>JAPSES010000258.1:22300513-22317870 GCA_029822895.1 Maxillicosta whitleyi
GCGGGGTGTCAGTCACAATATGTGGGGGAACTGTGCTGCTTGGAGGAGGTTTGCGCTCTCTGAGTGCTTTTCTAGTTTGTTTTTGTTCAATTAGAACAACAAACTTACAGTAATAAGGCACAAAGAATTGAAAGCTCTCTGCAGTTTTTTTTGGTTTTGTTGTGCTAAGTTATGAGTTATGTGCCTTAATTCTGTCAATTGCTGCCGCAGTAAGGATATTTTGGCTGGTTCTCATAACTTTGAAGTGCTTTTTGATTTGGCTAATGTGATGTTGATGCTTTTATTTGTGATGATTACAGAATTACACACTAAGTCAGTGAGGGTTCTCACACCAATACGAGTGTGTGTGGAGCTGTGAGGCAACTTGAGAGATTTTTCTGTCCAACCGGATCTGCGCTTCTTCTCCTCTTTCATTTCCTTTGTGGCTCCTGCTTCTTCACACTGTGTGTATGTGTGAGTTTGAGTGTGTGCTCTCTTTCTATCCTTCATTCTCTCTCTCTCTCTCTCTCGTGTGCACACAGAGCTGGGTTGAGATGCAAGATTAATCACTGCCGATGGCTGCTATGAAATCTCATTACACTCATCATTTGTACCAGTCTGCCCGGTTCTCCTCTGCTCTCCCCCGGCAAGCCTCGCCTTTTCACAGCTCAGCCTCTGTGCTCACTGTTTATCTGCATCTTGCTGGTGATGCTCTCATATATTCAAGTGTACGTGATGATGCGTGCCACTGTGGAGAGGGACAAAGCGTCTCAAGGGTAGCCATGTTACTGCTGAATGAACACAGATGAATCACAAATAAATGAGCATGAATATTGAATGTGTTTCCATTGAGGTGTTTTCATAACAGCCCCACAGGTCATGACAGTCAAACAGAAGACATGTATAATGAGTGAGTGCACCGTGTTGTCCTGCTTTAACATGTTTATGTGATTCCCTATAGAATTACATAACTTCCTTCCCATTCACAGTACACTATGCTTTCATTGTAAACATGCTTCAGTCTATTTAATACCTATCACTGGACACGCTGGATCTGTGTTCAATGGAGCATAAAGGGACATTCTACAGGAAACACTTACCTTCATGTAAACAAATGCAACAAGCCTTATGAAATATGTAAGAAATAACATTTAGTATAGGTAACGGTTGTATGAAAGCTCTAATACCAGTCTGTCAACAAAGTATGTGTACTCATGTGTTCACACATGTGCTTTCTTTCACCACCTGCTCACCTGGCTCTGTTGTCTAAACCATGTGTGTGGAGGCACAACCACAGGCTCTACGGTTTTTATTAAAAATGCAGATCAGTAGTGTTCAGTCTTCTTTGTGAACAGAATTTAGACTTGGGAATTACAGTATTGGTTTGCACCGTAGCAGTTTAATTTAGTGAGACCCAAAGCAACAATATAATAAACTACAGCCTCTGCCGCTGAACTACAGACCAACTAATCATATTGGCTGCTTTACAAACTGCTGTTATCACCAGTTATTGGTACCAGTCGTGGTCAGTGGTGAATATTAGGTGAATAACACAGTAAATAATAACTCAACCCATAAAAATCACTGCTGCTTGGATTTTTATGGTTAGTTTAATGTTCGATACCATATTTGTGGATTAATAACTTTGATGCTCAGTATTTAAGATGCATTCATTTTTCTATTTTTAATACTTTGACTTGACTTTGACAGACCAGATATTCAGTTCAACAGTTATCCATTGTTTCCTAATGTACAGTGCCAATGTATGTATTTAATTCAGTTAATCAAAGATTGTGTTTTGTGAAAAATGCCTAATGAGTAGTCAAAACAACTTAAAAAGTGCTAAAAAAAAAATGAAAAGTGTAACTTTTATGCTTCTTGAAATATATCATTTGTGAATGTGTTAAATGTATGCTTTGTCTTCTGTTCACGTGGCCAAAAAATAATCCAGGGCTAACACAGGGTCTTAAAAAGTCTTGAATTTACAAATCTGCATTTAATAACTTAAAGTCTTTAAAAGGTATTAAATCTGATATGGTAGGTCTTAAGTTCTGCTGCTATAAAGGTGTTGTCTGTGTTGTGTTTAAATGTGTCTGTTAAATGTCCAAACTGCAAAGACAGTAACATTATTCTACTCAGTTCCACCAGTTCCAACCGCCAATTTATATTGAAATTAGGAACTAATAACTTTGCCGCCCCCAATGGGAAATGACCCAGTGTTGGACTAAATAAATACATTTTCCCAAAATTGTGAGTTACAAATTTTTTTCCAGTATGACTGTGAAACAGGCCGTGAAATGGGCATAAAATTATGTTCTAAGCGGTCTTAAAAAGTTTTAAATGTAACTTGTAGAAACCTGTACAAACCCTGTGATCGATTAAAATCATAAATCTTCCAAAACACTGGAAAAAAATGTGATTATATTTTTTTTTGCCACACATTGCTCAGCTCTAAGTTCATTTCAGACTTGTATTGTGTGTTTCCAGCTATAGAATCTTTTGCGACAGGGGTGGGATCATATTGGCTAATAAATCAGCTTTTCTCTTTTCTGTGCCCCAAATAAAATCAGTCGACCTTTAACCTTTACTCCTGGACAGGAAATATTTGTAGCGCACCTGGCACAGCATTGCCCTCCACGACAGCAGCGTCGGGAGGTGATGAGGAGGACTGAGATGAAGATCAGCGTTCCTACTAGGCAGATGGAAAGGATCACCAGGAGGAGCACATATCCATCCTGCTGCTCCTCGGCATCATATGGGATCTGATAAAGATGAAGGTGACAAAAGGACACAAAAGTTGTATTTGTAATAATAACGCACTTAACTTTGTAACACACCACCAGTAAATGTCATTAGCTGTCGACTGCATCTGAGCGCCGTCACGTGCAGCTGTTACACCTTCACTTTGCAGCTTAACAGATTGATTGAACTCCACTGGTTGGGTTCCCTGCATAAAGTGAATCTATAAATACTACAGTGCAAGTAATCAATAAATGCCAGTGCTATTAACCTGTCTAGAGCAGACCTCTGTTATGGGGAAGCTCTGCAGGGTGGGCATCAGCTGACTGAATTTAACACTCCTCTAGACTTTATAGCACTGGTTCTCAATCTTTTCCTGTCACCCTCCCTCCTTTGGAAGACAAAGAAATCCCACCTCAATCCCAACAACACTGTAACAATGGTGCAGTCATAAGTTTCACTGGAAGAAACATCCATATTGTAACAATACGTTTTTATTTTCCTTGAATATAATTAAAAATAACTTTGATTTTTGCTTGAACAAACTCAACAACACTGCTCCCTGAGGCAATATTTTTCCAAATAAAAATAAGAAATGTACAATTATCTTACAACTATAACAATAAAGTTACTTTTTTTTTTTTTTTTTTAGAAAGACAAACAAATTTCAGTAACAAAGATGAACATTTTAACAATATCAGTGGCTACAATGACCCTGTTTACATGCACATCTAAGAACCTTAACCCATAAAGACCCAGTGTGACTTTGGTGGTTGTTACCAAATGATTTTTTTCTCTTTATTTAACTTTTCCTATGTGATTTATCACAATTTGTTTTTAATATTATCTTGTGGATTTTAGCATTTTTTTTCTCCAGTGGAAGTCATGTATGTTCCTATGTTTAATTGGCTGATCATGTATATATATATATATATATATATAAACTGAAAAAATAGTGACTTTTTCAGTAAAATCTATCATTAATTGAACATAAATTCAGTGTTTCCATCCACTGTCATTGATCCAACTCCATGGGTTTTACTGGTGAATCAATGTTGTAGAAGATGACAGTGTTTCCATGGTAACTACAGAGCCTCTGAGCATCCAAATGGGTTAAATTTGATGACCAAGAAAAGATGACAAACTGTACTTTACACTAATTATTTACGTAGGATTGGTGAATCGACTGTTTAGATCAATAGATGCTTTTGGTTGACAGTGGATGTGTAGGTATTTATGGGTTAAAATCAAACTGTGCAAAAACAGAAACATTTTACATTTTTCTTTTCCAGTCCAGTCCTTGTCCATTCACCAAATCTAAACTCTTTATCTAGTTTAGTGACAGATCACCATAGCAGTAGATTTGTTTGTTGTGCATCCCTAAAATGAGTCCAGGCTGCTCCAACACAACAACATTAGTTCCACTAGCTACATGTTCTAACCTGAAGAAAAAAAAAAACACCCAGGAGAGATCCCACAACCCCCCCGGTAAGCCTTCATGCCTCCCCTAGGGGGCCTGCGCCACAGTTTGAGAAACACTGCTGTATATGAGCATTGCATTAGACAACAGGTGGTTGTTTTTTTCACACAATTTTTTGATGATGTTAGGTAGTGTTAGCCAACTTTGCTGTCATTTGCTATTTTTGGCTAGCTCTTTGACACATTATAATATGAAAAATGTCACCCGCTTTAGCACTTCCTTCATTTCACACTTTTGACCGGTGTTGCGTAGTCACCGTTTTTCAATTGTGTAACTGGCGACGTAAAGTATCTGTCCTATGTATACATGGTCTAAGCATATTGAAGTACACAAATGACAAATAATGATGACAAAACTCCTGACCAAGTATAGTTTTTCATAATTAAATATAATATTCATGTGCACGATCAGTTTGATACCTGCATCTGCCTATTAGAAACACTATATTAAACATGACCATTGTAAAGACTTATTTAAACAAATTACTTAGTTACTTTTCCCCCTTCGGCTTCACAAATTGCGCAACTTACTGCCTAAAGTTTTGAGTACATTCAGATTGTAAACAATTAACAGTCCTGGACCAATTTTTCTCTTACTTGAGCAGATATCAACGGCCTGGATCTTACATGAAATACTTGAGTGACTAAACCAAAGTTAATGATGGAAAACTAAGTCAGCACAGTTACAGATTGAATGTTACACTGTGTGAGAGACAAAGCACAAGTGTTAATGAACCCTACGCTCTGACGTCAGATTGTAATTTCACTGCGAGGGGAAATTAAACATGAGATTAGATCAGAGATTTAATTATTTCAGGTCCAGGTCAGGATGTTCCCTATTAGCTAGTCAGTCGGTCAGAGGAGAATATGAGGGGAAAGTATGGTTCTGCCAGTGCGGTGGATGCAACACACACACACACACATGTTGCAGACACACACACATGCACACACAGGAAGTTTGAGAATAAGTCAGTGGTGAAAGGCAGACTTACTGTGGAGTTTTTTAATAGGATGTTCCTGACGGTAGACTCATTGCTCATGGTCCAGGCCAACTAGAGAGTCCCCCTGAGAGACAACATAAGTACATACACAAACACATGAAGGAAATGACTTACTGGAGCTGTTCGTCAAACCACAGTTAATCATTAGAATGACAGAGTTGAATACCAAAAATACAGCGTTAATAAACACAGGCAAAAATGTGCTTTAAATTCCAAGACATTATGAAGTTTAAAGAACATTGGTGCGATGCTATGACAGAGGATGTGGTCTAAAAATATAAAAGAATTACTACTGGCATAGTGAAATAGAAAATGTCCACTGCAGCTGAAGGAAAAGCTTGTTGCATCTAAAATGGTCATGCAACACTACAAGAATAAAGTAGAAACCAACTGTGTATGTGTGTGTGTGTGTGTTTGTGTGTGTGTGTGTGTGTGTGCAGTGGGTTTGTAGGCATTCTCTGAATCTCAGATAAGATGAAAATGTTAGTATCTCAGCTGTAATTCATCACCCATAATTCCATATCAGCCCGGAGCCTCTCTTTCTACCAGCCACCCACCCCCACACACGCACGCGCACACACACACACACACTCTTACAGTAGCAGAGAGACAAACACTAGCTCTTACAAAACGCTAGTTCTGGCAGCTGAGTTCCACTACTGCTGCTGCTGTTGCTGCTATGCGTTCACTCTTACAGATCATAGCCATTAATACTGCTACTACTGCACCAAACGCCCCCCCCCACACACACACATACACACACACACACACACGTACAAACACACACCTGCACACCTACACACACACACGCACATACACTGGCTAGATCTACTCACCCAGCAGGGGAGAAGCAACATGCCAGCAGCACTCTTTCCTTGCCTGCCAGTCACTGCAGCACTCAACTTCAGCACCACAACGTGTTAGCTATTGCCGAGCTCTTTGCAGCCAGCCTGTCTAATTCTCTCTACATCTACTGTCCAAGCATGAAAACTGTTACTGGAACACATCAGGCTGTGACCAGAATGCTTTCCCTTGCAGCACTATACCACATCCTGCTTTCTAGCAGTCCAGTATCTTACCCTGATGGTGGGCAGTGCGCAGCAGCTCTGGATGTGTGTGTCAGGCTGTGGCTCAGGAGTCTCCTCCTCAGCTCCCTTGCTGCATCCTCATCCCACCCAGCTGACTGAGCCTGAGCAGCAGAGTTCCCCTCAGGGCTGGCCCAACGGCCTTGGGGCAATGGGACGGCAGCACCACATGCCTAACAAAACAGCACAATTATTGATTAATTAGTTAAATAAGTTCTCAATAGGTGATGTCATACAACGAATACACATCAAATCACTGAGGAGCTCCACTCAAGAGCCTGTTTCTGTGAGGATGCTTTACACCTCACATCAACCATGTCTTCTACCAAATGTGAGGTTCTAACAAAAGTAGAAGCAAATGTTAACATATTTAGTATCTTACCAAGTAGCAAGTAGTGTGTTACACATGACTGTCTTTATTCTGCTATGGAATAAATATTGTGGAAAAAAACTGATCAATTTAGCCTTTTACATTATTTATTTAAGAGCTGTTACTACTGTGTTGTTGCAAACCAAGAAGACTGTTGTATTGATTAGACTGAACAGATGGTGAGACACGGGTGTCCCAGCAATGGCATAGCCTATCCAATCATGCCAAGATTTCAGTCTGTCAGCGGCATTAGTTGCATCGTAAAAGGCAAAACCCATTTCAGGTTCGCTTTCATTCCACCCCATCCCATACCTCTACTTAAACCATTATCATCCATTCAACCTGATACCTCATTATAATCGTTCATTTAGAGCCTTGTAACAGTAGTCTATTGTGAGAAGTGGAAAGCCTCCCGTTCTTTACGACCGGGTTCTGCAAATGAGCAACACCTATAGTGGCTTCAGGAATCTTTACAAATACGATGCAATAAAATGAAGAAAAAGTTTAATAAATAAATAGAAATAGGAAATAACCAAAAAGCAGTTCAAGTCGACTGTGAATGTGTTAAGTATAAAAATTCCAGTGTGGCTCATTATGTTCACCAGTCCGGTGTCAGAGAATGAAGTGGAAACACGGACAGAGAAGCAGAGCGCGTGGAGCGTGGAACGAAGATACCACTCACCTCAATGAGTCTGGTCCATGCAGGGGTGGACGGCCAAAACCAATAACACCAAACTCACCGTGGACACTTTAATGTGGATTTTAAGGCTAAAAGTATTTATGAATGAAACCCCGCTGTTTAAGACACGCCCACCACCCAGTCAGAGACGCGCCACGTGACGCAAGAGTGAGGTAAAGGGTGAAGCCCAGTGACTGGAGGATCTCTCACAAATGAGTCCTGTCACACACACAGACATCTCACTGGCCCAGTCAACTCAAATTATGTCGTTTAGTCTGTGATACAACTACAAATAAAGCCATCCAATGCTGTATTGTTATTTAATATAATATAATATATATGGCTGTCAGGGACGGGGAATGTGGGAGATGTAGTCTGTGTGATGGTGATAATTATGGTCCTCAATTATAACAGATAGGAACAACACCAAGTTAG
This sequence comes from Maxillicosta whitleyi, assembly GCA_029822895.1. Lineage (NCBI taxonomy): Eukaryota > Metazoa > Chordata > Actinopteri > Perciformes > Neosebastidae > Maxillicosta > Maxillicosta whitleyi. The sequence continues at coordinate 22,308,281 of JAPSES010000258.1, forward strand.
TTGTAGTCCTACAGTCTAATCAAGTCCAAAGATGCTCTACAGTGCACTACGGTGTAGTCTAGTTTAGGGCTGAGGTTTTCGCGCCACCTACCGTTAACTAGTAGCTCTGAGTAACTCCCATTCAAGTCTCTTCTTCCTTCGAAAAGCAAATAAAATATATGTATGTATACCACGCACGAGGTTTCCATTTTACTCGGTAATAAAGGTAAGAATTATATATATTTTTCTATTCCCTAAAGGTTCTCATGTAAACGCAGAAATTTTTTTTTTTTTTTTTTGCCTCAAAATAAAACATAGAATGACTATATCTAGCGGTAATTTTTCATAAATCAGAGGCAAGCCTCTACAGATTAATTATTCTTGCAAAAATAAATTACCGTCAATTTTCACGACAATATTGCTTCATTTCCGATCAAAAGTCCGAGACTACACTACCCTGCATCCCTTGCGTGACCGTAAAGCCTTATGGGCAGGTTCACAACGTCCTTGTACTACCAAGCGCACACCGACTGCCTTCACGCGAGGGTTTGGGAGTTCTGTCATTCACTTGTACTTGAACTAAAATCACATTTTTAGACATGATGGCAGCACGGTTTCTCCGTCGTTCTCTCCCTCTGCTGAGGCAAGCTCGTACCTACGCGGAAGCGGCCTCTGGTGCCCCGCAGATGTCCTTCACATTTGCTTCCCCCTCACAGGTATCAAGCTAACATTAACGTTATCTGCGAGGCTTTTTGGGCCCAGCTAGCAAAGTGGCTAACGTGTGTTGAAATGCATGGTACAGTTTGCAAGATAAGTTATCCTTTGAACAGTCTCCGTAGTTTTGCATGAAGACAATGTATTGTTTTATTAAATAATGTATTATCGTGATTCACACACGCATGATGTGCAGACACTAAGCCTTCAGTGTTAGCTAAAAGGCTAGGTTAGCTAGTGTTAGCTAACTTCGCTGTCATTCAGTGTCTTTGGCTAGCTCTTTGACATTATATGAAAAATGTCACCTGGTCTGTCATTGCCGTTTTTTCTCACTTTGAACGAGTGTTGTCTATTACATCGCTTTTTAATTGTGTGAAGTTAAGCTCTGACTTGGAACACTATTGTATGCAGCATGTTCGTCGCAGAAGTGCTCTTCTAACCTTGACAATTATAGTAGTAATTTACTTAAGTACAGCCTTTGTTTTTTTTACACAGTATAACTTCTGTTGCACAGTTTTGAGCTGCTCATAGTGTCTGAAAAGAGGTCTATATATCATTATACATAGACTGTTAATCGTACAATGTGGCAGGCAAATTGCACTAGGTTTATTTTAAACTGTTATTGGTAAACTTGTTTTCTAAATCAGGTTTTATACCCTGCACATTAGCATATGCTTTTTAATCAGTTATTCTGAACTTTTGCAGAGCTCTTCATGTGTCATCAAGTGTATTGCACTATTTATTCACTGACCAAGGATCCTCATTAGTTATTACTGCAGTGACAACTGTTCCTCCAAGGGTCCACAATAAAACCAAGAAGGCATTTAAACATCATTGACCACAACTAACGTTACATGGAAAAACTGTCTGTTGCAGTAATTAGCTCTTACAACAATTATATCCCAAAAACTAACAAAACAAGGTGTTCAAATATTTCATTATTGACATCAACCAGTGATAGCTTAACTAACATAGGAATTGACTTGGTAGTTTATATTTTACACATTTTAGTATCACAACAAAGCCCCAACATCATTGTTAAAATATGACATATATATATATATATATATATACACACACACACACACACACACACATAGTGATATAATATAATAGTGATAATAGATTGTTGTTTTTGTTTTGTTTTTTTACTTAAGAAAATCACTTTTCTGTTGTGATTATATGCAACCTTAACTGATTTCTTTCTTTATCACATCTTAACTCTTCAGGTGTTCTTCAACGGGGCCAATGTGAAACAGGTTGATGTGCCCACACTGTCCGGTGTGTTCGGTATCCTACCTGCTCATGTACCAACTCTGCAGGTACTCAGGCCAGGGGTTGTAACAGTCTTCAGTGACGATGGCTCCGCTGTCAAATACTTCGGTAAGATTGTTACTAACCAAAATTGAATATTCAGAAATGTTTGAGGACAGAATAACCCTCAAAGATTTATATTAACATTCAAATTATGTTACTCATTGAATCTTTAGAGTATTCAGTAATCATTCTATTAAACCAGTTCAATCATGTATGTATGACAAGTAAATGAATGTGAATTGTAGCACTTTTGTTTTTCCTCTGTGAAGGAGGTTTAGTGGTGTTTAGCAGTAAGATTACAGATTGCAACCAACACAATACCATTGTCTCACCATTATTCATCCTACCCCATCATGCTTTCAGATTATTGGACACTGATTAAAACATAATAATGGATATAATGCTCCATTTCTGCAATTGGATCCCCCTAAAATCCTACACATTTGACCTTTTCAAACTGGACATCTTTTTTTTTTTTTTTTTTTTAATCTCTTTTCAAAGAGATTTCCTCCTCTCTCTTCAAAGCAAGTATTTGTCTCTAACCTCTCCCACAAATAAAACCTTAAGCATGGAAGTGCTACATGTAATGTTTACAGAATATTAGTTTCATTAAAAAAGTTGTCTCTTTAAGCTTGCAAATAGTTGACAGATAATTAGTCTAGAATGTGGACAGTAAACAGTAGGTGTGCTGGAAAGCACAGTGTGTAAGATTTTGGGGGATCAAATTTCAGTAATAGCTTCTAATATGCATGTTGATGTTTTATGAAACATTAATTGCTGTAGGTGTTTATTTTATCTGCTGAAGGAGTCTTTCACCCACATGGCTTCTTACATGTTTCTACAGCAGCCAGTGATGAACTTTTTTTTTTTTTTCTTCTGGTCTATGGCATGGAGCATCCAACACTAAGAAATGATTGACACTTGCTCTACAGAGGGTTTCACGCTGTCATGTTTAAGTCCAGGGGGGGTTCAGTTGGTTGCAATCTGCATCTTGACCACTAGATGCCATTAGAACAATGAGACAGAAGCTACATGAATGACAGTAATCTATGTTGTACCAAACTAAATTGTGTGTTTGTGTGTATCCAGTGAGCAGCGGGTCAGTAACGGTCAACGCTGATTCTTCAGTGCAACTGTTAGCAGAGGAGGCCGTGCCCCTTGACCAGCTGGATGTTGCAGTGAGTTTTATGTCCACATTGTAACACTTGCATATGTTCTAGAGCTGTTTGCATTGTTGATTAAAATACAAGCATGTATCTTTCACTTTATAGGCTGTGGGTGAATTATAGTGGTGTGGACATTGTTGTAAATCATAGGTTAAATCAGATACTGGATTTAATCAGTGTCGTAAAATATTCATTAGTTTTCCGAACCACTTATTACTCAAGGGTGCTGGAATCTATCCTAACTACCATTGGGCAGAGATGGGGTACATCCTGGATGTTGGGAGAATATAGAAACTCCACACATAGAGGTCCTTGCCAGCTAATGCTGGAATTGAACCTGGGAATTCTGTGAGGCAATTGTTTTTACCACAGCACCACTGTGCATCAGATATTCAATTTCTTTGAGTTTTTAGATTGACTGCATTAAAAAAAAAAACATACTTAATTTCATGTTATGTATAAGCTGATAAATTAGTTCTCAGAATATTTATCAACCAAGGATACAGTCATTAATGTAACTGTAATGTACACTTTTAGCCTATATACTAATTATTTTATTTTCATTATGTTTTTCTGACTGGTAATGTTCAAAATTTTCCCATAGAAGAGGGACCTCAAAATATGTAATTAAGTCCTTTTATCCTGTCCTCAAAATATGTGTTATCATTTAAGAGTTCATCTACAGCCTAACATTTATGAAATGCCATCCAGTCAAATATTATTGATTGATATTAAACTTTAAAAATACATTATTCATGTGTTGATTGATTTGGTAGAGATAGTTATCTTGCTTATTGTTACTGGGGTTCTCTAGTGAGGTGTTTTTAAGTTAATGTAAATGCAAGGTATTGACATATGTTGGATTTTATTGGTGTGAAAAGAGCCTTTGAATACATGGACTACTATTTAAAATGTCACATAAACCGGAGTAAAATATAGTCCCATCTTTTCTTTTTTTTACTGCCCTGCCTTAAAGGAGTATATTTTCCTTTTTAAATGAAATTATGCATTTTAAAACATTTCCCTGTGGTCTACATAAACTGTAAATGCAATACTTGGGTCTTCTTCAACCCCATTTGTGAGTAATGACAACCAGGTCATTTTGAGTGCTGGCCCTTGAAATACAAATGAGCATTCAAGCACTTGTGTTCATTAATGCAACTAGTAACTGAACATTTTAGGTAATCGGCTTGGAAGTTTGGACACATTTTCAACATTAACTACAACCGCTGCTGCTGATCAACAATTATGTCGTACTCGGAGAAATGTTCATCAGAAGTCTGGTCCTTATATTTGCAAATGTCGTGATGCAACTAGTTATAACGTAACATATTAAGCAGGAATTAAAATAGTTTGTAGAAATCCACTTGATTTTTGTCGGAATTGATATAAATATAGCTTTGCAGCATCTGGAGAGTTGAAATTTAAACTATGAACTTTTAGGGTCAAAATACACAAATAAATGAAACAAAGACTAATAAAAGTGGGTTTAGATAAATATAGGCCATTTAAAGTCGGTCTGTAAGGACTAAAATACAATTAGTTACATGAACTGGACAAACTAGTATTGGTGATTACACTTCTACCTCATGTATTATGGCTTGCTTTTCTTTTGTTGTGTGCTTTGGTTACTGTGAAGTAGCGTTTTTGCAAAGACGCAGCTCCCTCGTTGCACAGTTTTAACGCGGCTTTGTCTTCATCGTTTAGTAACTATCACTTACTGCTGACAAATGACTTCTTTAAAATGTCACTCTGTAGTGGGCTGGTTGATTCTTTATAGATCTTTTATGTCTTAATGACATTTGTGTGATGGGTGTCCATATCCAGTTTGTCGAGGAATCCATAATTAGCGATTGTTCATCCTGGGGTGTCTCGCAGCAGGAATGTGTTCTGTGACAGTTCTTTGAACCAAATGTAGTTGTTTTTGTTTTTTGCGGCCCTCATTTTGATCCACTGCGGTGATGAGCACCTCCCAGCTGATGATTATATCCTGATCAGTGTTGCACTTGGACTCCAATGCGGAGTTCTTGTTTAAATGTCATTCTTATTAATGCTCGACTATGTTGTTACGTTCTCACTGTGGAGGTGTCTGTCTTTGACCTTGGGTAGTGGCAGTGTCACTGTCAAGTTGACTTCATAGCAGTAAATGAGTTATTTTTTCCCTTGTCGTCTTCCACTATGCAGTAAAAATGCACACAGACCCATGCTGTTAATAAGGAGGGAAAGGTCAGTCACTGTTGAGTTATAGCAGATGTGTCAAATCCCTACTGGGAGACCTTTAACTTCCAGCTATGTTTGGCATTTCTCGTTTCTAATCGCTACTGTGACAAATGGAGCTTTCCGAGCAAAGAAGCAGTAGGGATTTTCTCTACTTGTCTTTCACCCCACTTTATAGTTGTTCTTTTTCAGGCTATCTGTTCAAATTTTTCCACCTCAGCTATCCTCCTAGGGGGTTTCGAGATGACTAGAGTTTTTCAGTTTTTTTTTTTTTTGTTTTTCCCCAGCCTTCCTTTTAATTCCATTACCATTAGAATGACAATCGCTCCCCATGATTTACTCAAATAACAGGATGATCTGCCATGTGAGACTTCTTTTTGGAAGTTGTCTAACATTTGAGGATGTGATCGAAATTATATCAAATCATACATTTTTTTCATTGTCTTGTCATTACCACTGAAATATTGGTTATTTCAGAAGCAAATAAAATCTGAATTTGATTTTCCTACTCTCACACTGCTCTTTTTTTTTCGGTCCATCTTTAGGCTGCCAAGGCCAACCTGGAGAAGGCCCAGTCCGAATTGGCTGGTACATCTGACGAGGCAGCGAGGGCGGAGGTTCAGATCAGCATAGAAGCCACTGAGGCCATCGTCAAGGCTTTGGAGTAGACCTGTGGTATGATGGCTCATTTTCTGCTTCATGATCAGATTATTAGAGGGTGATAATGTTGATTTGCTTCATTTAACTCAGAAGAAAATGCAGGGTTATTTGTGTCATTGGGAATGGAAGTGTTGATGATAGTAATGTCTTGTTGTGCTGTTGCATATGTCTGTCAAACTGAGTGGATTTTTTTTGTCTTCCCTTTAGGTTGCTGTTTTTTGTCGATTTGGTGGAATTGTATGATCCCCTCTGTTTCCAACTTGAGTACGTCATTATCCAGAGGATTCCATTCCTGCATTGTACAGTGAATAAAAAAAATAAATTTATTTGGAATTACCATGTGGCGACATCTGTCATCTTTTGACTGAACGTGGCTCTGATGCTTTTTTATGGGAACTGTGAAATTCATGTTGCAGACGGTCATTATGCACAACAGACAAAAAATTGTAGCCATTTAACAAGTTTACATGGTGCTTATGTATCGTTTAAGGATGTCACTGTGTGTGTGTGTGTTTACCAAAACATACAAATATGCCATCCCTTTTAAGCTATGTAGTTTGTGTATTTGCCACATGATGGCAGCAGATTCCAACACTTCAGACTCAGATTCGTATTTAACCTCTTTCCAAGCCACAGTTTCAGAGAAGGAACTATGATTATATCATCATATAAACCACTGCCTGATGTGATTGCTTTCAAGTTGACCTTTTAAAAAACTGATGCCGATTTAAGTCCATTGTTGTGCGTGTGTGTTGCTGTGTCTTACGAGGTTAGTCACTATGTCGGAGGCTCTGAGTGTTAGTGTTTTGAACTGTTACTGCCCTGATTTAAGTGTTTTGGCAGCCCTTGTTTGTTTTGAGTGATGACCTCAGGCTTCTCTGACAAAGCCAGGAAAAGTCCTTTACTGTCCAGTTTGTGGAAAACACGGCCTTTCTCTAGTTTCACAACCACTGGTTTGAGCTTAGTCTTAACTCTAGGAGGCACTGACCTCACTCACGTGCTGACATGAGGCTTTTAGAGAAGAAACCACAACCGGTTTATTTTAAATGTCAAAAGTCTGAAGAGTGTTTAACAAGTAGTGCACTCTGGAGGGATCAGTGTTTACACACAACACATGTTGTAATCGTACTGATATCAATAGTGAAATCACAAATATTTTTTCCATTTGAATGATTTGTTATTGGCTAATAAATTCCTGGGATGATTGTCTCTTTCTGTAGATGAGCAATTTTTTGATTTTTGACTTAACAGTTCCTATTTTTAAGACACAAACTAACCAAAAGTACAATATACTCATGCAACAGTTTATTCATGGAAACATTATTACTAGAATTGCACTGAGTTAGATGAATCAATGTTTATATATATATATATAGTTATTTTGGAAAACTGGTAATAGCCCTATTTTTAAAGCATTTTTCCAGCATGTGCAAGAGCCTAAGTTCTGTCTAAAAATAAAATAGAAGTTTTTCATTAACGCAAAAAAATTGGACTTCTGTAAGTGACCATAAATAACATGTTTATAAATGTCAAGTCTTCTGAAATTTCCGTTTCCTAGGCACATGCTGTGTAGACTGGCCCACTGTGACTTAGGCCAGCAGCCATTAATAAAAAAGTATAGTTTGCAACCCCTGATACATCCGGCTCTCTGTTCTCCTTTTCAGTCTGCCGCTCTCTTTCATCACAACCTTCTCATTCCAGCTGCACACAACTCGAACACAGTACTTGTACACACTCATCACTCAGCCTCAGGGCCCAAAGACATGAGCGTGAGTAACACTTGAGACAGGAAAGATGAAACGTTCGTCTCAAAACCACCACTTCTTCTATCTAGATTTATGATAGGAGATGTTGAAACCAAGCTCTTTTACATTTTCTTCCTCACTGTAACACCACTTTCATCTGAAGGCAAAGTTGAAAATGACCATGTGTTTTCCATGTGCAGTCACGTAGCTGAAACAGAGAGTGCATGATACCCAGAGCAGGTACTAGAATTCATGAGAAACTCTTTTTAGTCTTTAACATTTTCATTTTTAATTTCTGATCGTGTGGATTTTTGACAATAAATTTCACTGTCAGCCATTATTGTGAACATTCATTTCCAACCTGTCAGCCACAAAACTTTAATGAAGCCAATATCCTATAAATGAAGTGTCTAACCTGAGTTTTCAAGTGCTGTACATTGAGACAGAGCTGATGAACGTCAAAAAATATCCAGGGAGAGCCCTTACTCATGAGCCTCTCATAGTGTTTCAGGGCTGATGAAGCCTTTGATAAGTCACTGTCTACCTCACAGGGGTGGCTGTGCACTGTAATTAAAAGATTGTGCTGTCTGCACCCAGGAGAGAGAATAACATGATACAATCTATGACAATCTATGGTGTCATCTTTGGAGTGGTACTCTAACACAAAGTGGCTACCAGCTTTGTGAGAACACGCAGAGCTAAATTTACAAGTCCGCTCGCAGGAAATTCAGATAACCAGCCCACGTGAATCATTCGGGATGAAGTCAGGTCTTAAATTAGAGTAAATTGCTGTGAGATTTCAGCTTCTTTATAAAAAAAAAAAATATTGAATTATTTTGATGAGCATTAGTCTAACTGTTGGCAACATGGTGGTATAGTGGACAGCACTAATGGCTCACAGCAAGAAGGTTCTGGGTTTGATTCCAACAAAAGTCAATGGTGGGTGGGTCTGTGTGGGTTCTCTCCTCCCACCATCCAAAGACATGCACCGATAGGTTAATGGGATGATCTAAATTGTCTCTGATAGTCATTGTTTGCTTTTATATGTTCAGCTCTGTGATGAACTGGAGACATATCCAGGGTGTACCCCACCTTCACTCATAAGTAGCTGGTATCGACTCCAGGGATTCCAGTGAGGATAAAGCAGGTTGAGAAAATGAATGAATTAGTCTATGTAGTATCCTATGGTTGTTTTACTCTCCAGCTGCATAGATGGTGGTGTGTCCACCAGGGTCCACTGTAACTGGGCAGGGCTACACTGGGTGGTCAGTGTGTTGGGGGCATTCATCACAGGCAGTACATAGTGGGGACCCCCGATAACCCCATTGGTGCAGGTTGGTCACTGTTCTACCATGACCTGCCACCAGCCTGTTGATGTGTCCATTGCCTTGTAGTTCGGTCATGAAACCTGGGCAGTAGTTTTGTGGGTTCTTCTTCTAGTTCTCCATCTCGAGGGAGGTTTTGTCTCTACGCTGTAAGGCCGACTCCAAAACTCAGTCATAGATGAACTGGTAAAAGAACAGGGAGGAAATAAACGTGTTTTTTTTTTTTTCACCAGTACCTCTTCGACTCAGTTCTATTCAGTTTTTAGGTTTTGTCGTTATTAGGGATGGGAATCGAGAACTGTTTTTTTTTTTTTTTTTTTGAGAGATGGGCTAAGTCGAACCAGTTCCACATAGTAGGAATGAAGTAAATTGAAACAAAATTTATGTTTTTATTAGGGCTGTCAAAAGATTAATTTTCTTGATCGCAACTAATCTCAGAAATTTCATAGTTAATTGCGATTAATCTT
>JAPSES010000258.1:22341804-22353312 GCA_029822895.1 Maxillicosta whitleyi
CCTGCCCCCCCCCCCCCCCCCATTTTAATCCGCTCCTACTCCTCAGACAGGAGACTCGCTGAAACTCAGTGCAGAGGCCCTTTGTTTAGCAGCATGGGGTGAAATTTGGGTCATGTCTGTACAGAAAGCTGCCCTGAACATCCTCCATTAGACTGTAAGCAGGAAGGAGAAACTGCGCCTGTGTGTGACTGGATAATGGCATTATAACAGGAGAAATAGTTTCTGTCATTGAGGGACTAATGCTGTGATTTTTTTGTCTGTAATTTTCAGAAAAGTAACATTTATCACATTTCTGTGTAGCTAAGACAGCTGTCCTACTCTTTAAACAATAGAACCAAGAACAATAGAGGATTGTCATTCTACTTTTCATGTTTAAAACTTTTGCATGTATTGAATTTATATTCATCAGGGAGTTTTCCTTCTTGGTTGTAAAACTCGATATGCCAAAAGAAAATACTTACCTCCACTTAGGCAAGTGGCAGTGGTGCCAAATATCCACTGTGAACAGTTGTCAAGCTCCACTATACTCGAAATTGAAATATGACAGCCCAATCAATACTTCTCTTTTATGGAGCTTTTCACCCACGGCTCTTTTCCAAACTAGTTTTGAAGTCTGTCTGCCCCCCTGGCTGAGGGGTGTTTGTGTATCTGAAGTGAGAAGATATTGTCATCACAGTCTAATTATCTTGTTCTCTCTAACCCAAGGCGTCTAAGTTCAGGCAAACTCCAGGATCTAGGCATCTCAGATGGGAGCAAGTTAACACTTGTACCAACAGTTGAAGCAGGATTAATGGTAAGACTTGCCTGATTGTGACTCCCATTTAATTTGTAGTCCATAAAAAAAAAAAAAAACATATATAATTAGACACTCATAATTCCACTTGAATACCTCCTCATAATTGAATTTTTAAAAAAGCTAACTTTTTTTTTTTATTGCAGTCTCAAGCATCAAGACCTGAACAGTCAGTAATGCAGGCCTTGGAGAGCCTAACAGAAACTCAGGTAAGAACTGTCAGTTGGTACACTACTAAAAACCATGCTTTGGATCTTTTGTGTGTGTGTGTGTTTGCATGAGAGGCTCGGAAGGTTGTAGCCATGGTTAAATACAGAGGACAATCAGATACAACAGAGATGGAGAAGGAGATGAGCAAGCTGCACAAGCCTCTTTCCTTGTCTAATCTCAGCCTCTTAAACAAGCCGAGCTGCACAACCAGCATGAGCTGTTAGGATATAATAAGCAGCAACACCCTCCTGTATCCTGGTAACATCTGTGAGAGGAGTGTGTATGTATGTATGTATGTGTGTGTGCATGCAGCTGCAGAAAGCCAGGGTGAGCTCTGCAGAAGAAAGGCATATTTGTGAGCTACTGATGGGCCTGCACATAAAATCCACATCCACCTTTCTGTTCATGCCTTTATCTGTAATCTCTCTCCACTCCTTCTGTGTTTCATGCTCATGCACGCACACACGCATAGGTAAGTTTCCAGGAAGTGTTCTGTGGCGAGAGATTGAGTGTAGTCTCACTCACTCATAAATAGAGTGCTGGATCATCAGATGACAGCCCTCTCACTCCATATTAGCTGAGGGTTCCTGGAAGCATACCATGCACACACAGCCAGATTGGGGCCCACACCCTGTATTTAGAGAGAAATGGCTCTATAATCCTGCTGAAATACAGTATGCATTTGACTCAGTGTGGCATGACTCACCAAAATGATCAATAGTGAGAGTAAAGTGAAAAAGGCTGTGAGTTCTCCTCGCTGGCCGCAGAGTGAGTGCGAGCGAGAAGAGAGGCGATAAGGCTGAATGCACACAGACAACAGTATGACGTATGAAACACTCTGCAGCTGACTGACTGACTCAGATCAACTTCCTTTTGTTGCACTGGGTAACACTGAAATGTACGTAACTGCACCACTGATGCGCTGCTGACTGATGTCAAAACAGTACAAGATGGTGAAATTAAGTGCTGATGTAATGACCGTCAGCGTTGCAGTCGTTGCGTCCCACCGGACTTGTCACAAGAATGATGCTGTACATTCACTCACAAATTTATCAGAGGATGTGGGTTGTTCAGAGATAGGGAGTGTGGTTCGGCATGGTTTCGTTCCCTGCTGATAATTTTATGGTGGAAATCCTGGCCTTGTAGTGTGTGTGAACTCAGCATGCACCTCGTAGCGCTGACAGCAAATGACTGCATGTGTAGGTGTGTGTAAGTGGATGTGCTCTTGTCTGTTACTGTGTGACCGTGTGTGTGTGTGTGCGTGTGTATGTGAGTGTGATAGTGGGCTGGAAGCAAGCCTTGCCCATCATGTGGTACGCCTTTGCTGGGCAGCCATGAGTGACTGTCATTTTCACCAGAGGCAGATGATAATTTAACCGACGACCCAGAAGAACATATTTCTCACTCTGCTTTTCTTCCTGCGTTTCTCTCTGGCCACTTCAACCTATTACTCTTACATTCATTATGAGTCAGGCGCTTATGTGTTGTTTTTTTTTTGGGTGTTTTTTTTTTCTGAAGGTTTGCTTATTGTGCATTTCTGTTGCAACTATATTTATAGTGCCATCAATCTAAAGAATAAAGGGCACAGTTAGAAAGGATGGCAATATAGCAATAAAAGGTTAAAATAAAGGCACAAAGCTGCTTTAGTGTGTTTTTATCCAGAGGAATTGATTCCTCTTTATAATTCATGAAGCGGAATGGAATGATATAGATTGGGGAGAGATTACGGATCTGAGTAAGATTAGAAAATAGGAACACAAAAGCTTTCCCTCATTTCCTCTCCCCCCTAACTCTGGGGCTATCAAAAATCAATCAATGCACTTAGCTCTTAAAAGTGTCTGACATGATAGCTGATATGCCCCCACACCCAAAAATAGCCTCAGGGAGATGTGGGGTGGTTGTTAGTCTTGGTAGCCTCACACGAAGTGGGTATGAATCCCTGTACCCCCTTGTAACCCCCCCGCCGGTCTGTATTTTTGGTCATATGTGGTCTCAAATCTAGATTGAGTGTTTAGCCAGAAAGTGTGTGTGTGTGTGTGTGTGCGCAAGTCATGGAAGAGTGGACAGAGTGGATGATCCTCTCCTGTATCAGAATTTGGGAGGGGGGGGGTGGTGGATGTGGCTAGTAGCTAGCCAGCCAACCAGCCAGAACATGACAGCTTCCAGGACTGTTTCGGATTTTTGTGGAGCAAGTTAGATAGAAAATGTTTTATGGAAATTGAGCCCCGGCAATTATCGAAATGGGATTTTTTTTCTCCCCCCTTTGCTCCATCTCCCCCCTTTTCTTCTTTCTCCCTCTCTTGTTTCTGCTTAACAGCTCTCCCAGGGCCCTATAATTTAAATGTGCTGTGGTTTGCAAGTCCAGCTAACCAGGCTTTCATAACTGCCTCAGTTTGACCATGATGGCTGGCTTCTTTAGCAAGGACAATCCTGGCTGCCTTAATTCCTCCTCTGGCGTCTTACTATACTTTTTGCATGACATCTAAGCCCGTATTAAGCCACTACCTCCTGACAGCCCATCAAAATACAGTTGCCTTTGCTACTCTCTTCTCATTCTGTGTGCTAAATAGAGGTTGTGTGTGCAGCTTACATATGCAGTCATGCACAGGCGCACACACAAATACACACACCAGAATTGAAAGGATATATTTAAGAGGATTTCTGATCCTGCCCGGAGAATGAGAGAATGTCTGATCCCAGTAGTAAAATGAATGTATACTTACAAGACAAGCACTGAAAGAAGGGAAATGAAAGCAATATTCACTATTGCTGGGCAAATGTAGGTAGTGACATCAGCTCTCCAACTATTGATCTTGGTATTTGACAAAAAGAGAAGGATTATATGTCCCTCTCAGCACACAGGGACTATTTGCTCATTGATGCACATTGATGTTAGTATAAAAGCCAACCAGGCAGGCAGGCATCACCCTTACCCTCCCCCCCTTTGCCCTTCCCCCATGCAGCCACCTCTTTGTTCCTGTCTTAAAGCATGAGCACCAAACCTGCCCAGCTGACAAACCGTCTAATGCAGAACAATGATTGAGGGTCACTCTTTAAGTTTGGCTCTCCCCCACAATCTCCTTTCATCGTCCATACATCCATAGGCGTCGGCTATACTCCATTGACTGCTTCTACAGCAGCACATACTGCTTTCAAAATCAATGCTTGACCCAGCTGGAGTGAAGCTCAGCAGGCCGCAGATTGACAAATTTTTGCCTTGAACACTAACGCAGATTGGGACCGGACTGTTTGTTGCCAGTCTATATGTCCCAGCAGAATATGCTGTTACATATCTGCTCTACTTTTTTCCTCTCTCATCAACAACTACCTCCTGTCCTCACTCACTCCCTCCTCCTTCCTGTTTCCCCTGAAATGACAGATTTGGATACAGCACAGTTTTGTCATTGTGTCTAGAAGCGAACAGATGCAAACTAGTAGAATCTAGCAATCTGCGGAGAGTCACATCTGGGTCACCCTTGCATCTTTTCCTACCTTCTGCCTCCCTCTGGGGGTGCCATGCTGGGTCAGACAGGTGGAGGAGAAAGGAAGGAGACAATGCTTAAGTCAGTCTAGTGTGTGTGTGTGTGTGTGTGCGTGCATACACAGGTAATGAAAGACATTCTAATCTAACACAAGGAGTGAAATGAGGAGAGGACTGATAATGAGAATGGTGTGTGTAGACAATGATCCTCCATATATGTGCATGTATGTGTGTAAAACAGCTCAATGCAGTTGGTCAATATGTTTCTTTTTCATGCACCCTGTATCAACCTTATCTACATGCTAGTTAATCAGCAGGATTGGCACTACTGGAAATCATTGGCAGGTAATTGTATTGAGGATTTGGGAGTGCGAAGAATTGAAAAATGACTGAGTCAATCTATTGGTCAATATGAGAGGATCCTCCCCCTTTTTGATCACGTGGTATTTTGTCTTCTCTCCTGCCTACTACCATTGAAATGAAGGCTTTTTTATGCATGCAGCCTAAGAGAGGGGATTCTTTGCTCTTTTGAATGTTAATTCACTGTTTTGTTACCTAAATGAAAGCTACAGAAATTAATTTGTTGCTGAATGTGTAAATCAAATCGTGTATGGAATAAAAGACAATGCTGATCTAAAGGCCTATTCAGACCCTGCTCATGTAAATCCTGGCCTTGAAAATTACATTAATAAGCTGATCACGCAGTATTTTTGCACCTGTGTAATCCCCTTTGTGATGCCTAAATGCACAGTGGGTGAGCGATGCAGCAATGGGTAGAGGGAATCAAGGTGTGTTGTGGGGCAGTCAAAGGAGAGATAGATTTTACAGGAGGGTTCATTGTCCTATTGTGTATATGCATCTGGGTGGATGCATGTGCCAGCATCCATTTTTAATGCACATGTCTTTGTGTGTTCCCTCGTATAGTGGCCAGGAGTGTCTTCTTTCTCCATTTTTGAGTCGTGACCATCATTGTTTTCCATTCCCTGGTGACACGGAGCTTTTGTGATTCAAGTAGCAGGCATCGTGACTAGTGTGGCTAGTGTGTGGGAGGGTGGAGGCCAGGAATATCAAGTCTGATAGCCACCATCAAATGGAATATAGACAACTAGAAGTATATAGCTGCTGTTACTGAGAACTGAGGGTCAGCAACCCAGGTCAGATCTCTTCATCATACAAAGACTTAATAGTGACAGTAAGTTTTCAGAGAAATCATGGCAACAGTTTAGTTCAGCTTCACACTAGATGAAGAAAAGGATTGTGTGGTGGTTTACAAATATGTATGCCTAGCAACAATAAAGTATCCAATGATAAGTGATACCAACTAGCCAGTCGCTCAATCTTGATTAAACGGTAATAGTCAGTGGGTATAAAAGGCTCTGAGTCTGGGGAAGGGAGTGTAAAGAGCAGAAAAGGGAACAACAATGAGGATTTATTTGCTTTCCTACACTGGAGCTAGTAGGCTTGAGGATTGTGTGTGTGTGCGTGTATAAATTAGCTCAATGTCACCGACCAGTTGTTGGCACAGTATGAGGAGTGGCCATAGCAGGAACCTGATCATCCTGAACTTTGCCATTCTGATCTCTCTTTTCACTCACCCGATCAAATTCAGTAATGGCCAGCTGGTCCTTCTTTGCTGCAGTACTGTCTTTTTCTTATTGGCCAGTGTTACAGACGCCCGTTTCTCTACTGGGGCCTTTGAAGAGCCCCCCGGCTGCGTTTAGGATTTGGGGCATGATGCAAGTCATTGATTTTTTTTTTTTTCCTTCTCTCTTTTGAGAGCCTGTTATTGCATCTTTAGCCGGTGTGTATCTGCACAGAGACTATCAATAGCGTCCTGGTGCGATCAAAACATCTCGGTCGATGAACGGGTTAATAATCAGGTTTTTGAACCATACCTTACACCTAACAGTTCGACAGGTGAGCAGCTGCTTTGGAATCAGAATATGGCTTCCTTCTCTGAAGGCTTCCCTCTTTTCCACCCATCTGTCCCGCCCTCCAATTCTCTATCCTCTTTTCTCCGGCACAAAGCTGCTCAGTTGTTCATGAATGTCAGCTCAGTGCTGCCAGCATGCTCTATCTTTCCCTCCCTCTCCCTCTCAGCCTACCTCGGTCTCTCAGCCTCTCTCGTCCTCCCTCGCTGCTTATCTCCCTCCCTTAGTTCGCTTAGTGTGCAAAGGAAGAACGACTGCAAATGAGTTCCTTGAACCACAGGGACCCCAATAAATAAAACTGTCAGCCAGAGATGTCGAAAGGAAAAAAAAGAGAGAAGGAGCCAGAGGCACACTCTCACTGAATATTTCATCACCCACCACCACCACCACCACCACTCTGACACCCTACCCCCATCGCCCGCATCCCCATCCCCCTTCACCATCCTTGCTCCCTCCCTTTCTCATGCCATCCACCCCCCTTTCCTTCTTTCCTTCCTTCCTTCCTCTCTCTTCCATCTTTTTACCACCCCTCCTCCCCTGGCTGCCCCTTATCATATTCTCCCCTATCACTGCATAGCAACCAAAACCTCCTACTAAACAAGTACCACCTCCTGAACCCCTGACGACAGCATAGCTGATGGTGCCGGCTCAAGGGTCAGTTTTTAAAGAGGGCCAGTGATGGCAATTATGTGGAACAGCCCTTAATCAACACTTGTATGTCAGTGAGAAGATCTTCTTTACAATACTCGTGTTGTTTCTGTCGAGTGTAATCACTGGTGTGTGTGTGTGCTGCTTTTTGACAAACACACACCTTGTTCTTTAGGCATGACCACCTCATTTCTTTGCATACCACTGCTGCTGCATCACAAGGAGAACAATGAAGGGCTGGTTTCTCTCTGTCTGCCTTAACACAACAAAAATGGGGCCCTCCACTCTCCTTGTCTTGTGTCTCTCATAACAAACCACTAGAGACAGCCATAAGTTGCTTTTATAAAGGCCTGGAATTTGTGGAGTGCTGCGAGGAGAAGGCTGGAAAAAGAAATGGAGGAAAAGAAGGAGGAGGGTTGCAGACTTAAAGACAAGCCTAGAAGCGCTCTTTTGTTTGCCTGTGATGTTCCAGAAAGCTCTATCTGGTGTTTGTCCTGACGTCAATGGTAGCCAGCCACATTGGCTGTCTTGGCTGTGCTCCTGAGAGCAGACAGACATGTTTGGACTGGAGCTGAACTGCTAGTCGAGACCTCTGGGAATCATTCACTAGCCAGCTCTCCAGCACTACAGAGCCCCCCCCTCCTCTACACACAACATACATACATACACTCACTTCCCTCTTGCTTCTCTCTCACAGTCTCTGTCCGTCTGGAAGAGGCTTGTTGTTACACGATCACTCTCGCCAATCTAGCCTCTGGCAGGCAGGCCTCTCTGTATCATCCTCCACCTCCTCCCTTCCCTCAGGAAACGGGCCCTATTTCAGGTGTTCCACTCCACAGCTCCCGGCTCCCAGCTATACAAGCTGTTCACCCTTTTTTTTCCAGGGAGCCTGGGAAATAGCATGTCAGTCAGAAATGATGCAGCTCTTAGTTTGGAGGAGTGGAATTCCACACCTGAAGATTTATTTTGGCTTCTTTTGTTTATCTTCGGAGGCAAAAGAAAGCTGACCGCAAAGATATGAGAGTGACCGTTCAGATTATAGTTGTTGAAATGTCCCCTGTCATTTTCCCTGCAAATGAGATGTCTATGTTTATGTGGGTTTTGTGGCCTTTTAATTTCTGCCTAAAGAAGAGGTTGTGGTGTGTGTGTGTGTGTGTGTGTGTGTGTGTGTGTACAGAGACCCCATATGACTCAGGCGTATGGTAGCAGAGGAGATTTCTAGCTCTCATGTATGTGAGACTAAGCTGGGCTTGTGTGAGCAACTTCTAAATTGACTTTATGAGTCAACGACTGAGACTTTGAGACCAAGAGTGACAAAAATCGACTGGGGGAGGGAAAAAAAGAGGAAAAAAACACAAGTGTGAGGGAGAGAGCTTCATTCTCTCGCAGGCTAATTTGAAGGCTGCCATGTGGTGTGGGGATCTCAGTAGGAGTACATGAATTTCATCTTGGTGGTTTTGAATAATCCACACTAGTCATTATAAGGGTAATCAAGCCTCCTCTCTGTTTCTCCTGCTGTCACTCACTGTCGGCCTCTTTGCTCTCACTTTCTCTCACATGTACTACTTGCATGTACATGTAAATTAGTAAAACAAAAGCCCTTTAAAAAGATAGATAGATAGAGAGATAGATAGATAGATAGATAGATAGATAGATTCAGCTTATAATAAATGCATGCAAATTCACTTGGGACTTCTCTTAAAAATCACTGACTGAAATATTGTATACAATATGAACACCACATTTAATAATGCATACTTACTGTGACACATGTTTGATTGGCCTTTTCTAAACAAAACTGACAAGGGTAGAAGTACCATGTTTCCACTCCACCGTTGTTATGTTACTGCATGCATATTTTCCTTCCATGCAGCAGTTGAAGTTTCACCACAATTTCAAATTAAATGTCAGCTAGGAGGTGTTCGTTGCGGATATAGATAAGCACAGAGGATAAACAGATACCCACTTCTCAAGGGTGTTTCCCTCCATCATCCCCCTCCCGCTACTTGAGAAGTGGTCTGCTCGTCTCCTTCATGGGCTTGTGACTTTTCATATGCGGCCCTCTCAGTGCGTGTTCATGTGGCCTGGCAAACTGCCGTCTCTTAACAGCTGTCAGTTACAGACTCAGTCGCATCTCCTCCCCCTCCTTTTCACGTTTTTCTCTTCAAATCTGCCCCCCACCCAATATCTCAAACAGTCATACACACTTTTTCTAACAGGTCACAGGCGACCTTTTGTATGTTAGATTTCCTGGAGCCATCTCACCCTGCCCTGTTTCCCACCTCACTTCACACCCAGCCTCAGGCCTGCTGAGTTTATTGTCTTACCACGATGGGGTAATCATGACGGGTGTGGACTATATCAACAAGCCATTAGTGGCTGAGTTTACACTTGGAAGAAAAAAAAAGAGCTGAGTTTGTGTTTCTCCTGCAGTGCTTTCTTATGCTGATAGAAAAAGGCGCTGCTTTAGCTTTAACCGTTGATTATTTACTTGTAGAAATGCAGCCATCAGATCATCCCAACCCCCTCGTCCTTTCACCTGCCTCTCCTTCCTCTCTATCCTCTTTTCCACATCATGTCAATACCAATGTGCAAAGGTCACCCTGGCAACAGAGAGGCAGCGGTCGATAGAGAAATAAATAAGCAGAAGAAAAGGGAGAGAAGTGATGGAGGGCAGAGCCTGGTGATTCACAGGGTTAACTACAGGCCAACGTCTCACAAGCACACTCCAAAGGCTGTAGGGTCTTGGGGGAGCGAGGCCTCTGCTTTTTTGCTGTCTTTGTATGTATGCCTCTATTACTTGTTTTCTCTGCCTTGTTATAACTCTTTCTCTCAATCTCTCACACTCTTTGTGTGTTCCACCCCTTGTGTAGCGTTGCGTTGTTCCTTCTGTCTTCCTGTTTACCCCCCCCCCCCCCTCTCAGCATCTCTGGGGACTGAAAGCACACGGGCAGTAAGGGGTTGTTGAAACCTTTTTGGACAGAGACATCAGTTTGTATGTGTCACTGCTGGTTGTTTCTGTTTGCTTCTATTTGGAGAGAGCCTTAGAGGTCATTAATGCTGAGTCTTCAAGAAGAGGAGGCTTTGTGACCCCCGCATGACTCACAAATAGATACACACACGGAAAACACACAGATTTCTGAGCAGTGAGCTGCAAACATACAGCAACAGAGCAGCAGGAATGCAAAAGAGGGACAAGAGGACTTTTGTTGTTTAGTGTGAATCCTCCAGCCAAGTCGTGACAACTCTGCTATACTGTGTGTATTTGTGTGGGTCCATCCGGGCCATGGGCGGGTCAGTGAAGGCCTCTACTCTTGGCTCTAGTTGCCATTGCCAGAGCTCCAAAAATGGGCAGCCCTTCCAGATCCGCCGCGAACCCACGGACAATCGGCCATTCTGTGTGTGAGAGGCAGGCGGGGTGTATTTCCTGGACGTGGGACTGATTTTTCAGGCCCCAGGCCAGACAGAAGGGTGGCCTTTGTTCCTGAGCTGAATGACACTGCTGACTAAGAACAGACTGAGGGGCAGTGGGAAGCAAGAGTGGGCTCTATTTGTGTTTTCCAAAAGGTGTCCTCATCCACTGCTCCATAGCAGATGTAAATAGGCCAGTGTTTCAGAATAGTGGCTGAATGCATGATGGCCTAATGTGGTGTGTCTGTCTCTGAGGAGCATTGTGGTGTGGTTTTAACAGAACACATGATGCACATTCACTCAAATTTAGATGCAAGTATAATCCCTACAGACTAAACACTGTGTTGAATTTATAATATGGGGGCTATCCTATCATGTGGAGCTATAATATATATGAAAGCCGTAAGAGTCAGGTTTAAATCTGGCCACCTGTCGAGGACCTTATTATATTAGCTAACATTAAACATAATGTAATGTGGACAAATGTTTTACTTAGGTTTTTATCAGCAGTGGTGATGAAAACCGTTACAACCATGATCATATGTTACTTCACAACATTACCAAACCGCATCTTTTATTAATTTAGAACATTTTTTTAAATTTAATTTACTGTTTTTGACTGAGTGTGGAAGATGTGTTTGTATAAATTCTAAATTTATTTGATTCTGACATTCAGCCAAACCTTTTTGAGAAAAATATGAATAATCACTATGTTTCTTGTGTCTCTAGGTCAGTGACTTCCTGTCCGGCCGCTCCCCCCTCACCCTGGCATTGCGTGTAGGTGATCACATGATGTTCGTCCAGCTCCAGTTGGCAGCGCAGCAGTCTGGCGGACCCCAGCTCCAGCACAGACACCTCATCACCAGGGGCAATGCTGAAAACACAATGGGACAGCCCACAGGCCAGCCCCGTGTTCCCCACTCTCACCCGCACTCCCACCACCACCCCCATCACCCCCACAGTCACCCCAGCTCCCACCTGACCCCACCTCACCCGGTCCCCTCCTCCCCCTCCACGCCCGGCTCTCCTTCCTT
>JAPSES010000258.1:22358417-22377027 GCA_029822895.1 Maxillicosta whitleyi
CCTGTCCACTTTTTGATTTGTCAGGTCATGTTAGCTTCATACAAGGAGGCGAGCCAGAGGAGAACAGCGAGGAGGAGGAGGAGGAGATAGGGGAGGGTGACAGAGAATGACAGAGTCACAGAGAAAGATCCTACGCCCTTAACCTCATTGAGCTCTGCGTTTAAGCACATTATCCACTGGTCGGCTTTACTCCGCTCACCACACACATGGAGGTCTGTGGTGACACACGTGTGTCGGTATCTCCAACAAAATGCCCCAGCGACGCAGCACAGCTCAGACCTATCTAGCAAAGCCAGCCAAGCACATCAGGTGCCCTTTCATTGTCGACAAGGAGAGTGAGAGAGAGTGAGAGAATGCAAATGAAGTCTAAAAGTCATTGAAGAGCTTGTGTCCCTGCAGGGCTGTCACTGCCCTTTCACTGGCTGTCAAAATGTTCATATTAGCTCTTCTCTGATTGGATGTTTCAGTTTTCGGTGCTTTAGTTTTATGTTGCAAAGAGGGCAGATCTTTCTCACATCTGTCCGTGCTACAACTCTATAGATGTTACCTTGCGAGTCTCCACGTGCTTTCTGACTACGAAGCAGACGGACTACATGAAGAAATCACGACCGACTTTGCTGCAATGTGATTTTGTATTCTCTCCTTTCTGTTTTTCTTTCTCTCTGTCCACCCCTCCCTCCTTTCTTCCCCTGGTTCCCTAGATGCTGAGCAAACACAATGTTCTCTCTGCAAGATCACAAGACTTATCAAGGCAAACAAACAAACAACAGCACTAAGACAACTGCAAATGAAGGCCAATCTTTATACAATCAATAAAAGAAGAAGCTCCTTTAATCTCCCCCTGCGTCCTGCACTCTGCAGCCCTCCTCCCCTTTCTCTTTCTCTCCCTCCCTCTACCTCCATCCTCTCCTCTTCCACCCACTCCTCCTCCTCCTCCCACCCCTTCTCTGTGCTCCCTATCTCTGTCCAGGCTGTGTTGCTGGGCTGGACTCAAAGGCAAGGAAAACTGACTGACGCATCGATTATTCATAGATCACCCCTTCTTTCTCTCTCTCTCTCTCTCTGTGTTTTCCTCTTGCTTTCCCTGCAGTGCTTTGTGTATTTACTGGGCCTGTGTCTTCACAGAAGAGAGTTTTGGGGATGGATATATTTGCCGCTCAGGATTGAGTTTTCTTTTGATTGGCAGACGGGCAGCAGTTTAAAAAATGGAAGAGGTGGATAAGACTGGCGTTTCCTTCCTCTGCACGCCCTTGACCTGTTTTCTGTATGATATCTTTCATTGCTTGTTTCTAAGAAAAGATTTGCTGTCACTTCCTCATCTGTCTTTTTTTGTGTGTGGCATGGGTTGTATGAAGATGTTTTCTCTCTCTCCTTCACACAATCTTTATGTCTCTTAACCACCCCTTGCTCTGGGTCTTCCAAGGTTATTGTGCTCACGTCAAACCCAAGTCTCTGTAGGCAGGCTCCCAGCCAGCCTGTGTGTGTATCTTTGTGTGTGTGAGTGTATAGTCTGTTCTTTTTAGCCAGCCCTAATAATAGCCCTACTGTCATAAACATAGTCTGGAGATCCCTGTGGCCAGCTGTGTCCGGCCCAGCCGCCCAGGGCTCCGGTAGTGACGCTGATGAATGGCCACATGCACACACACCAACACACACACACACTCACTCGCACTAAGGCTGGTGTAGCTCCAAGTACATTCCCAGAGCTCTTGCCAAGCCATAGGCCAAGACCTCCTACTGCACCACCAAACTGCCCTTTACACTGTGTTTGTGTGTGTGTATATGTGTGTGTGTGTATATGTTCTTGAATATTGCTGAGTTGTACCTATTTGGGAAATCTGTTCCTTCATGATTAGATTATCCTGATGAAATGAACAAAAAAATAATGCTGAGGCCCTAGGGAAAAAAAAGTCCTGTTAAGGAGCCACTAGCAAATAGATGTATTTTGTTCGTCGGCATGTGTTGACTTTGTGTCATTTCTTTGTGCTCAGCCTTATTTCAACACAGCCGAGGGGCGGTTTTGCTTTTGGCTAGTCAGAGTGAAGGGGAATAGGGAGGACTGGAGGGGAACAAAGCCTTGAGGCAGCATATATGGATGTCACATGGAGCCAAGGCAGCGGAACAATGGCTCTAATGTAGAAGAGACCCCCCCCCCCCCCATAGACACACACCTCCCCTGTATATACCCCCTGTTCTCTAGAGATGACATGCTGCCCTCACCCACAGCGCATGCAGCATCTGGATGCACACACATGCATATTTGTATCAGGACAGAACAGGAAGGGGAACAAAAAACTATGTGGCCAAGTGCAATGTGAAAGTATTTTACTATTCATATATTCTCTGTTCTCTAAAAGTAGCACCAAGGCTACTTGACGGCAGTTTAGTTCTTTAGTATGCACTACCAGACAGTGGTGAATATTTATAGTAAGAGAAAAGCCTCTGCACTGCTCAATCCGATAAGCAAATGAAGGAAAGAGGTAAATTAAGCCCACACAGAGTCCGGAATTCATTCCGATGTGGGGATGGGGGCACAATCGATTCTGAGAACTGCCACCTACGGTTGATCCTTTACCCTCCACCCTCGTCTTCCGTCCTTTGCTTTATCCCCCCTTGCCCCTGGGGGAGGAATTCCTTAACCCCCCCCACGCCTCCCTCTTCTCCTTCTTTGCACTGCCCCACCTTGCTGTCTCTAGGGAGACATGGGGCAAAAACTGGAGGAAGAAGGAGGAGGGGGTCCTCTTGAGTGTGTGTGAGGGTGATTGGGGGGTAGGGGAAACTGGGAGGTGGGGGTGTTGGGTCAATGAGCTTAGAGTAGGAAGCTACAGCCATAATAAAGAAAAAAAATAGAAGAAAAAAAACCCCATCTCTCCTTGTGTGTCTCTCTCTCTCTCGCTCGCTCTCTCTCTCTCTGCTTACAATTTCCATTCGCTTGCATTTTCTATTGAAAGCCAATAGCGTTGTCCTGGGCCTGAGATGGATGGCTGCACTAGAGCTAAGGTTTAATCAATAGGTCTTTTTAATTTGCCATCGATCCACGTTAAAAGCTACTGCGGCTGCTGCTGCTGTGTGAGTGTGTATGTGTGCGTGCACATGTATGCGTGTGTGTCCATTCGTACACACTGTGTGTATATGTTTTTGTGTGAATACATGATGTGCTCGAATGCGGATTTGAGTGTCTCTGTGTGTGTTGTGGTGTGCAGCAGAGGCAGAGATGGCCGTTGTGCTTTGGTTTATTGACATTCTAGCCCATTATTTAATTATTTAATTCCCAGACAGATACTAATGGAGCTGGCTAATAGATTGCGGTTGCTTTCCCTTCCTTCCAAGCCCCTGAATATACGTATAAATGGAATTAGGCTCGACTTGGCTACTGTAGGAAAGTATTCACAGTGCAATGCACTGCCTCTCCCTTGAGACGGGATGCTGCTATAGGCACATCAACAACTAGAAATGCACTTAGTAGCACATCCAGCTGCTGTGGCATGTCAACTGAAATTATGTGTCCACATATCATAGGCAGCTATTACAATGAGTCATCCCTGACTTTTGTTTGTATGTTTTGGCCTTGTTATTGGTTCTCAAGGATATTTGAGTCTAAGAAGGTCTCCCCGCTGAGCGATAAGGGGGTGAAATAGCACTGAGGGGGCTAATGATGCTCAGTGGGGGAGGTTGAGCAGCAAATTCCAATGCTGTATTGCACACAAGATGTGTGTATTTAATGTGTGTGTGTGACACACAATGATCCTTGCATATCTTCACGTCATCATTAAGGCTGTGTAGCTTATCTCTGCTCTGCTAAACACACACACATTGACATTGTTCTTTATCCAAGTCTGTAAAATGTAAATAAACAAAAAGAGTAACACAACAGTAACTAACCATCTCCTCCTTCTTTGTTCCTCTGTCCAGGTGACCGTATACGTCAGACTGAGAACCGTGCAACCCGCTGTAAGGTGGAACGCCTGCAGCTGTTGATGCAGCAGAAGCGCCTGCGCAGGAAGGCCAGGCGGGATCAGCGCGCTCCTTATCAGTGGCTGCCCAACCGCAAGGCTGGACGCAGTAACAGTAACAGCAGCATGTCCAGCGAGGGTTCCTTGGACCTGGACTTTGATGATTCAGTGTGGAAGCCCGATGTCAAGGCTGACTTGAAGTCTGAGTTCGTCATGGCCTGAACCCGTCTTATCCCAGAGGATATATTCAAAGATGTGCAAAGCATTGCTTGGGATTTACTTAGAGATATTTGGAGGGAGTGGATTGGCAGGAGATGACACACAACTGTGCAAAGATGTCTTGTGCAAAGAGGAAATCAAAGTTGTCCTTGTGACTGCCGTTCGTCACATGAAAAAGGCTCCCTGTTGACTTTAATCCCATTGTGTCCTTCACAGTCGACCTTGTGAAAATGGCAACAATAGCTACAGAACTTTCTTTTAAAGCTTGGATTTGGACAGGCAGAAACCGGACTTAAAGTAAAAGACTTGTGTGATTTCAGAGACCATACCTGTACTTGAGCATAGCAGAATTCAGTGGGTGGTGGTGGTGGTGGTGGTATTTACCAGATTTTTTTTTTTTTTTTAACACAAGCTCTGGACAGCAATGAAGAGATCCACACTGGACTAATTAAGAGGACAGGAGAACCAGAGGCCTCAGTGTTTCCTATTCACAAGAAAGGCAGAGCTGCCGAACTATGGATTATTCCAATGGGCATTCTTATTGATCTCAAATCTCACCAACCAGAGTCCAGTTTTTACTTGTTATGGGGTGGTTAAACCTTTTGTTTTTTTGCCATTTTGAAACATATTATAATATTTTATAAACAAAAAAATATGTAGCATTGTTCACAAAGCATTCAGGTTTTCATATAACAGTTAAAAGTAGTGGTCGATTTGCACATTTTCTTGATTTAAAACAGCTGGTCGAAGTGTGCAAGGAGGAGGAGGAGGGGCCTGAAATAGAATAAGAAATGAATATGGAAGTATTGATATCAACCTCAGTGACATAGGGTATTGATAGGAATGATTAATGATTAAACAAAATGAATTAATATTAACAGAAAGTGCTTTAGAGGATTTTAAAATCTTTAAAATGTATATGGAAAAAAAAAATCTATTTTTATTTCTCTTCCTATCTGCTGTTTTCAAAAAACAGCAGCCCTCTGTGGCTTTAGTCAAGTCGTTGACTACCAACAAAATACGTACATCCATTCAATCATTCATTAGCTCATTCATGAATAATAGTTGTCTAGTACCAACCAGTGACATGGAGCGATAATTTTCATCGAGCCCACCTCATGTCTTACAGACCTGAGTGGACTTGTTGACGGTTTGCATTAGCGTTTGTGTACATAAATGTGACAATTGGCAAAGGTTTATGAGGGTGTGTGTATGTTTGACTTTAGTGTAAATTGATTTAGAACATCCCATGTTTTTGTCCAAGCCGTCTTCTCCCGGATAACACCATAGTTTCAAATCAGCTGCAGTCAATACACACACACACACACACACATATATATATTACATACATACATACATACATATAGTGAAGAGTTGCTTCTCAGTTCTAGGCCCCTTCGATGTGACCGTTACCACAATAATAATGACTCTATTTTTTTATTGGCAAAGAGGGAGAAGTGGGATCCGTTTCCAGCATCATTATCTAGTGCCTCCACCAGTACATCCATTGACATATCAGGTTAGGCCTTTCACAGTTTTGCTGCTACACACGGGGACTGAAAATTTTAAAAAAGCGGGAGGGAAAAGTGACTTTTCTTTGCATGCAGAAGTGTGAATTACACTGATCTTTTTTCTATTGATGGAAGAAAAAAAAAGAAACTGGTGCTGTGGGAATGAAGGTTAACAACATGCATGAATTTGTGAAGAAAATAAAACAATGCTGCTTTTGTTGGTTAGGTTTTGTATTTTTATTTTTCAATGTTAGAACAACGGTGTCCTGCGAAAGTATTACAACCGCAAAACCAAAACAGATGAAGTTTAAGTGTGGACTCACGTCTTGCTCGGCACTGAACATTCCTGTTGTGTGACAATGAAGATGATGATGATGATTAGCAAAGAGCACCTGACTCTCTTTACTTCCCGAACGCTGGTTTTATCCCCGTTCATTGACTCTCAAGGACCCAGACAGCCTATGAACTGATTAGCCACCTCCCCTCTGCTCGTGTGGACGTACTCGCAGGGAACCAGCAGACCAGCGGATTTACAGTACTGTCCGTCAAGCCCAAACATACACGAGACAAGCATCTGGTCTGACTGTCTCTTTATTTGTCTGTCTGATCGATCGACCACCATACCACTATTGCACTCCTAGAGATTGCAGTGAGAGATTACCGTTTTGGTGAACCTCATCTTTTTTTTAAGTGGCCTTACCTTTCACGAAAAAAATGAGACACTTGGGGGACAATGGGAGCGGGAATGTTTTTGGTTTTTAAACTTTTCTGTGTTATCGTTGTCAAACTTGTCGTCATCAAGGCACCATTTTTGTCACTGAGGACACTGGGCATCTGTCGTTTAGTGCTTTTAGCTGGTGGAGTCTCAATTATGTCAAAGGCTTCTGTGCCTTAAAATATTGCCCTTGCAGTGTCAGTGTCAGATTTAACCTGAACAACTTGTTTTCACTGATTGATACACATGACTGTGGCGTTCGCAGCCATGAGAGTCGTAGGTTTTAGGGGTAAAGCTTATTTGAGTGAATCAAATACTATGCGAAAGTAGGTGTTGTTCCTCAAATATTGTCTTTGTCCCATTTCTTCATTGTGTTGCCATGCTTGTTGGTCTCCGTTGTCCAATACTCACTTCCCTCTTATGCAGTCCCACCAACAAGCTGCAAAAGCTACAAATCTGTGGAACTTACCTTATCCAAGAAAGTTTACACCACAGTACTTACACAGTAAGTAAGAGCCCCAATTCCCAATAAGGTGGTCCTGTGAGGACTCCAGACTACATGCACTTCCTGTTTCCTTTGGATACAACATATTAAAGGACAGTTCATCCCCTGCCCCTCTCAAATTTTATTTAATTTCCTTTTGTATATGTATGAACTATACTCTGTGTGTGCCTCACTTCTGTGTAAAATTCAAAAGAAGAAACAAAACAAAAAAGATGACAAAGCATTACAGAGAGGAAAAAAACATGTCGGTGGAATTCTGATCACGTCATTTAAGTTGCCTGTTCTTTCTTGTAGCCAACTATTGAAAATAACAGGATTCAAAAATACAATTTACAATGTTCTAGCTCTAGACCGGTGTAGCACATGTGTGACTGTATTAATTTATAAAAACCAAAATGGTAACTGTGAATTATGTATTTCTTTGTGCATTTTTTTAAAAGTGGGGGAGAAGGTTGTTGGGACGTGGCAACAGCTGATGTTCATGTCCAAAAAAAACTTTGGTTTTTGGTGGAATATAATGGAAACAATCATGTTTCCAACAAAAAAAGAAAAAAGGAAAAAAAAAATGAAAAAAGAAAAAAAAAGATAAAAAAATATATGAATATATTTTTTTTCTTAAGCAATACATTTCAGTGTGACTTGTGATAGAACATTTTTCTTTTTTTAGGTAATAAATAAATAAATAAAAAAAAAACAAAATGAGTAATCAGGTTGTCTGAGTATTCATTACTAACCCATTCAATAACATTGAGTGAAAGCTGCTATTCAGTCTTATGTTTCATGTGAGAATCTATTTCATGAGGTAACTGGATAAGAACAGCATATGAAAAAGTAGTGAAGCTCAGAACTGCATTGATAATATATTGCCTTACCTTCTAGCAAAGTTAATGTAATAGATGGTTGGACTGAACCATTTCATGTTGCTGAGGGGGGGCCGAGGGCTACATGACGCATACAGGCCTAAGAAATCTTGTAATTTTTGGAGTATTTCTCTGTTTTGTTACTTCACATCTTACATACAGCGCCATAGAATACACATTGTGGTGTTTTTTTCCCCACAATGTTAACACTTGGTGTTATGGTTAGCCAGAAAAATGTGGTCAAAAAAGACAAAACCTTTAGCAACATGGGCTTGTAATGAGGAGTTAAGGTCACTAATGTGTTTATACCCAGAGGTCCCCTGTCTCATAATCTGCTTATGGCAAGGCAAAATGCACAGACATGTTTTTGGTGGTTTGTGTGTGTGTGAGAGTGAAGGGTGGATGGAGGTTAGGAGGGGGCGGTTCAGCAAGAGAGAGAGAGCCAACAGAAATGTTCTCCACATCTGTGAGTGCAGCCGGGCTCGAGATGAGACAGAATATGGAAGCAGAGTGACAGACTGGAGAAGGAGCACTGCCTCATGTGAAGCTCACTTCCTGACATATGTACTTACAGCAAAAAAGTGTTTTTGAAGCAGCACTTGTAGCTCACGCTTTTGTAACCAGCAAGGCTGAGAACAGAGCTTGACTTGGAGCATCAAGAAATATCTGAAAGAGGACTGAACATGAAAAGGAAAACTACCGTATGTCAAAGCATCGCTCGGAAAAAGGTGTCAGCTCTGCCTGTCAACATGTAGGGAGTCGCATGGTAACATATAACATGATGACACAACTTCCTGCTACTTATTCTGAACTATTGTGATCTAATCAGACTGAATAATAGCAGTAATAGTCGCTTTTACTTGACATATGTTTGAAGAAAGGGAAACTTAAATTAACTGGAATCAGAAAATAATGTTTGACCCAACTGATGCTCTCTCATGTGATTACTGGATTTGCTATTATACGCTGTAAAAGAATATCTGGATGACTTCCATGATCCTCAGATTCAATGATATATCCATTAGACAAAAGCCATGAGCTGCATTAAAGCATCCCTCCAGTCAGTCTGCCACAGACCAGATGCCTCATATTCTTTACACCTTCATTCTGATAATAACCAAGGCCTAGAGATGTGCGTCATGCCTGGCATACCCACCTCTTTCTGTACAGATCATTCTGGAAATGAACCCCCACCCCCACCAATCGCATTTTTTAAATTATTTAGATACCATAACCAGTGTGGTTTGATAAGAGAATCCTGATGAACGAAGAATATTAATGAGCGCTCTGGTATTGATTAGCTCATCAATAACCATCGGGGATGCATTTACCCTGAAACCACTGGGAGAAAAGAGGAAAATGCAAAGCATGGAGGGAAATGTGCATTTTTTTTTTTTTTTTTTAGTATCCACCTACTCTGGTGCAGTATGTTTGTCCATTACCATCCTGATTATATTTCATATATTATCCAACTGTGCACATATGGAACATATCTGATTTTAAATGGAAGCTTGATTGGAAATAAAATGAAAATTAAAAACATTAAAATGTTGAATAAGAACAAAGAAAAATATCACAGTTGTAAATGTAGCTTATCATAACAGAACTGATTCCTTTTTTTTATTCAAATTTAAAAAAAAAAAACAGAACTCATTTCAAATTTCCTTCCTATTTACATTTAATAGGAACATAGATCACCATCACATAATCACCTTTTAACAGATTTGAATGGTGCTGTTACTGTCAACAAACCTAATGTAATGTAATAATCTTTAACCAATAAAGACCCAAATACCCACTGTCAACCAAAATAATGTACTGATCTTAACTGTTTTATCATATTTTTTTTTTTATTATAATCCTGTCAGTGCATGTAAATAATTGGTGTAAAATACAGTTGAGATGAACTGGCAGCTCTTCCAGGGTGTACCCCGCCTTCCGCCTATAGTTGCTGAGATAGGCTCCAGCCCCCCCGCGACCCCAAAAGGGACTAAACGGTTGAAAATGAATGAATACAGTTGGTCATTTTTTTCATGGTCATCAGATATGACCCATATGGACATTCAGACTGAACATGGAAACACCATCATCTTATAAATGGTAGATAAACTGCACTCATATAGCACATTTTTAAAGTCCAAAGTGCGTTAGAACGCCTCATATTCACCCATTCACACACACTCATACACCAGTGGACAGCTGTGGCCATGCAAGACGCTGCACAGACCGGACTGGGAGCAATTTAGGGTTCAGTGTCGTGCTCAAGTGCACTTCGACATGTGGACAGTCGGAACCCTTCGGTCACTGGATGACCCACTCTATCAACTCAGCCACACCCGCCCAATGTTCTACAACACTGATTCACCAGTAAAACCAATGGAGTTTGATCAGTGACAGTGAATGGAGACACTGGTTTTATGTTTAGTTAATGTTATATTTTAATAATAAAAAAAAAAAAAATTCTTCAGTATTTTTCTCTTTTGATACAATAACCTTTGACTTTATTCTGAGCTTTTATGAATATCCACATGATCAGTCAATTAAACATGGGAAAATAGGTGATTTTCATTGGAAAAAAAATGAACCTAACCCTAACCCTGAATTTAAAGAATAATATTATAATAAATGGTGATTAATAGCTTATGAAAAGTAAAAAAAAAATAAATAAAAAAAAAAGATAGAGAACAGATACAAAAGTCACACTGGGTCCTTACTGGTTAAATACAACAGTGAAGAAGCAGAACAGAACCAGCAAAATGTAAAATAATTATTTAGTCAGTCTTCTGTCTAGGTTAAAGGTGCTCCGTTCTAGTATACTAGATCACCAGAAATAAAAACATCAACTAAATTAGAAGTTTTCAACCATAAGAAAAAAACTGTGGCTCAAATAAGAACAAATCTATGAATCATATCATTAATCTAAGATGTTATTAAGCACTTGCTGTTTTGGTTTTTTTTGCATTAGTTATTTTAGTTTTATTAACTTTTGGTATTGATAAAATATTTCTGGATCTTTTGCAACATTTTATCAAATGAGTTGATTTTAATGTTGTGTCTTGTTTTTTTGTGTTAGCTACTATAGCTACAGCTCTTACATACATTGCTACACATACAGTTGGAATAATTTAGTTTCCAGACCCATTTATCTTTTTATTCCTAATTATACTGATCATTAATCACCTTTGGTCAGATGCAATGATTACATACTGAGTCCCACTTACACTTTATCAAAAATAAATCACATTGTCATAATCATTTCATGAGCAGAGGAAGACATGTTTTACTCCACCTTTAGGGGCAACAGTGTAGATTGCATCAGTATTGCATTCTTTTACATGTAACAATACTTATGTATATTTTCCCTGTCAAATAAATGCTAAGAAAAAAGTAGAAACACATCATAAATATAGTTTATTGTTTAACAGGCTCTTTTCAAATGTTAGTAAAAGAAACAACATTACATTTGTAAGAGACTGTTTCCAACAGTGGGCTACGACACCAGAGAAATAGAAGGATATTCAGCATGCTCTTTAAAATACAGATTATTTAGCTTGAAATATACTTATAAAACATGCCAAAACACAGGCAGGTAAACTTATCTCTCCATCTGTCATTTAAGTAACAAGCAAAATAAACCACAAGTGCGAATGTTGACACATATTTACAGTGAAAATCGCAGGTGCAGTAAACAGACTCCTCCTATACTGTTAGGAACCGTGTTGTTTATGACTGTTGCGCGCAGAATTGACTGTTTACAGCTTTACATCTTACTGGATATGTCTGATTTACATACGCAACATACGCATCAGCACACAGTTAAATTCACATGGCTTCCAGTCATACTGCAACTACCAAGAGCCTCTTCTCAGAAGTCTCTGCCTATTTCTGATTGCATCTGACTCTCATTCTCAGCCTCCACACTTATATATGCTGCTTTCTGCAAGCATGCTGTCTGTGGATGTAACTGTCTTCAGAGACAGAGAGAACAGAGAGAAAGAGAGAGCAGGAGAGAGAGAAAGAGAGAGAGATGCAGACAGACTGACAAGAGAGAGAGAGGGGCTCAGCTGCCACCACAAACTGAAACCCTGTGGCTCTGGGATCCAGAGGAGTTCCGCAGAGTTGGGGTTTCACACATCGCTGTGTGATCTAAGATAAGACACACTCAGCTGTATCCTCTCTTCACACAAAAACACATACATACACTCACACATTCACAAGCATAACGGAAAATATTCCACGATGCTGCAAGAAAGTGAGCCTCAAATGCCCTTGTGTCAAAATGAGAGTTCGCAGTCTTGTGTATAGGTCTTTTTGTCTATGTGAACATGCACTTCTTACTTTAAGGAAAAATAAATCTGCATATCAACAAAATACATGTAAGTAAGTAAAGTTTATTTATATAGCACCTTTCACAGACAAGGGAGGTCACAAAGTGCCTCACAAATGGTCAATAAAATACAAATAAATACAATACAAGTCCATAAAACATAAAGATATAATGCTTTTAGAGACAATTAGACTTTTAGGTAATACTTCACATATAATTCTGTACTGTACAAACTGTGTTTTTACACTCTTCTTTTTTATATATAATGTACATAGTCTTGATGTAGATATTCTTTTGTGTTTTTATATTTTTGAATCTTGAACCTTTAGGAGGCATCTACGTTCATGCATGTTGTACTGAAAGACAATGGAGGCGTGAGAAAAAGTAAAAAAACAGAGGATTAATTATAAAAAAAAAAAAAAAAACATGTTTCCGCACATTACAGAAAGACATTTCCTTTTAAAAGAAACCATGTGACTGCACCTTCTGCTAATGACTGGACATTTTACTATCATTTGCACAGGCTGCTCTGGTGACTGTTTTGCAGCTACAGTGTTAATAATAACAATAATAATAATAATAATAATAATGTATTTAATTTATATTGCCATTTACATCCAAGGATCTCAAAGGGCTACAGGTTAAAAAGAGACTAAAAAGTGAAGCAAATATAATATTAAGAGAAATTGTCTAAAAGGAGTCTAAAAAAGAGAGACTACTAAAAAGAGAAACTACTTTTTTAGTATTTAATCTTTAATGAATAACGATTAAATACTAATACAAAATATCATATTTTAAGGCAAAGAAATGATGATATCCTCTGAATAAAAACAAATATATAGCCTTCAAAATGCCTGATGTTTCAGTCTGTCCACGTTTCATTTTGTCCCCATGCTTAAGTACATGCTTTTATCATTTTACATAAGAACAAGCAGCCTCCTTGCTCTGATAAAAGCCCCATCTGTACAAGAGAGCAATGAAGCGAACTCACTGAAGATGCATTTTCTTCAGGTCATGGCATAAACATCAGAGCGTGGCCTTACACTCTCCTCCTCTGTAACACCCAGGGCTGTTCGCATGGTCAGCAGGGACCTTGTTGTCTTTTGTCTATTTTTGTTTGTTCCCTGCACAGTTGAAAGAGAAGAATGGCTTTCTGTTTGAAACATTACCTGATGGATATTTATGCAGCTGTGAGGCTGTGAAGAGAACCTTTGATATCTTTTTCAGGCAGCAGCAGCGCACACACACACACACACACACACACACACACACACACACACACACACACACACACACACACACACACACACACAGACACATTTCCTCATGGGCAGGCCATCTTTGGGCCACTGTAGGACATGTTCCAGTGAACACACACATGTGCACATTAGACTCAAAGGTGTTCAGCTGTCCGTCCCCGTCAGTGTGCAGATGACCCCGGAGATTGACCCCCATGACCTCGGGGCAAGAGAAACAGAGGTCATGGTTAAAATAAACCATGGAAACTGGGTAAACAGGATGTGTACACCCACTCAGACATATGGCACTCACTAATCAAACACCACTGAGCTGGGAGAAAAACAATTGGAAATCTTTTCTGTGGACGCTATAAGCTCTCAGTATTAGTACAAATGCAGCGTGCTCTAGCGTAGACGGATCAAGCTGCTTAGCAACAAAAAAAGTTCCTGAAGCTGTAATTCATTACATTTATTACTATATTTTAAAACGAGACAAACACTTCTGAGGCTGAATAATAAATGTTAGTGTAATAGACCCAAAGACAAACTTAATGCAGTTTTTATATTCAAGAGTGATTGTGATATTAATGAAAAAATATATTACTAAATGCTTTGGGCATGCTTTTCTGCCATTAATATACCTTGGAACAGGGGTGTCAAACTCATTTCTTCCGCATTCAGCCCAATTGGATCTCAAGTGGGTCTGACCAGTAAAGTAACAGCATTATAAACTATAAATAATGATAACTTTTTCTCTTTGTTTTAGTGCAATAAAGAACATTAAATTATGAAAATATTTTCATTTACAAACTATCCTTTAACAGAAAACATGTGAATAACCTGAAAAAATCTGAAATTTGTCTGAAGAATACGTGCAATTTTAACAATATTAAGCCTCAACTTACCATTTATACATGTGTATTACACACAATGTTACACAAACATTTGGTAACGAGCAGAATATTGTTAAAAATCTGGACTTTGGAACTAAAAAGAACAATTTTGTATTAAATTTGTCATTTGCCCAGCTCATTGCACTTCTTCGACGTTCAACTGGACTAGTTTTGCTTCAAAACAGTAAAACATAGAACCTAGTTTAACCAGCATATCTAGTTTATAGGTAATAATGATATTATTTTACTTTAGATAATATTGTATGTATGTATGTGGAACCTAAACTAAAATGTGTTTGACATCCTTGATTGTTAATATTTAGTGTAATTTTTTCACGTCCTGTGGGCCAGATTGGATCTTCTGGTCAGTTTTGGGCCCAGGCCTGCATATTTGAGACCCCTGCCTTAGAAGGTGTGAAATTTGAATGAAATAAATGAGCATCTTAATCTGTTTGTGCATAACCATCAAGTATAATTACTGAATGCCGTATTGTGTGATCAGCCGGGTTCGCCAGAAAATCAGGTTCATTTGCCATTTTGTTTTACTTCTTTTAGCCAAAGAGCGAATGGAGCATATTTCATGATGCTCAAAACTTAAAGCTGTAATTTTCACCTATAAAATGTGTGCAGCTGCATAAACCTCATTCATGATTGTTACTATTTTTGTCACCCCCTTCTGTTGTTTTTAGTGGATGTGGCTGCCATGCTAGCTACGGGCATTGATTCAGAGGTCTGGAACCCTGTTCAGAGAAACGTCAGGTGACCCGACCATCTGTCAGTGCACGGGTCTAGAGAAATCCATGCAAACACAATTCATGCAAACACAATTTGTGCGTTGCAAGGTCCCAATCTAATGTAGGTACTTTCTAATTTATCATCTCCCTGTGTGTTCTGTGTGGTGTTCCAAAAAACTGCTGTTACACATAGATTTTAGCACAGTGGAGGTCTGTGTTAACTGTCACATGTCAGATGTTCTTTTCACTGTGGTCCTCCTCCTCTTTCTTTTCCTTCTGTGGCAATGATCCGGTACCTTTCAGCAGTTGCTCCAGTGACCTTTAGCAGCTGTAGGGGTGAAATTGACTGAGTTTCCTTGTCTCATCCTTGTCTCGCTCCCTCTTCTTTCTTTCTTTCTTTCTTTCTTCCTGTATCACTGTTTACTGTTAGAGACAATCGTCATGGGAGACAGAAAATGCTGGATATGACGTCTAAACCAAACCCAAACCTGCTGAGGTAAGAATTTACTTCGAATGATAGTTTGCACTTAACCAGGTGAGTTATTGAGGCATCCTCCCTTGCCATCATGCAGAAGAGCTCAAAGTTGAACTGCTGTAACACAAACTCCAAATGTTTATTTTCTCTTCAAATGATCCTGCGGTAAAGGTTTTATCACCTAGACTTGGGACTTGATTGCAATGAAATAAAACCAGGAGGAGGTAACCTGGGTCCAGGAGAGCAGTAGCACTTTTTTAATTTCCCCTACGTGACCAATATAAAATATGACACAGAAACTGCATTTCTCAGCACAAAAGACACATCAGGTCATAAACAGCCTCCATGTTAATGGACTGTCCAGGCAGGTCCAGCTTTAACACACTACAAACTGGGTGTCGGCTATAACATGGCACAGTTTGGACTCCGGAGGCTTAACTGTAGTAGATATTTAAGCATGTAGCCTAATTAAGCATCTGTCTTAGTTAATTGTGAGAGGTTTACTGTTGTTACTCCTGTGCTGACCATGCGTCCTGTACAAACTATGTGATCTCTCGCTCTAAGTACCCAATGAAAAGGGCAAGCCAGCTGTTTGGATGTCCTCCAACAGGTATTTGCGCCTGCCAGAACCAGCAGGGCATGAGGGCAGGAGAGAGGGTGGAAGCGATAGAATTAGAGGTGTCAGACAGAAAAAGAGAGAGGCAGATAAATGTACACTTTTGCATCCTACTCTCTGACATTTGTGCTGGCCTCCTTGATCTCACTCGCTCCACTTATTCAGCCACCATTCCATCCATCCACCCTTGGCCCCCATTAATGAATGTAGCGCTATGAGTTATGGAATGGCTTTACAGTGTGCTGAAACAGCTGAGGTCATGAATACAGACAGAGTGCGTGCAGCCTTGTGTGCTGAATGTAAATGAGTTGGCTTTTCTCCATTGCCAGAGCTGAGTACAACGGTGCGTGATCTTGTCTGTCCCTCCTCTTCTGGATGCCAAGCAGGGCAAGGATCCTGCTAATCAGCTCAAAGTATGCAGGACAGTAGTCTGCGTTTAGAAGGGCACAGATTCTTCTGACAGAGCCAAGGTCCTGGCTCCTCTTAAACACAAAACAAACAGCCTTTCTGAAAGCCACATGTCTACAAATCTTGGGGCTCTCCAAGTCTTTCCCTCCCCCTGTTTTCTCGTCGCTTCATAGTAAGGAAACACCGGTTGTATGCGTGGGTTAAGCAGCATAGTTTCCACTCAGAAAAGGTGAACGTCAAGCCTCCCCCAAATGCAAGTCACTAACAAGTAGGGCATAAAAAAAAAGAAAGGTAAAAGCAACAGAATAGCAGATAAACCCTGAACATTGGTAATGATTGTTTGTTGCAACAGAAAACAGAATGCTTTTTTGCTATGTACAATTAAGATCAAGTGATAGACCTCAACATAACCTACACTGCTTTATCTTTTATCTTTTGCTTCACAGTCCCTTGAAATCCCATGTCAAGTAGCATACACATTTACATTCCATTTAACTCACTTAAGTGGAGATAATTGTGTGCAAATGGGAGCAGTTTCAAATGCCTGATAGGGGGCATGGCGCAAGGGTGTGTGCGTGTGTGTGGAGAGGCTTGTGCATGCATATGTGTGTGTGTGCCATTAATGTTGTTTATTTGACTTTGGGGGAAGCCCTGTGCCCATTGTTCATAAAACCCCTTATATGGTAATGTAAACACAGAGCTTCGTAACTCCTCTCTGTGCGCACACAAAAATGAATGAACACAGGAAGACCCACTCTGGCAGGAAGTGGCAGCTGCTGCCATGGTAACAAACTGAAACCTGAAGCAGTGAGGAGAGGCTCGCCTTTCTCGCTGTCTTGACGTCATTTCGAGTACGCTGCGACTCAGAGGCAGCAGCTGCAGAGCACACAGATCGCACGCAAATACAAGGAACTTTTAAGAGCTTACAGAAAAATGATGGGAGACCCAGCAAATATTTTGGCAATCCCACCTTTACAAGCAAATATGTGAACTGGAAACTCCCCATATGTTCATTAGTATCAAGGACCGTGATATAAAAGCAGTACTGACAGTATCAACAAATAAAATAGCATATTATGAAAACTGTGAGTGATGAATATGCAAATGCTCTCTGTGTTAATTCCAAACTGGCAATATGGTCACAACACATTCTTTAACTCTGGCACTATTGTTTTTACAGCTTAGTGGTGTGTGAAGCAAGTGCAGTTTCATTGTTTTCACAACCACTGGTTTAGCAAATCTGTGGCTCTGAGGATTCCAGCCAGCATGATGGCAGTAGGATTTCAGAATGCTGCAACGACACAGAAGCAATCGAATTCTTTAGCGAAATTATGTCATGAGGTTTCAGTGATGCAAAATGCTACAAAACGATGGAGCATTTGGAGATGGTGTACACTAGGATATAGGGGAGGACTGGGGGCATGCATGCATTAAGGATGGAGCAAAACTGGAAAAAAATGCCAGAAGCACATATGCCATGCTGTCAGTTTTTTAGGTCATGGCTTAAATAGAGTATGTCATGGCTCTCACTACCTTCAGGGGTGAAACATTTAACTTATTCCTTATTTAAAAATATTCATAGCAATAACTACACATAAGAGAGTAGCTTTTTATTCACTTTACTAAACATGCTGCTTATCAGGCCGCACACATACGCACCGGTTAGTTTTAGCTGTTAAATGCTAGATCATTTCATAGTGAAGGTTAAAATTTAGTCGTTAGCGTTGAATAGGAACTTCACTTGACTCTGAAAAATGCTATAACGCAACGTGTAACAATAAAATAAGGCTCATGTAAAAGATTTACACATCTTTATATAGACTCTTGCCTGAATTTCCTAGTACGTGATTTGTTGAAGATCAAAGAGTATATATATCCCAGGCCAAGAAAAGGTCTCCCTCATGGCCCGGCTCATCTTCCCCTCACCCCCCCACCCCCATTCGCCGCCTAATTAGACGCTCTGTATGCATCCAAACAGATTTATCCAGGCCTGTCTCTACAGCAGTCCGTCACTCATTAGCCTCAGCCTTATCCTTTGTAATTAGCTGTTGCTTCTTCTGCTGAATATTAGGACTGAGTCGAGGGGGGGTGGGGGGTGGGGGGTCACATTTCCTTTGGGCCTCAAGGCTAAATCCATAGATGATAAACCTTTTTTA
>JAPSES010000258.1:22377581-22391073 GCA_029822895.1 Maxillicosta whitleyi
AAGGGGCTCTGCGTCTCAGACACACACACACACACCTTGACAAACATCTGCTTTTTTGGCCCTATAATCATCTAGACAGATTTGTTCCCCTCCCTCGGCCCTTCACCCCCCCCATGCCTCTTTCTCTTGAAGCACTCTGAAAGGCGAGGGACAGGTGCTCTTGCCTCATGGGTTTCAGGCTCCTCAGAAATGGTCTTTCACTCATTAGCCCCTTGTACACCCCACAACCACACACACACACACACACACACACACATGCATGGACACACACTCACACACACGAGAAACTCAAGATTGTTATTCCATGTCTGTCTGTAGCTATGATTTATGATCATAAATCTCTCAGAAGAGCCATACGCTGGAACATCTGTGTCTGTAGTAAGTCAGTTCTGGGGTGTCAGCAGTTGTGTCGCCAAATTGTGCTTTTTTTGAGACATTTTATTCAATCTGTTAGACCACTGATAGTCAAACTGCAAAGTAAGTAAATACATCTGAAGAATTTATAAATAAATGGTGTATTCTTCTCTGACAGCAGTAAATCCTCTACAAATACAATAGTGTATAAATGTAATTCTACTCTTCTTTTGTTATATTATGAAGGGAATGTAATTGCTACCTACCTTCACTATTATTTTTCACAAGCATGAAGTGTATTATAATATATCACACAAAGGTCAAAATGAGAAGATGGATGTGAGGGGTTCAGCATTCAGAGCTTTTTGTTTCACTATTGAGATTATGAGTTACAAGTATATCAAGTATAGTTGAGTGGATTAATAATTAACCGTAAAGTACAGAAAAAAATTACATGTTAAATATGCTAGTTTTTTAACCTGGATCATGGATTTACAAAACTAATGTGAGGATGTAATCTAAATGTATGAGCCTGACTTTAACATGAAATATGATAATCATGCTTTTGTTTTATTTTTTTGGTATATTCAAGGTTTACATATTGATGAAAACTTATTGTTGTCGTAATAATTATACACGACACACACACACACACACACACACACACACACACACACACACCACAATGATTGTGGTTATTGTAAAATATTCAGTTAATCTTATTATTCCATCATTGAGCGTTTTCCTGTATTTCTCAGGGATGCGAGGCTACAAAGGAGCCTTGAGTGACACATCAGCAGCCCTCCAGTAGATACCACTGAGTGTGATCCAATTGTCCATGGTGGGATCAGTGGATCATCCTGGACCCTCCTGCTATGCTACCCTCCCTCCCCCCTTCCCCCAAAGCTGTGTGGTGCCTCTGGTACAACAGGGGGGCGATGATCAATAGGGATTTTATGTGTTTGATTGTCTGTGGGTATGTGTGTCTGCGGTGGTCAGTCGGTGTCTGTTTCCCCCCGTGTATGTGTGTGTTTCAGTCTGAGTGTGTTTAAGTGATGGGGGTGGGGGCCAAGCTTCTCAGCTCAGTGCTATGGTTGTGACTGATAGGATGGCGGGCCCCAGTGTGTGGGGGCCCGGGGGGAGTGGCTCTGTATCGGCGGACTCTGCAGAGAGGCTTTCTGCTCCCCATCGATCCCAACATGTCAATTAGACTGACTCAAATAAATGTGTCCTCAACCTCAGCGGGCCGGCCGTATGCACAGCCTCCCATGTAAACGACACCCACACATCAGCCTTTGTGACACCTGAGCCGCTACAGTACTAAAGGCCTTCTGGGTTAGAATTGACCGAGCACTTTTCCGCTGCACAGATTGTTTTTCACTTTGACCCCGGCCTTTGCTGGTGAGCACTCAATGAACGTCTGTGCCGCTGCAGACATCAGAGGTGAATTACCTACAGCTCTGACTTTCCCTTTGATTTCTCTGAAACACAAATGTCACTTACCAAAATGAAAGCAGGGGAGCGGTGTGCCCCAAATGTGTTTTTGTTTTGAGAAAGATTCTGCTGAATAAAAGCATGAAACCTCAGCTGCTTGTACTTGTGAAACTAACCTATGACAATACACAAAGGTGTTTTGCTGCCACATCCCAGAGGTTATTCTAACCATTATGAGCATAAATTGCTCATTACTGCAAAGAGCAAGAAGAGAGGCTTTTTATTACAGTGTTTTTCATGCTTGATTAGTTGACATTCATTGAGTATAAACACATACAAGAAGTAAAAACAGAGGTGGAATACAGCTAAGTACTTCTTTACAGATACTGTGTGTACGTATAGTATTAAAGTACTTGTATTTTACTTGTCTGGTTCTCTTTATGCATGCAGG
This sequence comes from Maxillicosta whitleyi, assembly GCA_029822895.1. Classification (NCBI taxonomy): domain Eukaryota; kingdom Metazoa; phylum Chordata; class Actinopteri; order Perciformes; family Neosebastidae; genus Maxillicosta; species Maxillicosta whitleyi. The sequence goes on from JAPSES010000258.1 coordinate 22,379,821, forward strand.
GTTTGTCTCCTTTCTGTTCCTTCCTGGTCCACTTTCACAGACTTACTCAGAAATACTTTTTGATTCCAAGAAAGATCCATCTTATGATGTCATATATTAATATTCTACCACTATCTGAAGTAGCAGCTGAACTCACCCCCATTTGCCATTAATAATAATAAACTTTATTGCAGACACATGTCCGTATCACACACCATTCACCATCCTCTATACAATGTAGACAATATACATAAATAAGACAACACATTTAAAAAGTATACAAACTATTGCACCAATGCCTCCTTAGCCTAGAGGTGTATCTGTAGCTACTTTTAGTCGGGTTGACAACAGATTCAATTACACTATTCTCTGACATATCCAGGCAATACATAAAACTGAACATCAACTGTCTTCGGAGTGCCTCAAAGGCTGGCACTCTATTGGACACAAACAGCTGACTGGCACTGTGCCCCCCAGGGACCCTAAGCAGCAGCCTTATTGCATCATTGTATGCCACCCCTTACCTTGTAATAGCAATATTTCCTAAAAATCATTCATGCTTATAATACTTAACCCATAAAAAGCCAGCTCTACTTTTGTGATTTTGTGATTCCCAAATGATTTTTTCTCTATATCTAACTTTTATTAAGTGATTTATGACCATAATTTGTGACATTATCTTCCTTGGTTTGCATTTATTCAATGTAAACCATGCATTTTCTTATATTGTCATGTATATGTTCATTACAGCTTGCAGTAAAATTAAGGGTTTTTCTGTCAAAAACAGAGAAAACTCAAGAAAAAGTTACTTCATCAGCAAAAATATCAGTAACTGAACACAAAACAAGTGTTTCTATTCTCTGTCATTGATCTAACTCCATGGATTTTACTGGTCAATCAATGTTGTAGAAGATGACAATGTTTCCACGTTGACTTACGGAGCCTCTGAACGTCCAAATGGGTCATAACTGATGACCCAATTATTTACATGTACTGTATGTACTGTATGTAGGATTAGTGGACCAGAAGTTATTAAACATTTTAGATGGTTTTGGTTTGGGTCGTTATGAGTTAAATAGTGCCTTTAATATGTATCCAGCTCCATATAATGACCAAACATGACCTTTGATCTGAACTCATTTGAATATCATTTTGTAAAATACAACAAAAATCATTAGGTTTGACTTTTAAAATCTAAAATAACACTCTTTCCTACCTTGTAGATTCTATTACTTGAAATATGTTAAAACTTATACATCAAATGTGTCACACTTTAGAATCTATGGAGAGTGCAAGATGTTGAATTTGAAGGCAAACTAAGAAGATTTAAGAATTACACTGATCACCCAAAATTGTCTGATTTACAAATGTTCGTTGCTGTTATTATGATCATAAGTATTTGTTAGTTTAATGGAATTTCTTTCCAGTTGAGTAAATCATGTCACTGTGATTCCAAAAGAGTTCCAGACTTAGTTTTACAGACATTATCACAGTAAAAGGGATCAGTTTTGGAGGTTCTTCATATTGCTGTTTTGCTTCAGCAACTGAGTCATGCATCACTGAACACAGTCCAAAATGATTTTCTAGACATAATTATGCACTTAACTGAGTCAGACACAATTATTTTTAAAATATCTAAAAATAAATCAATAAATAAATCCAAAGTGGGCTGAACCGATAGGATACCACAACATGTCCTTAATAATTGGGCTCCATTCCAGTCTCAGAGGCAAATTGTACCTGATGCCTTTAACTACTTTTCAGATTAGATTAGTCCAGTAAAACATCTTTGAATAAGTTGCTTCTAAATATTTCTAAATATCTAAATATTTCATGAACTGAAAGGTGTTTCTTTATAGATTAAAAAATTCTGTTCCATCTTAACCAAACTAAACTCCCTTGGTTTAGATGTAAATCACATTGTGACAGAACTGAAACAGAAACTGTTTGAGCTCAAGAAAAGCTGACGTTTTTGCAACTGGTGCAGATATAACTACACAACACTATATTAAATAGCTCCAATGTGATCAAAGTACAGCAGTAAAATGCAGCATAAACATTAACGCAGCAATAACATTGCATTTATAACCTAACATGGATCCAGAACAATAAAAACATAACTGAAAAATACACACAGGGAACATTTTACTGCACAGTGTCTGATGCTTTTCAGTCTTAAACTACATTTTGCTCATAATACTTAATATTCTTTTACTTCAGTGGGGTTTTGAATGCAGATTTTCTCACTTGCAGGATGCTTTAAGAATGTGTTCTTTATACTTTTGCATACATTAATGATCTGAACATGTCTTCACCATTGCATTCATATTACTGCACATATATTACACTGGCTTAAGCATTGCAAGGTTTGCTTATCACTATATGAAATGCAAAATTATTCCTCTGATCTGTATGAACATGTGCACGAACACACATAAAATCAGATAGATACAGATAGACATTTGAAGAGCCTGGATGAGATGATGAAATTGACTTTGTCCAAACAAGCCCACCATTATAAAGACAGATTAGGGGTGAAACCTCTGGAATATAATGACAGGGGGAAGTGAGTGACCCCCTGACTGGAGCTGATAAACTGATACTACCTCTGTCGTTTCCCCCTCACTCCATCACTCCTACTGCTCCATATTCACCCCCCCCTCCATCACCCATCTAAACCCAGCTCTTTACGCCTCCTTCCCTCTGAGCAGACACCCCTGCGAGAGGACGCCCCGCCCTCCTTCCATCCCCCTTTCTAGCCTCGACACTGATCGGTAGGATTTACTGTGCAGTCGTCCACAGTACTCAGCCGGTCACACACGCCCTCTGGGTCGATCCAGGTCGAATTCAATTTGTAAGATATTATGTATTGATCCCTGTGCTCCATTCTGGCCCCCCACCCTCTGTGCAGCCCTGGCAGGGGATCATTGACCCGCATGCACCCCTTGAATCATCATCATCATCAGAGAAGTGTGGCAGCCTGAGCCGGTATCAGGGTCGGCGGCCTTAGGCCTTAAGTGGCGACTCTCCGTTTCATCTGCTGCCCAAGACCTTCTGCATGACACTAATACGCTATAGTAGGAAAATACTGTACCTCTAATGAAGGCACAGTTCAAAATGTGCTGTGACAGTTTTGTCAATACCCAGGAGCTTACTTTAATGAAAACTTGCCAGCGTGAAATGTAAAAAAAAAAAAAAATGCATTTTTGACCCACGGTGCACTGGCAAAGTATATATCGTATATTTTGAGAATATGGAATTTTTCCCTCCCTTTTATACATCTTCTCTATTTTGTAAAAGAGAAATGATAAACAGACCCCCCCAGTTCTACCACTAACTATCACATGCTGCCGTTTACCTTAGCCAACAGGCTCTAAATCTTTCAGATCAATAGTTGCTCCCTAGTCTCTCCATCAAACCCACAAGTAAATAATTCAAATGAGATAGTTAAGCCCCTTGGAATATAAATCGTGAAAAAAAAATCCTCATTGTGATTTGCGATTTATGGGCATAACATTCTCTGTGGTGAACAGGGGGAACAGGAAAAAGGGGGCGTACATAAATTTGCAGGTTAAATCAATGACCGCTTTGACTGGATAAATTGAGATCTGAAAAGCTTTTATGACTTTCCTATTGCATTAACATCAAATATTCAGGAGGCTGCAGATCACTTTCCCATTAGGCAGATCGCAGTATTACACTGTTGTCAAAACAAAGCGATAACCACATTAAAGCTATAAACATTCATATGTCAGCGTGAGCAAAACCTCAAACTCAGATCCTACCAAACGCATTAAGGTGCACCACAAATGACTGACACATAAACAGATGAGCAGAGGTCTTGCATGGCTGCCATAGATAAGAGAAATAAGGTCACATGCTAACAGGGGAGAAAGCGCTATGCCAAGGTGAGCAATGGCTATGACATTTCACAAACTAGGCTAATTCCCCTGAAATTTTATAAAGGGCACATTGCACATTATTGCATCACGATGGCGATCATGTTCAAAGCATATCAGAGTTAGAGTTTCCCTTGCAGCTCATTTTTCTCCACGGGCAGTAACGTACTTTGTCAAAGCGACATAAGCTCTCACAATAGGCATGCACTGTACCTGAATTACCACATTTCATGGTGTGCATCCTAAAACAAAGCTTGAAAGGTGCGTATCCACAGAAGTTACTGAATGGAACAAAGCAAAATCTTTAAAAGCAAATGTGATTTCAATTCTTTTCTTTGCCAGCCACAGGCGTCGCACAGAAATCCTTTGTCTCATTGAGGACTTGAGGGACTCAGTGCATCCACATGTGTACTTAAGTGGGAAGCGGTGCATCCATGCATTTATGTGTGTTTTGTGGCTGTGTGTGTGGGAGGGATGAGAGTGTGTGTGTGTGTGTGTGTGTGTGTGTGTGTGTGTGTGGGGGGGGGGGGGGTATAGTCACCAGTCCCTACGGGGTGAGTATGCAATGACACTGTGGAGTTTCCTCGTCGGCGTGTGGGATTCCCTTTGTTTACCCCTCCACTTCCTGTCCCAGCAAGGAAGCGTGAAGCGGCCCCACTCCCCTGGCAGGAAACATGAGCCTGCTCTGCTTTGTGACTCACATCATGACCTTCGGCCAAACCTTCCTCACATGACAGTTTTAGAAGTGCCCAAGGGGCGAATTTAAAAGCTTAATCGTTTTGTGTGCAGTTTGCCTTTTGCCGGGGGTTTTTAACAACACCAAATTAATTTGTCATACATCTAGGACCCACTAAAGAACACACTACAGTCTGGAATACTCTCATGACTATGTGGTTCTTATTGTGCAAGTCATTCATGACAGTAAAGCAACACAGTTATTCTAAATAAAATAGGGTGACCAGGCATCCTCTTTTGCCCAGACACATCCTCTTTTCACATCCTGTCTGGGGCATCTGGAGGGGTTTATAAATGAATGACTGTGTCTTTCCTATCCATACTTTAACCATAAAGACCAACCGCTACTTTTGTGTCAGTTCCCAAATGAAGTTCCAATCCAATCCACTTTATTTATATAGCACAGTTTAAACAAACACAGGGTTTCCAAAGTGCTGTACAGCAAGCAAAAATAAGTCAATGAATAAAATCAGTAAAATAAGTATAAAATAAGTAAAAAGCACCTAGAATACGTAATAAAATAAAAGCATAATCCAATAAATAAAAGAATAAAATAATCTTTCACTCTATGAAACATTTCTTAAGTGATTTATACCCATTTATCCTCTGTATTTTGCATTTTTCAGTGTAAATCACATATTTTCTTATATTTTGTTACCTTCATTTAGATATTCATTAAAAGTCAGAGTAAATGCAATGTTATCAGAAATAGAGAAAATGGACGAAAAAGTGACTTTTTCAGCAAAGGTGTCAATAACTGAATATAAAACAATTATTTCCACCCACTGTTATTTATCAAACTGGTGAATCAATGTTGTAGAAGATGATGGTGTTTCCATGGTAACAATGGTGCCCCTGCTTGTCCAAATGGGTCATATCTGACCGCCATGAGAAGATGACAAACTACATTTTCCAACAATTGTTTACACTGATTGATAGGAATAGTGGATCAACAGGTATTTTAGACCCATACATGCTGTTGGTATCCAGTGGATGTTTGGGTTTTTACAGGTTAAATACATTAAAGTTGTAAATTTGAGTATCATTTAAGTATCTCAAGGTGGAGAAGAGTATCATCTTTGTTGGAAATCTTAATATGGTCTGCCTAATTAAAGTCTAATTCTAACTACTAAAAATAATAATAATACTAAAAATGTTGTTAATTTACTTGATTTATTGAAAAAAATGATTAACAGTGAGGCTTATGGGGGGAAAGGCTTTGTTTCATAAGAGACCATAAAGATTGGACTGTGTTTCAATGGATAAAGGTCATGTGGTCTGATGAATCCAGACTGACCCTGTTCTGGAGCGATAGGTCCACCAGGGTGAGAAGAGGAGATCCAATCCAATCCAATCCACTTTATTTATATAGCACAGTTTAAACAAACACAGGGTTTCCAAAGTTCTGTACAGCAGGCAAAAATAAGTCAATGAATAAAATCAGTAAAATAAGTATAAAATAAGTAAAAAAGCGCTTAGAATGCGTAATAAAATAAAAGCATAATCCAATAAATAAAAGAATAAGGAATAAAATCAGTAAAATATGTATAAAATAAAAGGAGATGAAGTGGTTACCCATCATGCCTAGTGCCAATTCACCCCTTACCCCTACCTTTTGAACACTTGCCACTACCCTTTAAAATGGAGCTCTAAGGAGTAGGGGTGTAAACATTCTCCTATGAAATGGGACAACACTTCACAACTTGTTAACATCATCGCTGGTCATCGATGCTGCTATAAACACATGCAAAAACTTTGTTTCTGTAAATATTCAACATGTCATCAGCAACTGTAACCGTCTGTGTTCCATGGGCTTTGTTTATCTTTTTACGTCTATCAACTATAAACCACATAAATGTGATCTATAACACACTGAAATGGTATTAAACAGGCAATCAACTTAAGTAATTTACAAGTAAAATACTTACATTTGTGTTTCTTTCATCACTGCTGCACATTTTGTATGTTTTACTTCTGTCTTGCCAATGATCTGAACTGAATTATGTGAAACTCCTCCTACCCCAGGGGTGTCAAACTCATTTTAATTCAGGGGCCACCTTCAGCTAAATTTAATGTGCGGAGGGCCAAACCAGTAAAATAATAATATAATAGTATATAAATAATGTAAACTCTAAACTTTTCTTATACTATACAGTGAAAAAAGTAAAATGACATGATTAAAATGTTTAAATCTAAAAATGCTTTCACACAAGGAATAATACGAAAACTAGAATCACTATTATGCTTTACTTTATCATCTCCACATGTACATTATAACTTACAGATCACATTCAATCGACAGATACACAAAATATTTAGGAACAGGTAGAATATTATTAAAATTACTTCAAACACTTTAGGTTATTCAAAATTTTTGTGAAATTATACATTGTTTTAGTCTAAATACATGAAAACAATTACATTTACAAAGACAAAAATTTGGATTTGTGAATATTTATAGGTTATTATGACATTGAATTGGTCTCAATGTCAAACCTGAACTAAAATTGTTGTTAATATCTTAGTGTATTTTTAGAATTTCACAAATTCATCTCAGGGGCCAGACTGGGCCCTTTGGCGGGCTGGATTTGACCATCGGGCCGCATGTTTGACACCTGTGTCCTACCCCTTCGTTTGTTGTGTGGTCCTGGAAAATCTCCATTTTGAGGGCCAAACAGCCCTTCTCCTTAGCCCTTCCCATCTGTCTAATGTGAACACACAAAACAGAATGGTAGAGGTAAGGAGTGAACTGGGATCCATCCTGACAGTCTGGGGTTGGTTCAGTTGGTCAGGTCTAAATTTATTAACACGTGTCCATAAAATAGGGTTAGCTGAACATGAATAAACTGAGTGACCTGGTCTGAACACCGCTGATGACACAGACGTATTCTGAGATAACAAAACCGGGATTCATCAGGGTCAAATTAGAAAAGAAAGCGTCAGAAGCCAGAAAACATTATTCCCATACATGGATCTGTCACCTCTGAGTCCAGACTTGCCTCTATTGAGAATCTCTGGAATAAATGGAGAGGATTTTACACAGCGGTCCGACTCTCCATCATCAACATGAGATCTTGATGAAAAATTAATGCAAATGTGGACAGAAATAAATGTTGTGACATTGTATAAGTTCATCAAAAGGATGGATGTGTGCTGAAGCTGAAGGCAGTCCAGTGAAATATTAAAGAGTGAGCCTTTTTTTGGCCTGGTTTTGTGTTTAATGATGTATATTCACATTTTGTGATTTCATGTCAATAAAATAGCCACAAGCAGCATCAGCTATCACCTGAAAAGCCCTCCATATCATACGTGCCCCCCCCCCACACACACACACACCTGTCACACAGCTTCTTTAGTCTGTCGCCATCTGGGAGGAGGCTGCGGAGTCTCCAGGCCAGAACCAGCAGACTGAAGGACAGCTTCATCCACCAGGCTGTCAGGAAGATGAACTCCCTCCCTGTTCTGCCCCATCTCCCACTGAAACACTGGGCTGTGAACCCCCCCCCCCCACACACACACACACACACTGATCTCAGTGACTGCTCCAGCCACTTTATTTTACTTTAACTCATTCATCTATTTAACTTCACTGTTGCACCTTTATTGTCTATTATTTCCTGCACTCCCTGCTACTTATAGTTATATTTTATTGTATTCAATTTTTTTTTCTTTCTTTTTAAATTTTTTTTTCTACTATGCTCATTTTGCACTGTGGGCCACAGGGTTTTGTCACTTCAGTTTTCTGTATGTGATATAAAAAAAAAATGATAAAACTGACATTAAACCTGACTTCAACTTTGAATTTGACAATGTTAAAAACAGTGTTTTCCATGCAGACTACAATTATACAAATTATGGATTAAATTAAGTTTTAACAATGCTAGAAACTTTTGAGATGACTTAATTACATAGTTATTTTCCTTTGTGTGTGTGTGTGTGTGTTGGGGTGTGTGTGTGTGTGTGTGTGTGAAAAAACTTTACTAACCTTACCTACCTTACCTTAGTTTCTACTTCTGAAAATACCTTTGACACACAGATAGGATGTTTTTCTGGGACAAAGTTATTGTGTTTTCTTACCTCATCTACTTTACATCTCAGCTACAGACAGAACATCAAAAGCCAAATAATCAAATGATCAAATAATTTAGAATTTTACAAAAATGTGAAGAAAATTTACAGAATCTACTCTGAAATAACACATTCAGTAAAGCAGTGGTTTATTTACAAGACTTCTTGCTAAAGGCAACATGGATGTATCCAGCTCATTAAAGACCTAATGGAAAACTTAGTGTCTGTCCAATATCAGTATATGCAGAGTCCTAAGCCTCTGGCAGGCATTAAAACATAATGTCTTACTAATTTCTTGGTATTCACTTAAAAAAAAAAATATTATTACTCCTTGCGAGTGGTAATTTGTTGCACTACTTGTAATAATACTGTCCCATAATGCCCCCAGCTGTGGCAATTTAATGCTCACTTAGCCTTCATTAAAATCTGGGACAATCCAGTAACCTCCGCTGTGTGAGCGGCAAAACTGACAGTCATGACACTCATTGTTGAAGTTGATTAAACTAAAGCAGCAACAACACAACGACCTGAAGTTAACTTTTCTTGCATGTCAGAAATAAGTAGTTGAAGCTCAGTTTGATGTGGGTGGATGTAAAGTAGAAACTGCTACAATAACAATAAGGGTGTTGAAATTGATTATCGATTGATGAGCATTTTTAATATACTGCCAGTAAGTAACAATGTGTGTTGTTTAACAAGAGAGCGCACATCTGTTTTGGTAATGGAAATGCAAAAATAGCTGTAGCATTTTTCAGTTTTCCATACTAATCACAGACTGAGTGCTGACTTGTGATTGTTTTTCTTTCTTGGTGGACTATCTTGGAAGTGTGCTTCCTTCCTTCCTTCCCTCCAGATTTGAGATCTGTCTGAGTTTGGTGTCATGGGCCAACAGTCAGAGACAGGCCCGGCGGTGAGCCTGGACTACATCAAACACACACCAGACACTGCAGGCGGAAGACAGGCAGGAACCGTGAAGCTCTGCTCAGCTCGGCTCGGCTCTGGTCTGCTCAGCTCTGTCACTGTCTATCATCAAAAACGGACCTAGAAGTAACATTGCTGTATAGATGGGGGTGTCGAACAGGTGGGGAAGGACATAAGCCAACATACAGTCTGTTTTCTGTCAGCGTGTTCTTCTGTTCGGTCTTGTCTGAACTTTGTTTTCAGGGCAAAGAAAATGAGACTATCAGAGTTTATGTCTAGTGCAAACAATATCTTCATTCATCTGCAATGCTCCATTTCTCAATGCACGGAATTACAAAATACAGTCCATGCCAATTTTCTGGGGGAAAAGGTTATTTTCAGAGGATGAAGGGAGACTTTCCACTTGACCTGTGTATAATTAAAGAGCATAACAATGAAACCAGCTTCTCTCTGTGGTTTCCCCCCTGCAGCTTTTTGACATTTAGCAGAGCTGTCTTTCGACTTAACGACTGAATGAAGAGAGAGAAAAGGTAATGTGTGAGATTGCAGCATTTGTCCAAACCACACAGCCACTTATTCTTTTAACACAAACTTCTAGGACTGGAATAAACACATGTTGAATGGCTTTATGTTTTAGTCCAAAAAGTAAAAAAACAAACAAAAAAAAAAACAAACCCTAAAACATTTCAATTGTGAAAAAATGCAGTAAAGAAATGTCTGAATTGTGTTTTTACTCTTATTGTACGGGAATATATTCTTTTTAAACAGGCATTGAATGAGGGTAGGTATGCATTTCTTCTCATAAATATAAAAAAAAAAGACCCTAAACCTATCATTAAAGTATAGAAGCAATGTCTCCCACAGTAAGAACAATTATAACCACAGAACCTTTTTTACTAAAGTGCCAGAAATGAAGAGATGTGAAGAGAACCATTAAGAACCAAAGCGGTAAAAGCTAGAAACACTGTTGTTTTCACCACTGGACACAGGTCTAAATGAAAAGAATGGACTTTGGTGATGAAATTACAGCTTTTCTTCTATATGACTGAGTTTTATTAGAAGGTATATGAAGGTTTTCAGTTATAATGTGATGCTATCTTTGCTAAGGTCACCGTTAGTTGATCCACAGCTCAGACTAAAATGTGACAGTTCTGGCCTTGTTTAGATAGTTCTGCACAGATCTTTGTTGCAGCTTTTGACAACACAAACTATACAGAAAACAGAGGTGGTTTGTGGTTTTACTGTGGCTGTTTTCAGAGCTAAGCTAACAGCTATAATGTAAACTATCAGCTGATACAGCACATAAAGATAAGGCAGTAAACAATGAGCTCTATTCTTTATTCAGGAGGTGATATAGTCTATGGAAGCTTAAAGTGATACTCCGGAATTTTTGACATTGGGCCTCATTTCCGAGTCAGCCCGAGCGTAGGAAATGTGTAGAGAAATTTTTTTTTTTTTATTCCACGCAGTCTTGGTAAAATCAGAGTTGACTGATGCTAGGCTAGCTTCTTTGATCACCAACAGAAATTTGTACTTCCTGCTTGAAAGCTTGTCAGCCGCGGATTGATATCACGCGCGTGTCACTAATCTGACCGGCTCTAACTCTAATAGTTTGTTTACACAGAACTGCCAACGTTAGCGCACGGAGCCT
>JAPSES010000258.1:22412519-22433827 GCA_029822895.1 Maxillicosta whitleyi
CTGAGGCACTGGTCCGATTCCTTTGCCACATCCAGACAGATACACTCCCTCCACCACCTCACAGTCCTACACCTCTTTCTGTCCACCTCAGCTCAGCTCAGCTCAGCTAACATGACAGTCTGGGCAGATGATGATAAATGCAGAGGAGGAAAAGCAATTACTGGATCAGTTAGGTGTTGTAGGGAGCGCTCAGGGCACTCATTACCAACAGACTGTGGAGTTTGGGATGCACACATGCTCGTTCACACAAACACACATACTGAATGCATATCTCCATGGGATTAGATGCCTCAACATCAACGACAACCGTTACCCTCAGAGTTACATCTGAGAAAGAGATTATTTGATTTCTTTAAAAAAAAAAAACTGCTATTTCATTTTTCTATTAATCCAAGTGGATAAAGCCGTTGAATCATGAATGAATCATTATTCATTTAATTCTGCACTTGAGATGATGCAAAACATACCTTAATGTGATCGGAAATATGATCAAAAATGGCAAGCAGATGACACGAAGACTGTAAAAGATAATCAGCATGAGATAGGTTAATATTAGTGGCAGTAACATGGTGTGTATTTGTTGATGTAAGCTATACAGTTGTGCGACATCCCATCTGCACACCTGTCAAAGAAAAGGAAGCTGTATGTATAGAATACAAGCCAAAGAGAATAAGGCAGTCATAGTGATTGACAGTAGCACTGAGGTTGTCATAGGGACAGCTGCAGTCCTCGCTGTCCCCCGAGGAGGATGTAGAAACACTAATAATAAGGGAGAGAAACATACAGAATAAGAGAGAAAGAGAAAGAGAGAGAGAGAGAGAGGGACTGAGGGAAGAGTGATCTGTATTTACCCTGCAAATGCAAACATACACATGCATGCACGCACTTATAAACACACACTCGTTCTTGCAGGCTAAAACTGAGGCAGTTGCCTGGGCCTGGTGTGTATGTGAGTAGTGGGCGGTGAGATCGCAGGTCAGGCCCACGCAGTCCCCATTCAGCCATACAGCGTGCAGCACACACCACATATACCGAGGCCAGAATGGCAGACAGAACAAAGAGGAGCTCGTTCATGCACACAGAGGCTAAAAGAAACACACAGGGATATTCACACACGTCTACAGACTCCTCCTCTTGCCAAAAATCTGCCCGCTTCTCTACTGCTTCACTGCCCCCTCTTTGTCAAAGTCCTGATTATTATCACTCCATCACAGACACCTCCAAACACACAACATAATGATGCACAAAACTTGTAGAGAAAGAGTCCAACTTTGTACTTCAGTGTTTCCCTGAAGAAGAACAAACACACTCTGAGTCTACGTCAGAGGAAACAAACAATATACATGTATGAATGCTAGTTTTATATATTACCTTTTTTTTTTTGGCCTAAATCATTTGCTGTGGCAGGTTGTCCAGCCACAATTACATAAGAGTCCACAGGCCTTAATTGTGGGTTTCCTTTACCACTACACATAGTAAACATGTGATTACAAAAACAGCTTGATTCTGCTGGATATCTAATAGCTGGTTACGTTGTGGTTCACCCTGATATCACTTTCCTTAACCTGAAGTGTCAGTGGAGGTGTCTCCTTCGCTTTGATAAGTGGTATGTTTGGATATTTGGCTTGCAGGGGCATTTTGTCCAACCACATTTGGACTGGACAGGATGATCTAAACAAGTTCATGCTTGAGCGCCGCTGGGAGAGGATGATGTAGTGGCACTGTAGGTGGCAGAGATACACAAAGTTACAAAGTGTGTTTGCGTGTATTTATGTTTGTGCGTTTGCATGAATGTGTGTATGTATGTGTGTGTGCGTCAGCGCCAGAGTGAATGTTTGTGTATATGGGCGAGTGGGGGTGGCAGGGCTATAATCTGCTCCAAACTGCTTGCGGGCAGAGGCGAGGTGGGCGAGACAGTGATACAGAAAGAGAGCAAGAGAAGGAGAGAGTGAAGGGGGGGGGGGTTGGGGTGGAAGATGGGGGGGTTGAGCTGGCAACAGAAAAAGAAAGGAAAAAAGAAAGAAAGCAAAAACAAGAATTGAAGGAGGGAGAAGTAGAGGTGAATTGAGATCGTATGGATTCATTTGGCTTACGGATGCTTCGTACTGTACCCACTGTCATCTCCGTCTTCCAACCATTGTCATATCGGCTCTGTGGGCGCCGGAAAGGCATCTAATTCCTTTGACATTTACGCTGTTTTCTCAGCTCTATAGTGACGCAAAACCAGGATGCAGCTAGTGTCAGCACCTCCAATGGCTGACCCACCACGGCCTCAGGTGGATAGAGCAGATGATGGACGAGTCCACCTTAACTGCACCTTTGCCAATGAGGAGGCCTTCTTCAGAAACACTCCAGCAGCCAAGGTCCTGCATACAGTCTGTCTTTATTCAGTATGTCTGAATAAAATTAGTGTGGGTGGCAGAATAAGAGAAGAAAACAGTGAAGACGAATAGGGAGAAAAATACTGAAAGAGAGGGAATGAAGAAGTAGGAACTGCAACACAGTTATTATAGTTTACAATTACTTTTTTTATATATATAACTTTTTAGATAATTTTTCTTGTCTTAGTTTTAATTTCCATTCTCATTTAATATGTTATTTAGTGTATAAGTGTTTTATTTTGCGGAATTGACTAGTTTAGCCTTGATTTGGAGCTGAAAGAGTACGGATGAAAGAATGTGTGACGCACGACAATACTGTGGAAAACCAATTTAACAGTACACCACGAACTGCTATTTGCCACTGCTCGACCCACAACAGAGCTTGGTAATTAACACCTGGAACTAAATCAAAAACAAGGCTGATTTTCCATTCTGTGGGTTTTTATTTAGTACAGATTTCATGCAATTTCGCGCGTTGATCACCTTTCTGACATGACTACACGTCTCACAATCCATGTTTCCTCATGTAACCACTGACAAAACTATAGAGATTTTAAAGCTATGAAATCATTATTCTGTTAACATTACTCCTCCATTCCTGACATTCCGAGACCCACATAGCGGGGTAGCTGCCGGTTTAAAGCGTGGGGACATAAACTGTGTCATCCTAAATGGCAGGTACAGGGTTTGGCTGTGTAACTGGCTGGGTATGTCTCCAATGATATAACAGTCTCTCACAGTCTTATAACATGCAGAGTCCTGTCTCTTAACAGGACAGCCTCTGGGCTCATACTGTTTACCTTTTCAACAGTATATCATCTTCCTCTGTTTGCTTTTACCCTCCTTGTACTCATGCACACATAGATATAATTTTCAGGGTATTCACAGACCCTGAGGGAACGAACCGGTACAAACACACAGACATGTTCATTACTGTCTTGTATGACTATAAGAACCTTCTGACACTAGACATGGCCCCTGTTTTTTGTTTTGACAAAGAAATGGAGGCATCCGTCTTTTGACTTTTACAGTACACACTCTTGCAAATGACTTTTATAGAGAATGCAAATATCTCTTTGTGGGTTTTAACGCTCTAAGTTTAAGAATGCAAATGACAGATAGAAACCATTCTACTGCAGAGTATTGTTTTATTCACTACTCTAGTGACTGCTTGTTCTCTGTTCTTTGCTTATGTATTCTTTTATGTGAATCCAGTTCTATATTTGTTGATCTTTTTGTTCATTCTCCAGAGACCATGAAGATAAGTTTTGTCCTGATCTATACTATCCTTATATGCCCATCCGTCTTTCCCTTGCTTTCCCCTCCGTCTTTAATATTGTATCTATGTTTTCGCAAAGGCGTCAGTTCAAATAGAGTTCACAGTTGAAATGAAAAAGATCTTGGAAGGGATGTTATCTTGGTTTGGGTGGGATGATAGGAGTGGCACTGACCACTCAGACGGGAAATGGTGAGATGAGGAGTGTGAAGATTTATTTCACCTTCCACTGGTCAGAAGGGGATGATGACTGCTGGGAGATGAGATGGGAGAGTCATTAAAGGGGTTCTATGGAGTACTGACGTCCCTACAGTAGAGGGAAGTCAGGTACTAGAACACAGTCACGGCTATCAAAACCACCAATTAACACTATGTAGCCACACACTGTATCAGTGTACACGTCTCATTTTTTACTTATTACTTACTTATACTTCTTGTGTATTTTGGTATTATCAGCTTTTTGTTTTTACGCTCAAAATACTGTATGTTGTACAATCTTCATGTGACATGTCAGCTGATAGTGTACGCTAAGGGTGTCCAAAATATCGATCGTGATGGAATGGTAGATCGCAAATGTAGTGTGGACGGAAATGAAAACTAGGCATAACATTTTGGGATAAATTATACTATTCTTTAAACTCCATTCAAACCCCAGTCTCCCACATTAAAGTTAATAGTGTTACCTGCTGAACTATTCGCTGATATATGTCAGTGTTTCCCAACCACTCTGCCACAGCACATAAGTGTACCATAAGAAATTATCAACTGTGTCATGGAAGATTATCCAATTTCACATGATTGGTACTTTAAGCAAGCAGTGTGGTATAAATATGTTCAACTCCACACAAGGGCATTGACGAATACTAAATTTTAATATTGGCCGAATACTTCCCAAAAGTCGACTAATAGTTGAGTATTCGTTTGTTTTTTTTAATCCATACACTACACATAGGCGACTGCAAGGCATGAAACGCGTCCTCTTTTTTTTTTTTTTTTGACACAAGAGGTGTGCGGAGCTGCCTGCACTGCAGCTAGCTTTAACCCTTGTCTGAGTTTGCCTTTGTTAATGACCATGAAAACACAATGTAGGCCTAATTAATTGCAAAATTGCATGTAAATTGCAAGGCAAGCTATTAAACATAAAAATGTCCACAGGTTGTATAAAGTTCGCATATGCTGTTTATTGAATAACACATTATTACGTTATAATGTTATAGCATGATAATGTCCTTAAAGCCATTTCCAGACACTGCAGCAAACATCCCATATCATTCACTATGAATTTAACCAACAGACTGGTTGTTTTCCTTTTTATTTGGTCGCATATCTGACGTGTGGAGAAGTCTCTCATTGTTGTCTGTAGTTGGTGCTTCTCTCCGCTAACTTCACCATTGCTGCAGCTAGCTCCAGCCGAGTGTAGCTTCAAATGGTTATGCATTGCGGTTGTACTGCCATGGTACTTTAGAGTAGGTTTGCATATATGGCAGTTGACGGTTTTGTAAGTATTTCCAGACTGTGGATACATGAAGGCGAGTATTATCAGCCACTTCAGCCATTACGCCTTTCTCTCTCATCTGTTTCTGGGCGCCCCTTGCGTTGCCATGTGGACATCACACGCACACACACCACCCTGACAGCTGCATGTCGGTGGTAGATCATTAATGTAGATGAATTTTTCACCGCTTTATCAGAACACAGGTCTTTAGAAAAAAAAAAAACAATAAAAAAATAAAAAGACGAATACTCTACTTTCACGCATGGCCATGAATAGTGGATTTGATGGTCGAATATTCGAATATTTGGTCAAGCCCCTACTCCACACACCAGTGATCCACTCTACAACAACAGTTACAAGTTTCTCTTTGCAAAGTGAAAATGAAAGTGAACCAGACCCTATTTGGTGTATTCTATTCACAAAGCCCCCCTCCCTAGTGATGCACAGATTGGGGTGTGTGTGTGTGGGGGGGTGCTTCTATTATACTCTGATATGACAGATGGATGGATGGTTGGATGGATGGTGTTCAACTAAACAGGCCCAGGTTTCACACTGAATAAGTAAATTACAAATCGATTTGCATTATATTTCAATAGATATATAATACTATTTTTCTGACATCTTTATTTGGTGGTGTGCCTTGTGATTTTTGTAGTGTAAAATATATGCCATGTTTCAAAAAAGGTTGGGAAGCACTGATATATGTAATATCTGTTATTTACTTATGTAGTGGACCTACATCATTTTGTCTTGGTCATTTTAAAAGCATCTCACAAGCTAAAAAAAAAAAAAAGTGTGTGGGGACCTGTGGTTTACAAATCACCTGTTTTCTGTGTGATTTGTCCAAACTAGGTCAGAACTGTCACAGTTTAGTCTAAACCATGGATCAGCAAACAGCATCAAACATGACAACATATTAACTTTATACCTTCATAAGCTTCAGAAACACAGTCACCAGTGGAATACTACTGTTTCAGGATCAAACACCTTTATTTTACATTAGACCTTTATCCACTGTGAAAACAACAGCACTAAAAATGGTCTCTCACCAGCTCTCATCTGTACTTCGAATTGTGGGGGGGTACTGGCAGGGTCTGTACCCCCTGATGAAGACCCAGACCCCCCTAAAGAGACAAAAATATCACTTTAGGGGGGTCTTAGACTTAAACTTCCTCTGACCACTGATAGGT
The DNA here is from genome assembly GCA_029822895.1 of Maxillicosta whitleyi. NCBI lineage: Eukaryota > Metazoa > Chordata > Actinopteri > Perciformes > Neosebastidae > Maxillicosta > Maxillicosta whitleyi. The sequence goes on from JAPSES010000258.1 coordinate 22,418,862, forward strand.
ATATATGGACTTTCATTTCAGGACATGTTGTGGTGTTCTACCTGTTCTGTCCAGTTTGTATTTATTTAAAAAATAGGTGTGTGTGTGACTCAGTTAAATGCATAATTATGTCTAGAAAATCAATTTGGACTGTGTTCAGCGATGCATGACTCAGTTGCTGAAGCAAAACAGCAATATCAAGAACCTCCAAAACGGATCCCTTTGAGTGTGATAATGTCTGTAAAACTAAGTCTGGAACTCTTTTGGATTAATAGTGACATGATTTACTCAACTAGTTCCATTAAACCAATAAATACTTATGATCATAATAGTAACAAAGAACATTTGTAGATCAGATGTGTTTAAGTGATCAGGTGGATGTTCCATTCACTTCTGTATGTAATGGATCATTTTTAAATCTTAGTTTGCCTTCAAATTGAACATCTTGCCCTCCTCATAGGTTCTACAGCTTGATATATTCTACAAATATAGTGTGTTTAAGATATATCAAGCAATACATTCTACAAGGTAGGAAAGAATGTTATTTTAGATTTTAATAAACAAACCTAAGGATTTTGCTTGATTTTCCATCATTATGTTCAAATGAATTCAGGTCAAAGGTCATATTGGAGTTGGATACATATTAAAGGCACCATTTAAGTATTATAAACATGAATAGTATATAAGTTAGTAAAATTACATAATGATGTTATTTTGAGGAAATATTGTTGGTGCTGGCAAATGAAGGTGAGTTCAGCTGCTGCATAAGATGGATCCTTTTTGAAATCAAAAATGGTCCAGGTAGGTACAGAAAGGAGACAAACCCTTAGTTTAGTTATACTCCAGTGAAAATACCACCCACTTCTACAATTCGATGTAATGACCACAGACCTTTGACTTGAAATCTGGGATTGCATCACAGAACTGCTGAAAACTCTGTGAAGTTATATGAATGTAAGTCAATGACAGGCATCAACCATAGTCCATGCATGTATCCCCTGATTCACATATAAGTTCTCTATTTAAACCCTCCTGAGACTGAACGATAGTTGGCCAGGGAACTCTGTGATGGGTCTACAGATTTACATGCACCCCCACCCTCCAGCTAGTAATTCAAACTAAATTTAGATTCATTTACAAATTAGAATTTTTTTTACAAAGAAGAAAAAAAAAAACAGATAAAGACTCAATAAATTAATGTTAAATTGGAAGTCTGTTGCCATCATGTCACATTTTCTTGTGCTCATCCCAGAATCTCGCAGTTTGTGGCAGGAACCTCATATTACCAAGATTTTATCTGGATCTAAAACATTTAGAATCTCACAAAAAGTGTGGTTCAAACAATGGTTCAAGTTCTTTAGTTATAAATATGTTAATTTAAATTCATAGAAAGATAAACACAGACCAGTGAGACTTCTATGGCAGTATAAAAAATCCAACAGCATATTTAAAGACATTAATAAACATTCATTGACCTTTCAAGGTCACTCAAGTTCAAAGGTCATGGGACCAAATGAAAACCATATGTGACTTCCTATCTATTGCTAATAATAATTATATTAATATCTTCAACTGTTTTCAAATTATAGCACATTTTTCGCATTATAAACCAATGGGCACTTTAAAATGTCAAAAATTAATATTTCCTAAATCTGTGGAAAACTTGGGAAACCTTACCCAAAAGATGTTCCACACCAAATATTAAGTCATCCTGACTGATTGTTTCAGGAAAGATTCTTGAACAATTGTTTACAACAATTGTTTTGATGGATGAATGACAGACGAATGGATGAAAACTGATACCTATAGTCCATCGGACCTTCAGGTCATTGAACTAATAACTACTAGGCAGGTCTAAATAGTACACCCTATTATTTGAATTTGTGAATGTGTATTTTCTACATTCCATAATTTCTTATATATAGATAGATATTTACAGCCTCACTCAAGAGCCCAGATGCTATTTTATCGACCTAAGATTTGAGGCACATCAGGCACATTTTTGGTGCTTAAAGAGTCAGTAGGACATTCTAGCACTAAGATCTACAGACAATTACAGTAAAAGTGTCAGTGCTGTTAGATGTTGATGTATATGAAGGAAGGTGATGACCAGCAGACAGAAGCACGAGAGAAAAGGTAGAGTGCAGAAAGCCAGGGGGTCACCCCCCAGTTATGGAGGGGTACTTCACACTCTGCTCCCACCCACCTCATCACTTTCTGATACTTTAGGGACAGACCCCATGGCACTACTTATCAATGCCACTCCAGTGGTCACATAAATGCCCCACCAGCGTGAATAGTTTTTCTATAATTCAATTCACTGTCATCTTTGGTATAACCACATGACTATTTATTCTAAAAAAAAAAAAAAAAAAAACTAATTAGAAACTGAAGTATTCTTTTTTTATTTCAAAGTATAAATAAACATATAATCCCTTTAGGAATTGTTCTTCTTAATGATAGAAAAATCAAAGAACTCAAACCTGCCTTTGTTTTTTATCGTCCTAGCATAGCTCATATATATGTGTGGTCCTATCTGTCTGCCTGGCTTTTATCTCCAGACCCCCCCCCCCCTCCTCCTCATCCCTGCACATACACATGCATGCAGAATAGGTACAGACATGTTCTAGCATCAAAGAAGTGAAGACAAAGTCATTATGATTGAACTGCAGTCTGTTAGCCTTCCTCACAGCCTCCAGTGCTCACCCAGATAGATCTAAATGATATTGACAGCTGAATAAATTTTCTGCATGAAATCATGTCAGTTGGAGCATGCTGTCCCCCCCACCTCTATGACCCACTGGAGTGCTAAATAATTACATTAGTTTCTAGAGGCTAATTTCACTCAGAGCAATAATTTTCATCCCATACCACCATAGGTGTTTTCATATATTTAATACTGGTATTGGTAAATGAAAATGAACCCTAGGTTACCAGCGCTTCATCCAGTTGTGATTATTGAGGGGGGATAATTAAGAGCTGAGGCTGTTGTGTAGCTGCAGGGTTAATGATGCCACGAGTGATGTCTGCCATCAGCACAAACCAAAGATCGGTAATTATCGGCATACTTTAATTTTTGCTTTATGTACTGTTGTAGCAAGATAAATGTGGTGTAGTAGCCTTCAAAACAACCAACATCATACGAGCCAATAGAGAAAACATATTCAATGCAAAATGCTAATATTAATATTGATGACAACATTAAACCCAAAACTATTAATCTTTTTACAGTATTCATGATCAAATAGAGGTAACCTGTGTTGTATGCATTTCCGCAAGTTTAACTTTTGATCAGTTTAGGTGGAAATAATGCATGGAATAATCTGTAAACTAACGATAAATGCATATGCAGTACATAAACACACTGCATAATAAATGATGTATTGCACACTCTGTGGTCTCCTTTAAATGGAGACGCTTTGGTGTATCTTTAGTTCATTCATAATCATTTATCTGATTCTTACAGACATCAAAGAAAGTCATTCATCATATGTGTGCAAAACAGCGTGACTTATGAGGCTTATACCGCTTTCATGCCGGTTTAATGACACAGGATGAGCTTCTAATAGTCACTGTTTACTTCTTAAGACCTGTTCCCCATGGAGCTGTAATAACAATGTAATTTATGACTTCTTTAGGTCTTTTATGTCAGTTTAATGACATTGCAATTACACAAATAACACAGTATTAACATGTGGTATAATAGTGCTTGTTTATTGCTGACAAATGCCTTGACCTTTCCATGTTTGCAGACTACAGAGTGTTTGACTTTACTTCACATGTGTCTTGTTAGAAGACATACTGCTGTCTGTGAGTGATGTTATATTAGTGTGTTGGGTCTGACTGGTCTTTCCAGTGAGGGAGTTTCTGCCCCCTGGTATTTAGAACAGCAAACGTCTGATTCTTACAAGTATTGTGTGTGCGTGTCTGAAGGGGGGGAGATCCAACAGTATAATGAAGAGCTGTTACATCATCTAAGAAAAGACAGAATCTTCTTTCACTGCCTTCAGTGTTTCTCAATTCAAGTTGATCTGCAGCATACCAGCATTCATGCACGACTCAGCGCATTTCTTGTTTGAAGTTTAGAAGTAATAATATATTTTGTCCCATATAAAGGACAAAAAAAACTCCAAAGTTTTTGTTCCACTTTGTCGTATCTTCTGGCAAGAGTTCTGTTGTGTGAGACAGGAAACACCAGGATCGGAGAACAGGCAAAGGTCGTTTGCTGCAGGGCTAAGGCAACATGGGTTAAGTAGCGTTAAAGCTTCCTCTCACTGAAAAGCCCTTTAATCCTGACGAGGACAAACAACTCACTGACACACACGCATGCGCACAAACACACAAAGTTTGCTGATGAGAGAGCTGCGGGTCACCCTGAAGGATAAATGCAGATAATGATAAAGAATAAAATAGTTTTTTTTAAAAAGTCTACTTAACTGCAACAATTTCAGAAAACAACACGTGTACAAACAATGTTTTTAACTATACTGCAAATAAGTGTATTTTTAGGAATCACAATTTCAAGTTGTGAGGAGTAAATGTGTTTTTCAGTTTGAAACTTAGACACCCATGTCCACTTCCCCTCATCATCATTCCATCTCATCGTCATTACCCCTGACCCCGGAGCTCAAAGTGGTTTTACCCACATTTCTTTTCTCCCTCGTCTCATCTGTGCTCCCTTGGCAGCTGTGTCAACACCCTCAGGCCTCCAGCCTTAAACAAACCTTCCACACAGCCATTGTACACCATGCCACTCCCCTTGCGCGGCTGCAAGAAGGCTGCACTGACAACTCTATAAATGCTGGCAGTCAGTCCCTGAACAACATTGATTTTGTTCCAATCAATCCAGAGAGATTGCAACGCATGGTAAATGACATAGCCCGTGTGCCATAGCATACATTTCAGCATTAATTGTTGCTGGGCAGACTCAGCCGGCCAAATGGCGGGTTGGTCCCGTGAGTGCTACGACATTGGGAAACATCAGCCTGCTGTCTATTTGCTGGAGCTCAGTGTGAGGCCCAGCTGTCACCCATACCTCAACTGGACTGGACAGACTTGATCCCTGTCCAACAAAAATGGCCGTTATTCTATATCAAAATATGATTTAGCATTACAGATTAAACACTCAACTCTTACATATTTTATAATAAAAGTCAACAGCCGGGCAGATGAACTGAAGTTATTATCTGATTTTCTTTCTCTAAAACCTGAGTTAAATGGAGAAGTAGGTCATTTTGGGAAATTTGCTTATTTTCTTTGTCACTAAAGGTGGATTGAATGAACTTTCATATCTGTCCATGAAATACAGAGCTCGAGCCAGGAGACTGTTATCTTAGCTTTGCAGAAAGACTTAACAACAGCCTGGCTCTGTCTGAGGTTGAAACACACATGCACACATGTTGAGTTTTCAGACATTTACGGGACTTGACACAGAGTCTCACTCCACTTCGTACCCTAATGACAACACGCTAACACTCAACATAACCTTAACATAACCTCCAAATAAGACCAGACTTAACCCTGGTACCTAATGAGTCAACAGGTTTATATCCCCATCATATAACAAAAATAGGCTCAGACACACATACGCTACTAAATGTCATTAATAAGTAAATAAATCTCTCAGGTTTAATCCATAAAATACTATAAATGGCAAGTTCCTGGAATTTTATTTGTTACAGTTTTAAAAAAAAGGGAACCGAGATAGACTCTAGCACAGCCAGTTACAATAGGGAGGAGGTGTTGTGGGTTGGAGTTTTTTTTAACCTTTGTACACAGTCTATACTTATTCCAGATGCTGAACTTTCTGTACAGCTGATATGAGATATGACAGTGTATATAAAGGGTAGGCCTCAAAACTATTCCTTTAATCAGTTTCTTGGTCATTTCTGGGGAAGCATAATTTCCTTTTCCACCTATGAGCTTTTGATTGCTAACATAAATTGATATTGCAGGCTCTGTCCAGAGGAGTGTATGTATGGTCAAAGAACTGCTGTGGATGTTATTCTAGCTGTCAGGCTTTGTTTGCCTTTCATTTGAACATTTTCCTGTCTCTCATTCCTAAGTTTTGTATGTTTTCTCTTCACCCCGCCTGTTGTTTTGTGTCATAACAAAGTGAGTTATATTCCCTCCTCCAATAGTTTTCTCATCCTCTCTCTTTATGGTTGATTTTGTTGTTTATGTTTCCACTCCATCGTTCTTCTCCCCTCAGATGGAGCAGAGATGGGACAAGGCCTGCGATTCTGCTTTGTGTGATGTGGGTGTGTGCGTGTGTGCCTGCACGTTTGTGTGGTTTTGGCACAGGGTACGTTTTAAAGGATCTGCCAGAAGAGGTGTGCACTGTGTGACGTCAGTAAGACATCTCGCTGATGCAGGTCTGCTGTTTGTGTCGTATATGACCTGCATCATGTTGCATTTTATCTGCCTTCATCTATGTGGACACAGATTGTGAAAGGGGAGAAGTACTGTGCTGACAGCCAGCCTGCTGCCTCCTGACTGGAGAAAAATATTAATGTTCCAGTGAGCGGGAACACTGCCAACTGTCTCTCTCTCTTTCTCTCTGTGTCAGTCCATGTCTGATTGCTGGAAGAGACTTCTAGAGTTTTAGGAGTTTTGCTGCCGGACCTGCCGCAGGCTTGGCTTAAGGCCCTGACAGGAGTCAGCCTGGCAAAGCAGCACTCACACTGTGGCATAAATACAACTGCACACACACACATACACACACACACACACACATATGCAGAGGAGAAAATGTGCCTGGTAACAAATGTGAATCATATGTGTGTCCTTTACGTCCTCTTGGGATGGTGTGGGGATTCTCTACGATTGAGGTAGTGCTATATACTGCCATTGGCTATTCAGAAGGACGCACCACATGACCTGGACACTGGTCATAGCATTTGTGCAGAAACATACACACTACAGCATATTTAGGCCAAGTAAAGACAATCTGCCAACAACCTGAACCGCCTCCGGGCAGTAGACTGAAGATTACAGCACACATGAGCAACTGCCTGGTGGATTAAAGGACACAGGGAGTAGATGTGATGCACTGTTAAAAGTTCAATAATCCAATAATTAGTAATCACATGTGACAGGAAATCTGGTGAGAGATAATAAAGACAAACATTTACACTTCAGGTGATTTTCAGAGCTTTGTGCTAAAGTTGGATTTACCAGTAGAGTCGCACCCCAGTCGACCCACTTGTGGCTTCAGGCCATTTCTTAATGAATCTTACCTTTTCTCATGCCATGCTTTTCTCTTTTATCAAATGTGATAAGCACACATACACGATACAGCACATGATCATTCTGCTGACACACTCCCCCAAAAAAGCAGAAGCAGAATGAATCGGGTTGGGACTGCCTTCATTAACCACCAATCAGTCAGTTCACATCAATGAAAAGAAAGACTACAGTAGTAATAGGCTGAGAAAATGTCAAAAGGCTGGACAGAAAGAGCAGGAAAGGGCCTGAAAAACACTCTTTCACGGCGATGGTTGTGTTGTAAAAGCAGCAGAGCAGAAAAAGAAGAAAGGTACTGTCCCAATTGGTAAGAACGCTCACTGCCCTTTGTGTTTGGTTTAGGAGAGGAGGAGGAACTGCTGACCACATCAACCACAGGCCTTTAGCTCAGGCTGCAAGCACTTTCTGCATGACCTTCACATTAGAGCAGCTTTAAACTGATGTCTGGAGTTCAGTTAAAAGAACAGAAGTAGGTGGACGAGATTAGCCATTTCCAGAGAACAAAAGCTTGACACCAGAGCAACAGCCTATTAAAGTATAATGTAGTACCGTTTCTTACAATGCTGTTTTCCTACCCTTTACTCTTGGACTTTGAAAAGGACAATTATATGTTTTTGAATGCATCAAAGAAACTAATAGAATGCTTAGGGAATATCAACAGAACGGTGCTTTTCTCCCATTTTGCTCTTCATTTGGAATAGAAAGTTGATATGGTGTGTGATCCTGCTGTGGTATCTGGATCTTCACTGCAGACTCTCATGAGGTTAAGCCACAAGAGCCTCTTTGCTCTAGTGCTACTGTAGATCTAAAAAAAAATGGCTTTGTACTTCACTGAATCAAAAGGGGATGAATCCATAATTAACACTGAATATTTTTGAAAGGTGTACTTGTTTTCGAGAGACAAGATGGAAGAGGTGCTGGGGCGACATGGGTGAGGGCAACGTAATCCATGGAGGGAGGACGGTGGAAAGTTGTGGACTTCAACACATGGAGAACCCTGTTCATCTTCTGTTTGACACCGAAAGTCAATACCGTTGACCTATTCATGTTGACTTTTTACATTTGCGGCATTTATCCCGCCGTTGGTAGAGGATTATTTAGAGAAGATGCACCATATTTGACATATCAGAGCAGGGACAAACAGCTGTTGGATGACACGTGTTATGATTCTATGTCGCTCGTGCTCTTCTTCAAGCTTAGGAAGATTTAGAGGAGGACCTAAACTTAGCTCAGTTATTTTATTCCAAAAAAACACCATGCTTATGGAACACTTTCTAGTAGTTGACTTACATCGGAGTGTGGCTGGAAGTAGTGAATATGTCGATTCATTTTCTACCTGAACTAGTTCAAAGTTCAGTTCATAAATTTTAAAATGAACTACATTCATAGTTCATAATTGTTTATAGTTAATGGTTCCTTCATAGTTCATAATTGTTTATAGTTAATAGTTCATTCATAGTTCATAATTGTTTATAGTTAATAGTTCATTCATAGTTCATAATTGTTTATAGTTAATAGTTCCTTCATAGTTCCAAAAAATGAATTAGTTCATAGTCCTTTTTTCCAATATGTTTCTTCTATTATTTTTCCATATCATTGCCAAAGCCCATATAGACCCACAGACAGTGATTATTTTCTCAGTTTGAACAATGAAACTATGTGTTAGATTTCATCTTCATATCAAATTAGCAGCTGCAGCTTTCACCCCTTTAGTATATTATCAAAAAAAAAAAAAAAAGAGGGAAAACTTTTTTGTTTTTAATTATTAGAGAAAAACAGGACAATGGCACACAGAACATTCTAACACAAACGGAGGTATGAACCACACTGAGGTAGGAAATGTGTCATTTTCAGTTTTGCTGTTGATGTGACTGAAGTTTGGATTTTCTTTTTGGGCAAAGTTTGCACATAAATGTCAGGTTCTTCCTTCCTCTCAGACCTTGGCATAAAGTTCTTGTTGCTCCTACCTGCTTTTGTTTTGTCTTGTTACCATGACGCATGTGGCGATGCGATGCTGGTGGTTAGTGTTTTGGCACCTATTAAAAAAAAAAAAAAGACACTAGAATGAACTGGTTCACAGTTTTTTCATCAGGCTTTAAAACAGTGAGTTCAGTTCACATTCACCCAAAACATAAAGGTGTTCATAAACTATTGTTCAATGAACGTGTTCAGGTACAACACGGCAGACAGTTTTATTTTGTGTTTTGGCAAAAAAAAAAAACAAAGTTCACCTTCTCAAAAATCAGGACTGTCATTTGTATAATTGTCATTGTACACTTCTTTTCCACGGCCAATATTATCCCACTAATTTGCCTCAGTATCATACATGTCACCACCATGACACATTGATGCAGTGAAGACTCAGGCTCGACCAATCTGTGACCTTCATGATTTTACGTCATGATTCTAGCATTACCTTGGACAACTTGGAGTCTGGTTTAAAAATATTAAACCCCAAAAAAAAAAAAAAAAAAAAAAAAAATCCCTGCCATGTTGAGTCGATACTGTATGTAGAAAAGCACCATTAGTTTTGTGCTACAGAGCTGAAAAGTCTGGATACTGTCGGCAGAGACATAATTCATGTTGACTTCAATAGTTTTCTCCTGGAAATTCTGGGAAAATAAGGATTTTTTATTTTTTTGCCCTACTCTACCAAAACTTTCATGGACTTATTAAGTGTATTTGTGGGTTCTTAAGTTTTAATGACATACAGAACATTAGCATGGCCCCGTGGAAGGACGACACATGAAATTAATTCTTAATAATAATAATAATAATAATAATACTAATTTCCCCATGGGATTAAATACACGTTATCTTCTGAACAGGATGAATCACGAGTGAGTTTCAGAAACCAGTGCTCGAGTAAAATTTGTTTTGATGAGAACAAAATGTGACATATACAGTGTGAGTAAGATACATTAAAAAATCACCAAGGTAAATTAGGCTGGCTCTGAAAGCACTTGTTGACATTTAAATATTTTCCACCGCCAAGTGTGTAAAGCGCTGCACCGTGTCTTTCTGTCAGTGCTCCACATACCACCGGCTTTGACAGCACTGCCTCTTCTCACCTCTGACTGTGTGCATTTACCAAACACTGGCCTGGGACTGATTAGCCTCCCTCCCTCCTCTTTGACTGTCTCTGTATATGTCTGCTGATGTTGTTTAGAGGAGTACAGACCACTTCAAATTGTCCTTTGTGTGGAATGAAAACGCCAGCAATCAGGGGGAGTGCTGCAGTGCATTCTTACATGTCACTTTTTAGCCAAACACACAAGCAGAGCTCTTATTCTCTGTCTCCGTGTGGAGTTTGCAGTGTGGGCAGAGGGTGATGAATACAATGGAGAGAAAATAGAGGAGAGGAGAGAGGGGGAGTGGGGATGGAGGAGAGTGCGTGGGTGAGCAGATAGGACTGGAGATGAGGGGGAGGGGGCAGGTTAAGTTGGTGCCTACACAGGGCTCTATCCCACAGGCTCTCCTGTCTCCCACGCTTGGCCCCTCTAACCTGGCCTAGCTTCTGTTTAATGTCTGGTTCTGTCACACCTCAGCCCACTCCCTAGAGATCTGCACGTCTGTGGAGTAAAGTACATTTCAAACTAGTTCTCCAAGGGAAAAAAAGAACACTAGAGAAGCCTTCAGAGTGGATTTTTTTGGGCCTTTCATCTCCTGAGCAGCTTCTGCTCAGCTTCATCTTTGGCTCTATTTCACGTGTGATTCCTGAGCTGCCTTTACTTCTGCAGGACTTGCTTTTGCTAACATCATTTTGACTCATTTCTTGTAATCATCTATCCATCCTTAGTATATTAGAACATTTAGAAATAGTCCATCGTGCTGTAGCAATTTCATGTTGTATGGATTAAATAAATAGGGAAAAAAAGTTTTTTTAAAGGTCAAAAGGCTTCGTCAGACGAGTCACTAGCGATTTAATCAGTGGACTTATTACATTTATACATTTTTCAATTTATTTTATTTTGTATGTAAGGAAGCCAAAAAAGAGTTATCTTATTTCTTCTCGAATGAACACCTACTTTGACATTTAACCCATGAAGACCCAAAACTGTTTAATACCTGCTCATCCAATAATTCTATGAATACATGTAAATAATTGGTGTAAAGTAAAGTTTGTGACATTTCATGGTCATCAGATATGACCCATTTAGATATTCAGAGTCCCCATGGTTACCGTGGAAACACCATCATGTTCTACAGCATTGGTTCACCAGTAAAACCCATGGACTTGGATCAATGACAGTGGATGGAGACACTAAACAATACCTTTGCTGAAAAAATCACTTCATTTTTGTCTGTTTTGATGTTATTAACTTTTAGTTTACCAGGAATCATGATGTCTCAACAGAAAATCATCATCATTGTGGCCCTGCGATGAACTGGTGGCTCATCCAGGGTGTATCCTGCCTTCCGCCCATAGTTGCTGAGATAGGCTCCAGCTCCCCCGCGACCCCGAAAGGGACTAAGTGGTTTAAAATGAATGAATGAACTTGGAATTCACTCTGAGTTTTCAAGAACATTTACATGATCTGTGAATTAAATATAGGAAAATACATGACACATACTGAAAAATGCAAAATACAGAGGATGATATTCTATGCCACTGGGGCGGCTGTGGTTCAATTGGGTCATCCAAAGGTTGATGGTTTGAATCTTGGCTCCACATGTGCTTGGGCAAGACACTGAACCCTATTTTTTTTTTAGGCACCAGGAGGGTGTAGCTGAATAAGTTCAGTACCATTTACAAAAGTAACATTGAATCTTTATAGGTTAACTTATAACTATAGGTTCCAAACATTTCTGTGGTGGCTGTTAAAATGCAAAAGACCAGTGTTTTTTGGCTGTTTTGTCTGATTTTAATTCTGGTTCACTTCAGTACAGTAGGTGATGCAAATGAGTTTTAAGTCTGGATACCACCTTCCTTAAAAGCAGGAAGAACAAGAGGATGTCTTTTCTCTGTAGCTGTAGAATTTCTAAGGTAACAAAAGCATAGCCATTCTTATCTTCAGTTGATTATACACACATGAGAACATACTGTAGTTATGAATATTCTATTTAATGTCCACCTAAACTTTCCATATTGATCCAAAAATTATAAGTCCGCAAGGAGAGGGTTGGTCCCAGAAGTTAGCTGGTTGTCCAATAATGAATAGTATAGTAAGTGAAAAAAAAACTACTAATAAGGTAAGGCCAGTGATTAAACGATGTGGATGAAAATGTTATAGGAACATTTCATGAACTCATAAAAACCCAAATATACATTGGTGACCAAAAGCATCTACTGATGTAAATGTTTAATACCTGTTGATCCATTAATCCTATCAATACACGTAAATAATTGGTATAAATACAGTTTGTCATCTCTTCATGGTCATCGGAAATGACCTATTTGGATGTTCAGAGGCTCTGTAACTACCATGGAAACACCGTCATCTTCTACAAGATTGGTTTACAAGTTAAACCCATGGATTCAGAGCAATGACAGTGGATGGACACACTGGGTTCATGTCCAGTTATTGATACTGAAACAGTCATTTTTTATTCAGTTTACAATACAACTCAGCTTTAATTTAAGCTTGTATGAATATCTACATGATCAGTATTTTAAATATAAGAAAAAACCTGAGTTTCACTTAAACATGCTAAATAGAGAGCACAATAATAGAATAAATGGTAATAAATCACTTAAGAAAAGCTTGAAATAGAGAAAAATTTACAGAGGAACTGCCACAAAAGTACCAGCTTTAACATACTTTACATGAAGCATCATAATAAAAAAAGTAATACATTTAGTAACTATTACTTCTCTCTTACATTTGTGTCCTCTTTTCTATCACACTCACTGTTAGCTTCTATGTCACTGTAAGCAAGGAGACTTTGTTGAAGTGTTTGCACTGCAGCTGCCAAACTGCAGTCTACTCTGGTTCACATGTCAAGTCTTGCTTTACTTCCTTGTGGGGACTGCTTGCCAGCACAGGATTTTCAGTTTGAGCCATGCTTTTTCTTCTGTCTGCTGATTGTTTGCTTTTGTTGGCCAGGAAACAGGTAATACTTTATCAACTGCTCATCTGCATAATCACTGAGATGCTCAGATCCACATGAGGGCTGGATGAGCAGATTAATAGTATTGACAAATCCTAATTAGCGTCATGTTGAATCAAATGATTAATGTGAACAGTCGTTAAGGAGGCAGTGTGTGTCTAAATAGACCCAGGGGCTAGATAATACAGTAATAGCCTATGACTCACACTAGCACTGTTTTAATAGGAAATAGAAAGAGACAGCAAGAAAGAGAGGTGAATGACAGAAAAAGAGAGAGATAATGGTAGAACGAAAGAAAGAGAGTGAAATGACAGAGTGTGTTGTACAGCTCTACTGCTGTCTGCATGCCTGCCTGCCTTCCTGCCTGGCTCCCCCCAATGTTTTTACACCTCGAGTTTTAAGCAGCGATGGGATTAGTTTGTAGGATTGTTGGCTTGTATTGTGCGCTGAGAGGATAGGCAGTGAAATCCCTTTTTCAACCACCACTACTTATCCTTGTCCCTGTGTTGTCTCTTTCAAACAGAAGCGCCTCGCTCTACATGCATGTAATCTAGGTGACAAGAAAGAATGAAAAGAGAATTGAATGTGGATGAAGGGAGCAAAAATGGGACAGCTGACAGAGAAAAGAATGCAGAAGTTAGAGCAATAGATTCAGGACTGAAAAAGGATGGGGAAGCAGCACAAATGCGAACAGACTTTTGTGGTCCTTCAGGTAGGTACGGTCCCCCTTCATACTTTGGAAAGTGGGGGTGCAGGACTATAACATGAGTGCTGTGCATTTATGTCTGACATCAGCACGTGAATAATTCATCTTCAACTTCATGCCTGAATTATTGATGTCTTAAAGAATACAGAAACAGGCAGCAGAAAACAGCAGTCTAGAGGGAGATAGCATGATGCAAGATGGAGAAAAGAATTATGATTTCATCATTATTTTCAGTTTTATTCCAAGGAGAGGCATTCAACAAATGAAAAATGTGACATTTAATCAGATAAAAAAAAAGATTACCGGAGTGAAAATAAAACTGTTTAATATATGTTTTAATATATTTGCTATTTGTTGACTCGGGGTTTTAATTTACAAAACAGTAATATTTTAGATGGAATAGCAGTGCACAATAAATTACTAAATTAATATTGTAGTTTTTGGAGTTAGTATGAGAGAAACTTGATGTTTTTTGTTTGATTTGCTTACATGTTTTGCACCAACAGCTCGGAGAACCATGTATGGAGCTGCACTTGATGACCCCTGTTAGGTAGATGGATGGTTAGCTGGTAGCTTGATAAATGATTAATGATTAAGTGCTAGTAAAAGCCAATCATTTCCCATATTCTAGCAAACAAAGAGGCCTCCTATGTCTTTTGTTTACTTTGTTATCCTCTTTCTGCAGAACCCAGATTGATATTTGTGTGCTTACGTACAGCTCTCTGTGGGTGTGACTGTGCGTACGTGAATGCGTGTATATGTGGTGACTGCTCAAGAAGGCACAGGGCCCAGACACTTGGAATCATTTAGTGAGAATTCTGAATGTGGGAGGAGAGGAATGTGCGCCCAGATAAAAGAGAGAAAAGTGAAAGAAAAACAGGGCAAAGAGAGGGGGTGGAGAGTGTGAGAGATAGACACAGATTTAGACAGGGAGAGGGCAGGGAGAGTGTGGCAGAGGTGGGGTGGAGATGATGGGATGGGGGGG
>JAPSES010000258.1:22433927-22444444 GCA_029822895.1 Maxillicosta whitleyi
GGTGGAGATGATGGGATGGGGGGGCAAGGGGGTGGGGGGTGGTACACAGTGCCACCTGAGACACAGAAGCATTTGGAGTGGAAGGAAGAAAAGCTCCCGCCGAAAAGATGGGGGTGAAAATGAGGGTACGGGCACAGAAACAAAATGCAGAAAGGGAGGTAGAGTGCAAAAGACAGCGAGAGATCTAGAGCAAATGACAGACAGTGGGAGCCGCAGAGAAAGAATAGAAGAAAAAGGCTTGGAAAAAAAGTACAAGCTGCCCACTCCTTACCTACTGTTCTCCATTAAGCTGATTTTTTCAAATGGCTCTTGCAGGTCTCGCTTAGGGGGAACATCTATTCCTATCACAATGCTGCCTACACACACCTCGCAGTGACAGGAAGAGCAGGAGAGAGAGAAAAGGGGGGGGCACAAGTATAAATGAACAACGACTTATCAAGAAAGAATAGTGGAAGCAAGAAAGGAACATAGATGTCCACAGTGGTATGTATGTATGACGGAAGGTACAAGACAGAGTATATAGCATGTTATATTTCTCTTTTTATTGATATTATACAAGAAAATATTCACGCTGGAAGCTTATTTTCTTTCTGCCATGCTGTTCTCAGTGACTCACTGGTGGAAAAAAACAACAACAAAAAGAAAAAAAAAAAACAATTACCATTTGGTTTCTCCACTCTCAAAATCAGACACACCACTTTTTTTTTGTTTTTTTCCAAATCCAGTCTTCTTTGTTTTAATATCCGTGTATACAAACTGTTGTAACCTCTTTTCCTCCTCTCTGTATATCTGTCTTTATTTTTTTGCTGTACACAAATACATCCTCCCACATTCCCTCCTCATGTTTCCGGTCTGTCTTCTCTGGTCTGTGCCAAAGCTAACAGCCTTGTGTGAGCATCTCTCACTGGTGTATGTGTGTGTTTGTGTGTGTGTATGCAGATCTGTAGGTGTGTCTTTGGGTGTGTACATATGTGTGTCTGCAGGACAGCAAAATCCTATCTAATGCAAATGACATCACAGCTGTCTGAGGACGTATGGACAGCTTGTGGCAGCCTGAAGAATGGATGCCAAAATATTAACTGCCAAGAGCTTAGCTTAAGTAAAACTCCAAGCCTTCAACTAAAATTACATTTTTGAATCAGAGCTGCTGAAATAGTCTGTTTTTTTTTCCCCCTTTCATTTCTTCTTTTCGTTATTAATGAAAGAGCTTAAGCGTAGCTATGGAGTAAGCAATTCTTTAGGTGCTGCCTTTATGGCTGAAAAGGCAAAGGATTTGATGAAAAGTGTCTATCCATGCAAATCTGCAATTGGCCTCCTGACCCAGCTGATGAGCTATGTAGTTTAGTTGGAGGGAGTATACACTGAAAACAACACCAAATCAGCAACCATTGTTCACTATTGACAAGGACCAATCCCTTGCTAGCCCCCTGCCTGCAGGTCAAGATGATTGCCATCCAAAATCAATCCTAGGGAGTAACGCGTGCATCTGTACAGCCATTCCTCTATCTTCAAGGGAATAATATACGCAGGCAATGAATTAAAACATTTAATGACGAATCAGAACTCAATTGATGGACGTAAGATGTTATTGACCAGCCAGGGTCACAGAATGAACTGGGCCAAACTAACCCTCATAGCTCCTGGCAACAGCGCGGGCACATTCAATCTCACTTGACCCACTCAGTTCTGACCCTTGAACCTTGGCAGCGCTGCCCCTGTGTGAACTCTCACCCCCAGGGATCAATAGCTCTTGACCATCACCTCAGGCCGTTTTGCCACGGTGCTGAGGGCAAAGGAGAGTCTGCACAGGGTGGTGGAGTGGGGTGGAGGCTGGTATAGAAGCAGCTGACCTGAAAGGACAAAGCATAAGCAATTTAATCCCTCCCACTACCACCACCCCCCCGGCCACCAGCCTCTAAATTCTGCTTTAAACATTTCAACTGTAAAGGTGGATTTTTGTCTTTAGAACACCCGACTAGAAATCTGAGCTCAGTGAACAGAATCTTCTCAAGCTCTCCCAATCTATTTATGTCATACATGGATAACCCTTTCTTCACTTTAAACTAGGTTTCCTCATTTTGATCCTTAGTTATTGTGGTTTTGTTGTGAAGTTTAACAAGTCAGATCACTAATCCTCTTACGCTACTAGCAGCGGCATCTGAACATTGAGCTGCCCTGCATTCTAATCAGTAAGGTAAAGTTCTTTGATCTCTAGTTGGAAAAGCCACAGTTTCTGCTTTAGAGATGATATTGTGTATAGAAGCGGCTTTACGGCCTAAAAACCCTTCTAGCATGTGCTTTGCTGTTGCCCCCAAGTCTGGTATTAGTCCACTTACAAAAACAGCCATTATAATCCTTATTCCCATATGACAATTCCCACCTTCAGTCCAATGTAAGGCTTTGAATCTCTATGTTCCACACACATATGACCATCCTGGAAAAAATGCACACAATAACAAAATACATTGCGGGTCTCAGTGGGTGTCAGAGTAATATGCTTGGGGAGCTGTAACAGCAGTGAGTCATCAGCAACAAAACACCACAGAACACTGGATGCATTGTGCCTACAATTGTGCCAGACAAACAAATACGTACGTACACAATACAAGATCGCAATAAACATACTACCATTCACGTGTTGTAAAGTTTTCCGTGAGACAGAAATAATACAACCTTTTCTTACAGTAAGCTGTGTTATTATGTAAGTGTAAGTTCCAAGCAAAGGAACAGCACATGAAGGATACTAATAAACACACAGTTTCTGATGCTAGGGGTCTTTCATTCAAGACAGAACCAAATAATCTAGTTTGGTTGTGTTGAGAAGTAGCATGGGGTCATGAGAAAACCTATCTGACAGGCAGAGCACATTTTTGCAGATGAGGTAATGTCTTAAAGTTGTGCTCACAGTAAGTATAGGGAGATATTCATCATCCAACATGTCATTTCATTCTAGTGAAATACCTGTCAGTAACAATGCAAAAAATTAAATGCACTATTGAGTAAATATGATGAATATCCTTGAATTCGAGCGTCGGTGGAAAGATTTGATGCAATGAAAGTACACAAGTTAACAAAATACAGAACACCTAGTCAGTTTTAGATATTTTAATGCATATATGTTACATATGATGCCTTTAACTAATTGACTGACTGAAATATTCTACTAAAAATGAATACTAAAATACTAAATAAAATAAAATACTAAATTTCATATATAATATACTATGTTACTAAATTAAACATTATTTTATGAGAATACTGAATTAAATTATTGGGTGTTATAGTCACTCTCCATTCAAGTGTAACAAAAAGTAGCAGAAAAGAAATTAACTTTCTCTCTCCCTGTATATATATATGTATGTGTGTGTGTGTGTGTGTGTAACCCATCTGTAGAATGACTCTGAACATCTCTGCCAACACATTTCAGTTTACCGTTGTGCAATTGCAAATGGGCAGTTGACAGGCATCAGAAGTAACCCATAAAGATGGAAGATATGAAACAGAATGTTGGCCCTCTGGATGGAAATATGAGTACAAAAAAACCCAAAAAACACCGGTGTTCAAAACGCAAGAACATCTTGATGCCTCCATAAGAAAATGATGTGATTTCATGTCGTACAAACATTGTACATTTGTCGCAGTCTTTGTCCAGGTGCCTTGGGACCTTTCTACATCAGACCTACGGCCACTTCATGAATTATTTTGTCATACGGTGAATGTACATCAGCCCTTGGTGACACTCATGTTAAATTGTTGGTAGGAAAATCGGTTTCAGAATATTTAGATCGATATATAAAATAGTGGCCGTGTAATAAAAGTCCCATGTCATGATCATCGCATTCAAGATGGAAATACTGTCCACAAGATTGAAACTTCTACAACTACAAGATGAAGAAATGTAAGATCCAGCGGTCGTGGCCATTGCTTTAGTCCAACAGCAGTGGAAGAACAGGGACATTCTAAAGCACTGAATAGAAAAAAAAAAAGCAGAAGAAAGAAAGAAATCCAGGTGAGTCTGTCTGTGCATTCGTTCAGGCCACCGCAGGAACATGCAGGTTCCACACTGGCCTCCTGATCCACGAATGTTGTGCATTGTTCTTAGGTTGTTTCTGAGGCATTCATTAGTGTGCTCTGTGAAAGGTGGTTTCATGCTGTGTTTGTGGAGAAAGATCACTCACCTGGCTGTGAACCGAAGAGCAGTATATGAACACTCCATCCTTATACGTCTGCCTTGAGAAGGTTGTATGGAATGGCCCACAAATCGCTCGCACAGTATTTGTAGCTGTTCGTAATGGCATTTATGACTGAGGCTTTAGTCGTGGATTCCGCTAGCACTTCAGCTAATGTATCGCCCAGCTTGCAACAAATACATTAAGTGCATATATATTCCCTTCTTTCTTGAGTCTGTTTGCTCATGTAAAACGAAATGTAAATAATATAGATTAAAAAATGTCATTGTGATTAATCGAAATTAATCCACAGCAACTATGTGATTAATCTGATTACAAACTGTAATTGTTTGACAGCACTAATATAGACGGACGGACAGAGATAGATAGATAGATAGATAGAGAGAGAGAGAGAGAGAGAGAGAGAGAGAGAGAGACTGGCACTTATCAGGAAGAGACGAGCTAGTGGGCTGGGGTATATGGACAGGCGGGGGTGGAGGAAGGCAGCAGAGTTGTATGCCTGCTTGCGTATAATAAATATTAATATATTATAATATTAAAACACTCTAGTAAGACACAAATATACACAAATAGTAAAATATGTAGTAGACAATATATTATCAACATGATAACTAAAGAAATATACATGATACGTGTGAGGAAACATTGTTATGCAGTGTATTTTAGATGTGTTGGAATGTGAAACATATATTTCTTATTTTTATTATTTTCGAAGAGGAAACTTATCTTAACAAAAACCCCATAAAGTTTGTGCAGCATAAATACACAACGCCATAGTGGGTTCACTGCAACAACCAACGCTTATTGTGAGAGACAGGTGCTTCGGTCGAGCTCTAAATTTATTCATCCCAGAATGTTCCCAGTACAAGAATATAACTTGTGTGTATGTGTGTTTGTGCAAATGATCAAGTGTGTCTGTTTGTTCTCTCATTTCCCATTTCTCATATCTCATGTCTGTGGTTTCACAGACAGCAGGGCCCATCTCACGAGAGCTGAGGCATGACTCAGACCTACGCAGACTTGTGGCTGGCGGCTGTGACTCAGAAAGGAAGGGAAAGGGAGGGGAGAGGAGAGGAGAAGGAAAGGGAAGGAGTCAACGGGGGGAGGGATACCGAGAAGTGGAGGGTGTCAGAGATGGGATGTCTTTTACCCACTCATCCAGGGCAGCAGAGATGAGCAGCTGGCCATGAATACATGAGTGGCAGCATCACTCAACACACAATACACACATGCATACACACACACTGATACACATGCAGACACACAGGAGCAGCTGAAAATAGCAAAACAGAGGCCTTCCACAACATCTGCTAATTATCTGGCAGAAAGCAGGCCTGGGCCCAGGATCAGAGTAGTCCCAGCTGTGGGTCTGGACTGGAGGATGGCACTGATAGAAATAGAAAGTGAGAGGAGAAAAAGAGAGCTTGGTGAGAAAAATTGTCAATAACAGACAAAGGGCTTTTGCAACAGGCAAACTGGCTCCCAGTGCGACAGCTGCATAGATCAGTCTGTCATAAACACATAGATTTATTTTATCCATATGTGCTGCAGAGAAACTACCGGGGCCTCAGCCTTCCAACAGCATTGGCAGGAATCACAATATCCTTGACAGTCAGTCAGTTTGCCCACCTTCTCTCTGTCTCCATCCCTCTCTCCCTCCCTTTGGTCTCCTCTGCACTCAGAAAAAGAAAGACAAACTCATTTCCATACAAATGGAGTGAGAGCCTGCAGCCCAGGGACCCAGTGGAATTGCAAATATTTCATCTTTGCCTGGGAGCCTTGCGCTATTACTCCTTGGCCATTATCCTCTTTCTTTCATTCTTTCTTTTCTTTCACTTTCTTTTTCTTCTTTTCATATCCTCTTGTCTCGTATACCTTATACCCTCACCCATTCCGATGTTGACCCTTTTACTTTTTATCTATCTTTTCCAAATCACATATATAACAAAAACACGCTCCCTTATCTTCACAGCATTAAAAGTATCCACTCCTTTTGCTTGACTACTATCTGTGTATAGTCATAAATAACCCAACAACTAAGCCAAAGTCAATTTAGGCTTCGCATTCCATGTCTGCAGCGAAGTTAAACTCAGTTTCCAAGCAACTTCTGTCATGACTTTAAACTATAAAACCTCAGCCAGAAAGCAACTGCTGCTTCTCTGTTTGAGCTCCCACTTCTGTCTTTCTATCCTGCAACATCCCTCCATCTTCACCTCCTTCGTAGCATCTGCCCAGTGCCCACATTCTTGAGCACACATGGTGTCCAGCAGCTGCCAGGTCAGCATAGGTGCAGGAGCACAGATTGGCTGGCGTTGGCCTCCTACCCAGGCAACCTGCCAGTTGTGGACACAGAGACAGAAGGGAGGCACTGCAGAGGGTAGAGGATTTAACAGACTTCATACAGCAGAGTGTGTTGGCTGCATTCTCTAATTCTTCTATTACTGATCAAGGAAAGCATGTGGAGATAAATTGGCAGATATATTGTATATATGGATGATAATTACCAGATGAGTATTGAATTGCAGAAGTGGAATTATTCAATTAACACTAAAATATTTTAATGCAGCGTGTAAGCTAACACAGATAATATTGACAGAGGCACTGAACCTGCAAATCTCTCAAGCATTTTGTTTCGCTTTTCTATCAGAGCTTGCCAAATTTTTAACCATTAAACATACAAAAGTTCTCATTGCTATGTTGTACTTTTTGCTCTTACTACATTTTACTCTCAAGAGGCAGGCCCAGGTTAGGAAAGTGGGAGTCCTTTACATGCATGATTTTACTAGTATACAAAGAAAAGCAGAGGGAGGACACGCTAGGCCCCAGATGGACAGTGTGTAATGTTGTTAGCTATAGTTAGCCAATTTAGTCACACTGCCAGCAGCTCTCATTACATGATCTAATTCTCCCTCTCTATCTCTCTTCCCCTCCCATTTCTTCAGCAGCACACACACACTCCCACACAGGCTAGAGAGGATGGAGGGAGTGCCAGGAGGTGAAAGACAGACAGACAGACAGACAGACAAGTGTGTGTGTGTATGTGTGTGTGTGTGTGTGTTAGTGTGCAGTGGGTGGAGGTGCTGAAGCTGCAGCAGCACCAGGAAGTGTTCAGGAGGTTATGCAGGGCCTCACTCAGGAACCTCTGACTTTCCAAGAAGAGAAAGGCATCAAAATTGAATGAAGATATTAATAATTCAGCATCAGATTTCTCCAAGAAAACAGGTTTTTGAAACGATAAAGCAAAAATCAATGCGGCCTCTCTTCTCTCTGTTTTTCTCCAATCTCTTCATGCATGCATGGTGGAGAAAGGAAGAGGGGGTGGAGAGGATCAGTGCATGTGGCAATATGCCTCTTTGTTTGCACCCCATGTGTGGGAGCTTCTGTCGGCGTGCTTCTGTGTGTGTTGTAGCCGGGTGGACGTCAGCATCGTGCCCAGCAGCCTGGACTGTTACTCAGAAAATTCCCCTGAGGCGGGCAGCACTGCTTCAGCCTCAGCACCTCCAGACTGGGTCAGAAGAGGAGAGACACCACACGGAGGGAGGTGCAAATCTCTGTGGGCCCGAGGAAAAAGGGTGGTGGTGGTGGGGGGGGATAGGCACACACACACACACATAGAGGCATCACATGTACACATACACTTATCTGAGCACGCACACCCACATGCTTAACAAAAGTCCTTGCTGTGAGACAAATAGGCTGCTCATGCTTTTGAACAAAGGCGGCGTGGTCGTGTGTCCAATGTGAGGTTGGTGTGTTGAGTCACCCGGCGTACAGCATGAGCTAATTATCACCTCTGTATGAAGCTGTCTGCAAAGGAGACACCAGCAGGTACAAACCCAGGACGTGCATCAGTGACAACCTGTTTGTGTACGAGCGTGTTCATGTCAGAATGTCAGACACGCCACTGCGTCTCTGCTTGGTGTCGTCTTTTTTTATACATCTCCTACGTCTCTTACGACACCGCCTCTCCCACTTAACCCACAGAGACCTAAATGTAAAAATAATACTAAAAATCTCTCATCTCTCTCTCCCTTTTTTTTTTTCACCTTCAGTGTTCTTGTCAGTTTTCCCTCCACAGTAATTTTAAGTTGGGGAGTTGTGTTTGCAGCAAGGCTGTGTGGGCAGGGGAGTTTACTAATGTTTTTAGAAACACTTGACTCGCAAGGTTAGAAGCTTCGGACATTTTTGGCTCCGATGTTATGAGGAGGAGGAAATGTAAATCAGAAACATTAATTGGAGGATACTTTTTAAAACAGCTTTCTTTAATGAAACATTATATTTTCTCCTGGAAAAGGCCAGAGTATTAACAACAATACAATCGAACCTAGTGTTTAGTCTGTTCCATTCAATGGGTTTACTCAAACCATAGTGACTCAGTGATAAGAACCTGATAAAAGCACACATTACAAGAAATTGTGCATTCCCCATTCTTTTCGTGTTTTATTGTTTAACCCTTTAACAACAGCAATTCCTCCGGTGCCGCATTTTGCACTTTACAACCTTCAAATTACTGTAACTCCTGAGCCATCCACAAAATTCACATCACAAAACTGAGATCCTGGGCTTTCCAACACTATATAACAGAGGTGGGAGTAAGTCACAAGCAAGTCCCAAGTCACTGTGATGAGAATCAAGCAAGTCAAGGCATTGCTCAGGTCAAGCAAGTCACCAGTCAAAAAAATCTTACGATGTACCCCAGTTTCCACATTTAAATCAGTAAAGATAGTGTTTCACAAGTTGAGTTTTATTTCAACATCAACAATAACTCTATTGCATTAAAAACACTATTGCAGCCTGCTAACAATTACTTAACTAGTTACTTCCCCTTTCAGGAGGGTCACATTATTTCTTCATGGCCTGTTAATGCATCTAAGGTACTCATTAACATTTCTGTGCACGATATTAACTCATGAACAGGACAAAAAAAAAAAAAACGTGGACATTTGGTTACCCTACATTTGACTCTTTTGACAAGCTAATATCACTTAGCTGAAGACCTATTTACTGCACATTTTATTGAGAAGACATATACATGGCATACCTCGTTAAAGCTGTTAGTGTTAGCAAACATTAGCTTTGTAACAGCAGGCTAACAGACACATTCACATAGCCTACCTTTTTTTGTGGTTTTGTAGTGATGGATGAAGTTAGATGTTGTGATGATCGTGTTACTAAATTTTGAGCAGCAAACCTTGTGTACCGCTGTCCTCTTCTTACTATTGTCATTGACAACGTAATCCTGAATTGAATAAATCTGGGTCTAGCTGCTGCTGTCATGACTGCTCTGTTGACTTGTTAACCATGTAATGCACTGCAAAATCCCCAGATCATGTGATGAGCTAAGATGATCTAAAGTAATCTAACTTAAAAATAATGCAAATATTTTAATCATCCCACATTTAACCATTTAAGTCATCCGTCTGAAGTTATGAAAGCCAAGTCAGTCAAGTCGAGTCTTTTATCAGTGTCACTCAAACAAGTCTGAAGTCCTCAAATTTGTGGCTCGAGTCAAGTCATGGGACTTAAGTGTCCCGTGTCTGCTATATAACACTTTACAGCATCAATGTGGGACTATTGCCACATTCCCATGGTGTAACAGGATACCTTCCCCTCTGGACAACTATCCTCCTGGATAGTTAGACAGATATTACCTCCAAATTATATTATACCATTTACTATACGTATATATCATATAAATAAAGACATGCACCTCCTGAAGAAATAATACATAAAAGGCCATTTTACTCCATCGGGGTATGATCTTGACAGCAAGTAGTTGTGTACTTCCTGAATCTTCTCAGAAAAAGTCAGACTGATAAACTCCCTCCTCGTACGTTGTCCCGTCAAGCTCACGCTGAATCTTTTCATCAGCCACCAAGGACAGAAATGTCTGAATGTTCTCCACCGAACATGGTGTCATTTTGCGGGCTGTCATCATGGATTAGCCTACTGGTGTATTTACAGTAAACTTCCAAATCTTTGGCTGTTTCTCAACATGCATTCTTCTGTTCTTCCATTCTCGTGAAACATCATCAGTTGCAGCCCAGTTACTGTTCCAATTGGGAAGTTCACAACCAAGAATGCATGGAATACCCGGATGTTGTTTTTGTCAGCTAGCTTAAACCAAGGATGCACTGGTTGGTGACTCCTCTAGACTTTGCTGGGAAATAATTCCTAAGATGCAGTTTGTGCTGGCCCAGCTGTAGTGTTGCACGGTATACCGGTACCAATTTGGTACCGCGGTACTGAAGCATTTGAAACGATACTATACTGCATTTGAAAAGTACCGGTATTTCCGAGGGCAGCAAACTCAGCACGTAACGTTGC
>JAPSES010000258.1:22444544-22462995 GCA_029822895.1 Maxillicosta whitleyi
TATTTTTAATTATAAAGTCATTAATGGAATTTTCTGTGTTCTTTTTTTTTTTTTTTTTTTTTTTAAGTACCGAAAAGTATCGAAATAAATGTTGGTACTGGTACCGGTACCAAAATATTGGTATCGTGACAACACTACCCAGCTGTGAACCTGCCATTTCGGGCGGGAACCAGGCAGTCGTAAGCTCACAGGCTCCACTGGGACCTGAGTGGCTGTGCCCGAATGAACGTAATGAAATGTATTATTGAAATATGGAAAATGCATAAATGACATGTATATAGTAGTACAGATGTAGTGAAATCTTATCGAGTGACATTGTGATGATTGGAAGGAAATACGTTAGAGAGCAGATGGTGTGAATACAGCAGACAGAAAGTTCACTAGCACAGCAGCCGTTCCAATTACAGATAGACTTGTGTTTTTAGGAAGTACGTTCTCTGAGACCATTCTTGCCAAGACCATCTCGACAAGTTCACAAGAGCATATTCTTTGTTCTTGGTGTTGAGAAACAGCCTTTTTTTTTTTTTTTTTACACCATGACGCAGTGACAACTGTCTGACCAATCAGTGGTTTGCTGTGTTTATATGTCACATTTTAGTATCTCTTCAGTATGTCTTTGGAACCTTGGCCAAGCAAGTACTAGAAAAGTAGTACCAGGTACCAGGTCCTTCTACATAATGGAAACTCAAAAAGGCAGAGTGGAGTCGAGTCGACCTGGTAGTACATAGTGGAACTATGGCACAGTGTAAGAGGAAAGAAACTGTTTCAGAGACTTCCACACAGACTAAAAAACACCTGGAAATAACGAACAAAATATGAAGCCATAATATACTGAATGTTCAAGACTAAAAAAGCATGTTTGAGCTGATGTAAAATAGTTATAAGTTTATTTTTGCAATCTCAAAAAGTTTTGCTATGGACATTTACAGTTGTTTCTGATGATAAATATGCTAAAAACTTCAGGTCTGTTTTTTTTTTTTTTTTTTTTTTTTAGTAAAACACTGTTTTAAGCATTTATTGTTCTAATTAATTGCCAGATACTGAAGGTCAAGTTCTTCCTGAAAACAAAGGTGCAAAAGACTTCAAATATTTTCTGATATTTTTATTTATTTATGACACCTAGGCAGCCTGTTATGATGGCATTCTTAACAATTTATCGGGCAAGTGACTATTTTTGGTCATTTCCACAAATACTAAATATGGGGCTAATCCAGTGAAGTCAAGAAACATAGAGGTTTCCATAACAGTATACAGTGATTCAGAGAGTTTATAAATAGTTTGAAGCACTAAATAGTGAATATGAGTGATTTTTGTCCATTTATGACCTTATAACAGTTATTTTATTGCATGTATTTACTTTTTTTTAGCAAGTACTGCTCGGATGTTTTATGGCAAAAAGAGCTAACAAACTATTACAGTATTTCAATGAGTGTTCTATAAAGGAGTAAAAGGGTTAATAGAAAATGTAGATATTAAAGACTCACCCGCTCAACTCAAAGACATTTTTCTCTGTAAAGTAGTGCTTTGAAAACTAAACTGAGCTTTCTTTTATCCTTTGAATTGAAACATCTTAGTGATTAAAGAAGAATAAAGAGGAAAGTTTGATCTTGCAAACAACTACCTGAGACCAATTAATGTTTTTTTTCTTTTTTTTTTTTCTTTAATTCATGCAGTCTATATGGTGTGTGTCCTTATTTGGTAAAAACACATCCTCCTTCAATAGATAAGAAGCAAAGCAAACTAACTTCCTGTGATTGTTGAGGACAGGGATGAGGCCTTGTGTGTTTGTGTGTGGGTGGCACATCTGGCACTGGAAGCTAATAATCTGTATGTGTGTGTGTGATGCCCTGTTCCCTCTATCGGTGTGTATCTATACTTTGTGTAGATATGTATTTGTGTATATTTGTTTCCTCTGATGTATGTGTGAATGTTCCTACGCATGCACACTGAAAGTTTGTGCATGCTTCTTTTTGCGCATTCGTTCCAACTGTGTTTGGCGTGTTGTGAGAGATGGAGGAGGTTCTGCTCCTCTGACACAGCCACTGTGTCATGCAGACATATCCAGACTAGAAGAAATCATTACACTATGTTCTCTGTAATAAATTAGTGGGTTGAGGTAACCCAAGGCAAGGGAATACAAGGTTAATAATGCACTGTTATTCCCCACTGGCAGAAATAAACAATCTCCTCTGTTTATTTGCCTTCGCTACACTCCCACGAGAAGCCAGAAACAGCAGGACAGAGGCGTAGAAAGAGGGAAATGGAGGGAAAAAAAGATAGCGGGATGAGAGTGAGAAAGATAGATGACAAATAGATGATGTTCGATTCCCACTCTGACACCCACCTACCCCTCCTGCCGTGTCCTTCGTTTCACTGCTGAGGAAAATTAAAACAGGTCGACCCACGTTTTTTTCCCCTCATTCGCTCGTCCTTTCTTCCTTCCTCCACATCGGGTCATCTCTCTCTCTGTTTATCTGTCTTCCTTTCTCTCTCTTCCTCCCACTCTCCTGGTCATTGCACGGGTCAGGATGGGAGTCAAGACAGGCTCTAGGATGAACCCCCACTATCTGTCATTCATCACATCCCACAATTGACAGCTGCCTCTACCCACTCACACTTTCACCTCTGCATTTCTCATGGAAACTGTTACATGTACTGATGTAGAAGTGTGTCTCTTTCCTCTATTCAACGTTAACACCATGGCATTGCTGCGTAAATAATACTGACCCGTACCATAAATTAAATGTCATGTCATTACTCTGATAAATGTATCGCTGATCAAATGAAACCAAAAATGCAAAAAAATTCAATTGGAGTGCAATAGTTTTGTCAAGTAATTTATTTGCAAAACAGTAAACAGTCTGTTACCTTATCTCCTTGGTTACCATATAGAGCAAAAGTGTGTCTTTAACACAACACACACACACACACTCCTGTGTCTAGTTGAGTGTGTGTAGGTGAGAGGCGGCTTTCACCAACATCTACATACTGTAGCTCCTAATCGAAAACCACTGGTAATTAAAGAGATGAGGAGCTTCTGCTGTGATAACACATGTTTTACAAGAAAAGAAAGAAAGTTTTGTCTTATGTTTATGTATGTATGGTTATTGCATGGGTTTGTAATTGATGTACAAGCAAACCAATATAACAAATAAACTCAAACTGTGTGAGAACAGTTTGATTCTTCACCATCATGCAGCGACACAAGAGCCAGAGTAGGGATGGTTACCAAACTTGTCACGTTTTATTGCGAGAGATGGTGTTCTTTCTTCGTGACAGTTCTCCCCGCAGTGACATTCAGACCCCCACAGCCATCATCTGATGATCTCACGGCTGACACACAAACTCGTACATACACAGTCACCTGCACAGTCATGACCTCAATGCTCTTCCTGGATAGAATTATTCTCAGAATCATGTTTACCTTAAGCAGAAATATGGTATACACGAGGAGCCCACGTACACAAACGCACATAGGCTAGGCACCCTACCCCCATCCCCCACCGGCTAACCTCTCTGGACTCATCATTGCACATGCACCTCCTGTCACCTGCATGCTGAAACAAGACAGATTATGCATGAGTAGGATGTAGAGGGCAGAGACACAGAGCAAGTGAACAGCAGTGTGAGAGTCAGATAGGAAGTGAAGTAGCTAAAAACAGAGCTCACAAGCAAGGCTGTCAGAGGAACTACTAAAACCCACCATAGGGACTTACTAACTAGGTCACGCAGGACCTTTCGGTGTCTGGGTGAATGCTGCACTTTTCAAAGAGAGGCCAGCTTTCTCCATTAAGGTAGAGTCGAGGAGTTTTGGATCTATCACGTCCACCTTTATCTGCACCAGGGGAATGCTCATTATGCCCTATCTACCTCCATGATCATTTTTTAGCATTTCCATTTCCCTAGATAAACACTTATTTTCACCCCAGGCCAGCTTTTGTGCTGCGTGTGCATCACCTAAATGAGGTCGACGTTTCCCTATTGATTCCTTTCAAAGGAGAACTCTCTGTACTCTGTAAATTCATTAAGTTTTTCATGTATTCAAAGTGAAATAACCTGTATTGGTCAAAAGGTCCATCAAGTCACTTGTCATTATACATATGCATCAACATGATAGATTAAGATTCTGCAGCATATTTGCAGACTACGTTTGGTTTTTAAGAAAGTGCATATCATCTGTTTGAAAACTGTGTAAATGACCAATAAAATGGCTCCCAGTAGGGAAAGAAAACCTCATTATAGAGTTAAAAATATTGTCTTCGTTATTCTAGTAAGTTCTACAAATTGCCTTAAATCTACTTCTTTCCTTTTTTTTCCTGACTGTTCCAGCACTCTACTCCGACGTTCTCACTAAAACAAGCTGTTCCAAAGTAAATATTGAATGTTATGTGATTAGAGACTTAAGTCATCAGAGACTTTTAGTTGGAGCTGTTCATTTGATCAAAGAAAAACATCATTGCACCTAGTCGGACTGAAACAGACACAGCAGCATTCAATCTAAAACTGTATCAAAATGACTACAAATTGTGATTTTAAATGGCATTTTACAGTTCTTTACATGCAAAATCTCTCTTTCTGTGGAAATTAGTAGCTTGAGTTAACTTGAAATCCCTGTAAATATATTTTACGCAAGTATATTGTGAAGGCTTCAGAGTATAGCCTAAATAGATTTTGTTGCAAAAATAACAGCATCTATAAGTATATTCTTAGGGAATATTAGGATAAAAATAAGGCCTGTACAATTGTGCAACTAATTTACGTATATCACGTTCTTACATTTGAGCAGAATTGTAATGATTTTAATGTAATTTAATAGTTCTTATATGTAATTTTATCCATTAACTTTTGTGCCTGAGTTGCTTTTATAGAATTCTAAGTCACATCTTTAGTCTTTTAAGCCTCATATAGATATTGTAGCTTGTTCAAACATGGTGTGTGAATATAAATTAAGCCTCTCTAAGGGGTATTTATTTCCCCGTTCTGCCACTCAAACTCATAGTACAATACAGGACTTTTTTTTTTTTTTTAATTCCTGCTTAATCCCAGCCTATTAAAAATAAACTTTGTGCACATTTTTGGTAAACATATTCTGGAATGATCGGTTCTTGTTTATCAGTAACATCAAGGTCAAGCCTAAAACATGTATGAGAATAAAATTAACCAGTTCTTACCTCTCAAGGAATGTCCTTATATTCATACTTTTTGCAATATATAGAGCATATGGATAACTATGATGATTAACACTGACATGCAAATGCTTGACTTTATATACTGATGTGTGTGGGGGATGATATCACCATTGGCAACAGGTTAGTGCATTACCAGTATGTAGCTGGACAGTGTGGGCATTGGTATTAACATATACAGTATTTCCTCTAAAACCCCTGAGGGGCTTTAGTGTTTATATGATTGTGTGTAAATGTAGAGCACATTGAATAAAATCAAGTATCAAATCTCACATTCATGCTTTTGTTGTAGGTCTTTTTTTATGGTTTCAAATAAGGTCACGCAACTTTGGTGTGTACAGTATATATAAGTAGGTGGTCAAATTATTGGTATTTTTCATATCTGTGTGAAGCCTACACATCTGCTCTGCTGTGGCTCATGTTTGTGACAGAGAAGAAGTGCTTAAAGTTCCTGGCTTTAAAGACTCTATAATCAAACCAACACCCAAATCCCACACAGAGCAGAGAGGTCAGCAGCCCACACAAGCACACATGATAATACACATGTTGACACTCACTTTCTTCCTTATGCATGAGCACACCTACATACGGCTCTAAGCACTTACCTGCAGTTTTTTAATTGTTCTCCTTGTGTTTTCATTCCATAAAACTCCACACACCCACAGCCTCCTTGCTGCCTACCTTGTTGTTAATCCTCTTTCTCTTCTTTAAGATGCCATGCAGTTTCCTATGACCATGCCTGTGTATGAGTCAGCCTATTACATCCTCTTTTGTGATGCTCAGTCTTCCCGCTGTTTACATACACACACAGTATATGGTCAGTTCTATATGGGCGGTCTGGCACGGACGTGAATGAGATCAAAAGATTTCTGTGTGATTAATACAGTATGAGTCATTCTTCACAGCTTCCTGTCATATACTCACATGCACACACAGATACACATGTTCGCTCACTCATATGTGCACACATGCACATAACAGAACATCCCCGTCATTAAATACATAAAAGGAATATATGTATGTATTCATCCTACACCCACTCACATTTTAGTACTCATAGAGTTCGTGCCAGATGTCAAATGCTTTTGTGTAATTAATATGTAGGCTGTGACTGTTGATGTTCCTATTCAATTTGACTACAGCTGGTCTGTACAGTTGACATTCGGTCCATTCAAAAGCAAGCGTTGGGTGGTGAAGCTTTGTCTTATAAGAGTGTCTTCTTTCATTGAGCCGACCCATATTTTACGGTTTTCTGTCATTTTGGGTGGTTCGGAGCCAGTACAGTAATTCCATATGTGTCAGCAAAGAAGGAATTCAGTGTGGGTGATTGTAAAACATAATTGGTCGAACATAAAACCTCAACTTTTCCTGAATGTGAATAGCGTGTAACTGGATGATCTGAATCGCGGCGGGCCCCTCCTCTTTCCCTTCACGTCAATTAGACTTAGTTTGGATGAAGAGGCATCTGTTTCTGTCATTACCTTCTCCAGGTTTGCAGTACGGCATACGATTAGTTTTTCAGTGACCTTAAGCGTTTGCAACTGTGGAAGTGTACTTGAATTTGTACACAACCAACCAACCCTGAGCCAATAAAAATATTCCGTCCTGTACTTGAGCCTTCATCTGCCTGCATCTCCTGCACTTTGTCACTCACAGCTCCTCTGGTTACTACCTGGCCTCTCATGGGGCTGCTGGCTAAATTAGTTTCAGCAACAGCAGGACCTGTATTTGCCCCTAACCCCTCTCTTTGGATTACAGGACTCTAACCCCTCTCTCTGTCAAGGCCTCCGAAGGCCTTTGAAGTTGCTCATGTTTTTTCCTTCCTCACGCCACCCAACTCTGAATGAATGATCTACCCCCACCTCTGCCCTTCACCGACCCTCCCTTTTACTCTCACTCATTTTCCTGCTATCTCACTCCCCCTCTTGCCTCCCCTCTTCAAGGGTAAGGTCTTCACTCCCTCCTTCACCCTCCTCCCACTTCACTCGACTCTCCCCTCTTTCTCCCTCTTACTTTGGCCTCATTCCTCATGTCTTTGTCTCTCCATCCCTGAAGGCACCTCTTCTGTCCCATCCCATCCCACCTCCTTTTTCAGTCTGCATCTTTTTTATCCACCAGTCATCTTTCTTATCTTTTTAGCTCTCGTGTTACATGGAAGGCATAAAATTGTTCTAACCCATTCTTCATTCTTCATCATTCTATCAATCTTTTCTCCTCTCAGTGCATTAGCCTCAACTTGTACTTTCTTCTTTAATTACAACATCCTTTATATAGTTTTCTTTTAACCCACTGCCTTTTTCCCTGTTGTTTTTTTGTCTCCCCCCTTCCTTCCTTTCTTCTCTCCTCCCTTCCTCCTTTGGATGGTGTCCCTAGGGGTTTTGCGTGCCTCACACATTCCTTTGCACTGACTGTATGTGTTTACATTGACGTCGGCTATTCTCAGCATTGACTGCAGCATCACAAACTCACAGAAGTTATACAAAAAAACAATTAAACGACAAAAAGGAAAAGAACAGAAAGTTGAGAAAAGAATACGTTCAAGTGAATATCTAATGCTTTGTGTCTTTACGTTCTAGGACCATTTGACTTTTTTTGCACTAATTACACTTGTACATGGTGGGATGCTCTCTAAAGGTGAACGTTTTTCATCAATATGCTAACAGTGGTCGGATAGTTGGAAGTTCAAACAGAACTCAAACACATTAGAGTACATTATGCCAGCAGAGGTTACAAAGTAAAGTCAAGAGCTGCCAAACTGTAATAGCACCCTTAATCATATACTGTCTGATCCTCCAGAGTGAAAGCAGGGGAGGTACAACCCAGATTCATTGATAAATAAAAGCGGCCAAGTGGATCTTTTTATAGCTCATGCAGCCAGAGGACAATATGTAACCATGTGCGCTATGTTTATTTTATTAAACAGATTTAGAGGGAGAACAAGGTGGGGGTGGGGGGGCGGGGTTTGGTGGACAAATAGATAGAGCTAGAGAGAGAGTGAGGTAAAAAGGGAGAGACAGGACAGAGAGTTCATCTATCATAAGGTCATCTTTTTCCATCTCATACACGTCACCTGTGCACTGCGGACAGTCAGCACATTCAAATGTCACTGCCTACTGCTTGTATTGTGTAATGCAATAGTCACACAACCACGCACAGATATTTGTGTGTCATGTCAAGGCTGAAGAATAGCAGTGATTGCATGTACCTGCTGAGCCCAACCCAGTGCATTCTAGGTACTGAATTGAGCAAGATGCTCCCACCCCAACAGCGTCCTCTCCAGATTTCATCCATATTAGGATGTTATTTTTCCACCGTGCCCTATATAATTCCCCTCCTCTATTTCCTGTCCTGTTCTGTTCTTGCATTCACCTGTCACTCTGGCTTATTGAATCTTACTATTTGCTAAAATAATGCTCTTTTGTGGTTGGGCCTTTGTTATTGAATGAAAAGACTGACACAGTAACAACTGGTTTTATCACTAATCTGCTATTGTTTCTAATATTTTTAGTCAAGCTGCATCATTTACTGTAGCTTGACTAAATCCAGTGTTTATGGGTTAAACACAGGCGTGACCAATCCGGAGCTCCTCCCTGGTTTACTCTGTTTTAAAGTGTGTCGCTCCTTTGCTGACTGTTCATGTACTGTATCTGTGTGTTATAGTGCTGACACCTTCGTCATGCTAGGTCACAGTTAATTGTCAGGAGGATTATATGGTGTTGCAAATGGATAAAAACATGTGTAGGGTGAATCACATTGACATTACTTGCACACGCCTTCACTTCCAGTAAGTTGCACGCCCTCCTCTTCCCCAGGCTTGTGAGAGAAAATGACATTGATGCCAACGGCTGCGGAACTGCCCAACAAGGAGTTAACACCTCAGATGGATAGACACAGCGGAGGGAGGAGTGGGAGAAAATGGAAGAGGATGGTGTGAAGGAGAAAAGGAGTGGCTGATGGCAGGCTCAAAGGTAGTGAGCTCAGGGCTGCGGAATCAGGAACTGCTCTTTGCTCTTTACTCTGCTACGCCCCTACACTACCGCCACCGCAACACCCACACCTCTCTACCCATTACGACCTCTGCTCCACTCTAGTCTAGCTGGAATGCTGACTTTCACCCCCACCCACCCCCTCTCAGTTTCTCACCCCTCCTTCCCTTAAACTTACCAAGGCATAAAGAAGAAGCAGCGTCCTCTGTTTCAGACTGTGGCTTTGCCTGATCCACAATCTGTGTCTGAATATGAATCACAGTCCTATCAAAAAAATCACAGAAAAATATGTCTAAATCAGTTAAATTTACCTCCTGTGCTGTCTTAGTGTTCTTCAGCACAAGTGTCTGACTAAAAATATCTCTTTAAGCAGCAGAAGGAAGGTCTGATACCACATGAGGCTCCATTAAAACCCACAGATTCAACATCAGACCTCAGTTTTATTCCAGTGAGGACGATTCCTGCCGCTAGAGCTGAAATTTGTACTGGTTGGGACTGGGAAAAATGTTCACATACAGTCTCAGTGAAACACATTCAGGAGTAATTTGTGTCCTGGGAATACAGGTTCAAAATGGGTGTAAAAACACACATTTTATCTCCTAATGAACAATAGGTAGCATTGCTCTTTAAAAGATACAAATGGGTGATAAAGCAAAAGTAAAAAGCCGGCAGGATTCGTCATTTCCAGGATGATTATGTCCCCAACTATAGCACACTGTACTGTATATGCTCAGCTTTTTGACCGGTTTATCAGATAAAGCACTTGCACCATCATAAGCAAAACACCAAATGAGGAAACATCTTTTGAGGGAAAGGCGTTTTTATTTTTTCCAGGTCATAGACCAATAGAATCCACCTTAAGGCAGACTGAAGCTTTTCTGAAGGCGTCTCATGTTTTTTTTTTTCTTCTGTATGCTACCTGTATATATACTTACATTCAATGTCCATCACATCAGAAGTGTCCTTGTCCTTATATGGTAACAAAAGAATAACACATTGTTTCATTTCACACCTCTACTGCTCATACAAGCCAGGTCAAGTTAACCTTGACCTGGTTAACAGCCACTTCAGGCATGGCTGGCATGAAGCACTCATCAACGTATTTGTCACTATCTATCTTTGGTGGTAATGGACCATAGACGTCTGTCTCCTGTTCCACCACATGAGTCATCACAGGCAGTCTCTGCATGGATTGCTGAACATTTCCAGTTGTCTCTAAAAACAACGAAGATGTTAAGGTAAGTTAACATCTTTATCATCGTTCTTATCGGAAACATCAACTTCTATTAAGCAACCCATAAAACAAACCAACAAACAAACAAACCTTTCTTTTGAAATAAGTTCAGGGCCATTTGCAGTAGCGAGGTCAACAGCAGATGAAGTATCTGTGAGTTAGAGGAAGGAAGAAACAAAGACAGAAAGAACAGGAAAGAAAAATAGGGTGGTAGTTAGCACATCTGTCATCCATTTTGGGTGGGAATAGAAGGGATGGCTTTCTGCTTACCTGTGCAGCGTCAGCCCAGGAGGGGCAGCAAGGACATTTGTCATGGAGCCGGGGAGTAAATAGTGAGGAAACAAACCGCCATCTGTCTGGGCTCATTGATTTTCACATGAAAAACAAATACATCTATTCTGTTTGCGCTGCCTCACAGACCTATCTGCCTGTTGGGTGGGCACAAAGCTGAAGTTTACCTTTCGACATCATGTTCCTTTGATAATCCTTATATATGACTGAACCTCTGGCCATGATGACTGTGTTTTGTGGGGAGTCGGTGGTTCAAAAGACAAGCAAATATGCATTCGTGCTGAGTCCTGGCCTTAGTGAGTCACCGGTTTAGATAGAGAGCAATGGTAGTGTATTGCGGAATGGCACCAGGTTGGTGAGGTAAAGAGATAGCACATTTGCTCTTTACAACAAAGAACAATACAGGGAGGTAATGACGTGAATATGGCTGACCTGCATGAAGAGATACGACAATGAAGGTTAAGGATCTGGCCTCTCACATCCTGTGCTTTTGTTGCACCTTTAAAAATTCTGCATTTTCCATCTGAGTCCTCCGGCGAACACATCAAAGAGAAGCTGCCCATTCACATCTGCGATATGTCACAAAGGTGTGTTTTGGAGGTAGGCACTAGAAGAAAAGACAGGAAGACAAGATGCAGAGATTGATCCTGAGAAAGAGAGAGAGCTTTAATGTCTTGTGTCACCACCACCTGCCTCCTCTTATGAAATCTCTTCATGTTCCACCCACTGAGTTTCCAATCCTCTGTTCTGCCCTTGAACAGACACTAATTCAGCCACCGAATCTAATCCCTAATGCAAAGACCTGATAAATTCCTTTCACTACCATGTAAATGTTTATCATTAAATGGGGGTATTCACAGAATTATCACTGAGGGGCGTAATGACTTTTTATGAGGTCTGACTAAGGTTTGTGGGTAGATAACCTAACAAAGAGCGCATAGGTGCTCTCTGTGTGTATTATCCTCCCTATTTGGCTTTGATCGTTTTGGCATTTTGCTGCAGACACTTTAGATATACAGCTGATGCAACCAAAATGTCATCCCTCTTTTTGTACAACCGCTGGAGAGAGGGCCTTTTCATTTAGGGGGGAGAATTTGAAACAGCTCTAACCTTTCATCAACAATGCTGCCACTTTACGCTGTGGAATTCTTAATTCAATGAGAGGCGTACC
Source organism: Maxillicosta whitleyi (assembly GCA_029822895.1). Classification (NCBI taxonomy): domain Eukaryota; kingdom Metazoa; phylum Chordata; class Actinopteri; order Perciformes; family Neosebastidae; genus Maxillicosta; species Maxillicosta whitleyi. Next base: position 22,456,413 of record JAPSES010000258.1, read on the forward strand.
AAGGCACCTGCTTTCATCAGTGCTAAGGTCCTCTGAGAAAGTCTGTGGAAAAAGAGAAAAGGCATGGGGAAGGCAGTGGCAACTTGTTGACATGACTGATATGTCAAAAACAAAATGTAACAAGCACCTAAGGGCTAGTGATACCATGTGACAAAGGTTTTTCTTTCTTTTTCTTTTTTTTTTTATACTGCTGGGACAATAACAAAGGCAATTACATATGCCTGTACCACATCATACTAATACACAAATGCATGCACTCATACTGTAGTGGATCACACTGTGGTATTAACCACAGGTGGTATATAATTGTTTTGGTATATATAACTAACTACTAAGCGACTGGGTAGCTTAGTAGTTAGTAACATTGGTAACGCCAACTTGGTAACGCCACTGGCTTTGGTGCGAAAGATTGCCAGTTCCCCTTGGGAAAGTTCCTTTACACTACACATCCCTATACCTGTAGCCACAAGGGGGCAGTGTATCATTGTGCTGATTCCAAGCCTGGATAAATACAGAGGGTTGTGTCAGGAAGGGCATCCGACGTAAAAACCTGTCCCAAATCAACATGTGAATGTGATTCGCTGTGGCCACCCCTGAAGGGAAAAGCCGAAAAGATCATTCATATAACTAACTACTATAACTACCAATGGTTTGGTCCGGTATACCTACTTATTTTTCAGACAGCATTGTGAATACCCACTTCTAAATTTCCCCAATGCACACCATTCAGTAGCCATGACCCGCCCTAGTACTCTCTGCATCACTGATTGGACTGGTTGGCTTTAAGCATGAGGACTGATGAGCCAATCAGAAGCAGAGAAGGGCGGGTTATGCCAAGGAAAATTTGACACTTGGCACTAGTGCTGGCCACCTCTGGAACCTGATTGGACACCTCAGGTGCCAGTGCCACCCCAGTTGATTGACAGATGTGAACTTATTAGAAATGTGAAGTAGATAGGCAGAATAACTGTCTTTCAATTGAGTGACACACATCGAGAGAACCTACTTTTATGGAATACATAATTCTGAGGTAAGTTTTAAAGTGGTTTCAGAATGAGTCAGTGTTTTAAACTACTTGTCACATGACTGCAAATTGGTGAGAGATGGGGTCAACAATTAAACTCTGTGAGTAGGCTAATGTTATGGAAGGCTAATGTTATGGAAGGCTAAGGTTATCCTGTGTTTGCCTCATGTTGAATTCATTTACATTAATGCAGCTGTTTATATGACCAGTAATACCTACAAACTGCTCCTGATGAAGTCATGATGATTTTAGAATAGTGAGCAAATACTACTGATGTGCTTTTGGGATGGACTTTGGACCACAACAACATCACATACTATTCATATACTATATATAAGAACCATGCATCTCCAAATGTGCTGATTTTAAAGGTTTGTGATAAACTCAAGGATATGGAGGAGGGATTATAAAAATTCTCCTCTTCCTCCCGTTAAAAACCCTCTGTAGTTGGACAATACATTGTTACAAAGCCGAAAACAGGCTTTTTTTTCCCTAAGCACATGAAAAATAGTCTTTTGAGAGATGCATACTTCTCACAGAACAGTAATGCCACAAATATGTGATGATCTAATAGAATATGATGCATCACTGTATAATCAGTGGTATGCAAAGTGGCTTGAATGAACATGTAAAATGTAAAATGCAACATATACATGAACAGAGCTGTAATACGAATGCAAAAACACCCCAGAAAACAGTCAACTTTAAAACCATTTTGCTTGTAATACTTTCAGTGCAGAGGTTTCACTGGTAGTGGAGTAACATTGACTTACTTATCACCATTTGTAGTGAGAACAGCTCTGCCATATCACAGATAATAGTGTTTTCATGTGTTTCTTAATGCAGTGTCTGTGTGTGGAATGTGCTCATTGTTTTGTTCCCATGCCCTTTCTTGTCCATGTCAATCCTCACCTGTTCAGTAAAGGAAAGAGTGGAAAACCCTCAGCTATGCAGTCCCCTCAGACGGCCTCCTGTATGTGGGACCCACACCACATATCATTGTCCTGTTCTTACTTGGTCTAATTACCACACAAACAGTCTGAGGAGAATAGTGTCAGACTGTTACAGATGTTACCACGAGGACATTTTAATATTGCAGTTTTGAAGAAAAATGCCTCCTCCTCCATCTTTTTGTTTCTTTCCTCCGTCCGCTCCCCCCCTTCCCTCGCCTCTATGCCCTCCCTCCATTTTTGTCCCCCACCTCTGCCTCTTACAGCCCTCTTTCTCCCTTTCTCTCTCTCTCTCTCTTTTACTCTGCCCCACTTCCCCTCCCTCTCTCCACATTCCTCAGTGAGTGGGTGGAAAGTTCAATGGGGATGTGGGATCCCAGAAGGGCAGGGGGTTTGCGTCTTACCAAAGAACAGTATGTGTGCAAACTAGATGATTCTTATCGGCCAATCCGATCTTTCTTTGTGCACGGCCGCAACTCAGCAGCAGCCTCCTGCTTCTTACACAGCAGTGGTGGTTAACTGTTCAGTGGTGTGGAGTGACTCAGTAGGGGGGAAAAGTCCAAAAATGTATCTTGGAAACACAGCAAAACAACTCAGACTAAGTCCTCTATAGGTGGTTATAGATAGATGAAAAGTTGAGCACTATGATCTTGTAAGCATCTGTTCAGTTTTATATAGTAATACTTGGATAATGGGGTTATTTACCAAGGTTCTATCCTGGGGAATTGTTGTTGTGGTTCACCTTCAACACCTATCCACAGCTGCTTCACAAATGAAAATGGACTATCAAGAACAGACATTTGCAACACTTAATGAAAGAAGGACCTCTGCTGGATATCTTTTGATACTGCACGCCTTCTTTTATCTGAGCACTTTGCTTTCAACTCTCCCAGTTTGACTTCAAAACTAGTTTATAGTGTTGGCAAACTCATGCGCAGTTCACTCTGAAAGAATGAAAGCAACAAAAAGATCTGCTATCAATGACTCTCTTCAGTGATTAAACACCTGAATGCCTCATTTCACCTTTGACACACATAGAGCAGAAAATACAAGGGTAGGGCACTGTAGGGAAGTCATTTCCAGCAACTTGCATAATCTTCCTCTGATGACAAACCAGACAATAATTTATTAGTGGCATGCCTCAGCTGTTTCTCATCATATGTACCTTTGCTTGTATCTTATCTCAGAGCAAGCAAACAAACTGGTTTTAGTAGCAGCTCTAGTCTGTGGGCTGTGAGTGTAGGAGACACACAGGAAGTGGTGGGCGACCAGCAAACTGTATTTCCCCTTCCTGTCTATGTCCTCCCTCCCTGCTTGCCTGCCTGCCTGCTTGCCTGCCCTTTGGCTATTAATGTAACTCTGAACTACCCACCACACACCCACATGGCCACTGGGAGATGGCGTGCAATAGGAATCAAAGACACGCACACGCACATGTACATGGACACTCAAACACACAAACAGTCCCACCAGCAAATGCCATCAGTGTAAATAATTAGAGGCTAAACAAGGAGGCAGCGTATTACATTGTGCATACAGCCGTGCAAAGTCTAGCATACAGTATGTGCCCTCATATCGGTCCTTCAGCTCCTGCCTCGCCCTCCTTCCTTGCTGGTACACAAACAGACAGCAGGTTGCAATTAAAAACTGTCCATCACTCAATCACAAGGTCTGTAACTGCCAAGGAGGAGGTAGAAGTACAATATGCATGCACAGTAGGAAAATACCAGCACCATGATAACAAGCGGCCCTATTCTTTAAGTAGCTGCATCTGCACATCCAGACTAATGAGGCACGATTACAACAAGTAGGTACACACACACACACACACATACACACACCAGCACACACCACAGATGTACCATTACAGTTAACTGTGGAGGAAATTATTGTTCTTTTCTACTCTCTTTTCTTTCCTTTCCTTCAAGTTTTCCTTCAATTTTTTCCGACAGAGGGCTCAAAAGTGGGCTCACAAATTTAGCACTTCAGCTGTGCACTTTCAATCTCTCTATCTCGTTTTCTCTTTGTTCAATTTACCACTTACACACATGGCACAGCCTACACACACGCATGCACACGCACACGTAGCCATGATCCATATACCCATTGCGGTCCTTATCTCCTCCCCCCGGTCATCCAGCTCAGCTGCGAGAACAGAAAGAACACACACTGGCATGAATCACAGTGAATCATGCAGCCCAAATAGCACCCAAAGAGAGGTGTTGCATTTAACCAGGACACAGGCTATTTATAATGGCCCGGGCATGCACAGTCTCATTATAGGCCACAGAGGATGCTGACAATGGACGGGCAGATGAGGGGGTAGTGACGCCTTTTTAAATGTCACCAGCAATGTATCTTCTTATCTACAGGCTGTTGTGGTGGCAGACTTTCTGAATACAATATTTAGCATGAGGTGAATGAACTGGGATGGAAGAGAAACAGAAGATCTTTAATAAAACTGACTGTGACATTGTAATTTGCAAATGTGGAAACACTCCATCATTACATGTATATAAAGATATTTACCATTTTGATGTGGTCAGGGCTGCAGGGGTTACATCATACTTTCCAGCCCACTTAGAGTTAAGCAGAATAATATGATAAGATGAGCATTATTACCTAGAGCAGTAATTAAAGATTGTTTATTAGCGCATGTTCAGTTTTTATTACTGGTAGCACAAAATAATGAAAATGGGAAAAAAGACAAGCAAAAAGCATCTCTTTCATACAGTTCTTTGCCTAATAGTCTTGTTAAAGTCTAATTAGTGTAACAAGTAGCTGGAAAATAAATAAGCATAATTATCATATCAAATACATTAGCTGTTGGGGGTATGATAGACTAAATTGACAAACACTTTGTTCTTCTGTTTTCTTTTGGCTTATTTTCTTTCTCCACACGCCAATCATACTCAATGCATCATCAGAACAGAAAAGGGAAGAGCAGGCTCATCAATCCTTGGCAAGAAAACACGCATGCAGAGTCTAATCCTGAAAGCAATGAAGCAAGGACCCTCACCCCCCAAAAATTGCAAACTAGCAGGTCAGAAACTCCATTTCAGGTGAAACAGCATTGAGAAGCAATCAGCACCTGAACAATTACATCTTGTGAGCTGATTAGATATTGATTGAGAGCAGCCAGACACCACATGCAACCCAACAACTAAATGGTAAGAACACAGTGTAATGGTAGCACATACAAAACACCCAATGTGAAATGTGACAGCGTTCTTGTATTCCAGTGGAATACGGAGAGCAGAAGAAAGGAGGGGCGATTTCATTATCAGCCAACATGTAGAATCATGCCGCACGGCTTTACCCAACCAACCGTTGTCATGGTAGCAACTTGTCATGTTATCTACATCTCACCTTGAATGAATGGAAACCTGCAGGACATGTGCCCTCCCTTGGGGACATGTATGAGGGGTGTAGTGGAAGTGCGTCAGCCTTACAAACAGCTGGGGACACACCCACGACAACCTGTGTTAGTGTTTGTGCGTGTGTTAATACGTATGCGTCTGCTTTCCTGCTTTTCTCTGAAATGACAAGCAAAGCTGGATTCTTCGGGACCACGTTGTCACCTCAGGGACAACAACAACAGCAACAACAAGCAGCAGACGACCAGCTGCTCTTCCATTTAAAGACCCGCATTTCACTTGATGCACAGCCAAAAAAGAAAGAAGAAAAACAAAGAAAAAGAACCACGACAAGGAGCCTTTTAATGTTTGGTTTAATGTGGCCATCACCCATAACCCCTACTGAAGATAACTGGATCATATCTGCAAATCTCCAATAGACCAGAAGTGTCTATTCGTAAATGGAAAATGGAAAATCAAACAGAAAATACCTATTACAAATGCCAGTCTGGCTGATAGTGCTTTTTATGTGATAGTGTTACTGTGCAATGACAGTGATTGTGTCATCATGTATCTTCTGGCATGACAGCAACAACAACAGCAAAATAAAAGCATCTTTAACTGAGCTGGAAATCATTGCTGACAGATTTTTCCACGTCAACATTTGCATATATTACAAACAGAAACATGATTACTGAAGAAACAGTCAGTGTAGATAGTCATGTTAAAATGTCAAAAGAGACTTCTTGCTGAGCAGTGTTTGCACGATGCTAGGACAGAGGTAGATTCCTTTATAGAGAAGAAAGTCATGAGGCAGGGTTTGGATATGTGTAACTTTTTCGTTTTTCATTGCTAACTTTATATTTTTGCTTCTGCTGGTGTTTCTCTGCATTCTCCTTCTTTCTGTCTCCCAAAGAGTTAGATGCCCTTTTTTTCTGTTTAGCCTCTTGATGTCTCTCGAGTGTTTATAGAGTAGATGTAAGATAGCTTGTGTGTGTGTGTGTGTGTGTGTGTGCGTGCGTGCGTGCGTGCGTGCGTGCGTGCGTGCGTGCATGCATGTGTGTGTGAGTAGATTTGAGTGTGCCGAGGGGGTGATGAGGGGAGAGGAGGAAAGGCACAGCAGGTTTCCATGACAACAACTTTTTATTTGCGCTTCCTCAATGGCGTTGGTGGAGGGATAGATAGATAGATAGATAGAGAGAGAGAGAGAGAGAGAGAGAGAGAGAGAGAGAGAGAGAGAGAGAGAGAGAGAG
>JAPSES010000258.1:22473000-22484886 GCA_029822895.1 Maxillicosta whitleyi
ATATTTTTATTATTATTTTTTAATTATTATTTTGGAGCAGGAGTATCTGGCAGGTAATGAATTTATGACTGTTCTCCTGGTGTCTCTGTAGTTACTCTGGCTTCCTCCCACCGTCCAAACACATGCACTTAACAGCTTAATTAGTTAAACCATAAGGACATAGTGTGATGTTTGTGGCAGTTTCCAAAAAATGAATATTTCTCTATATTTAACCATCCTTTACTGATATATTGCCATTTGTTGAAATATTATCTTCTGTATTTTGTGTGTGTGTGTGTGTGTGTGTGTGTGTGTGTGTGGGGGGGGGGGGTTCAGTGAAAATCAGCTATTTTCTCATGTAATTTATTAATCATGTAGACATTTATACAAGCTCAGACTAAAGTATTACATAAATATGATTAATTATTAAAGATTATATCAAATGTATTAAATACAGAGAAAACTGAAGAAAACATTACTTATTAACTGAACATAAACCAAGTGTTTCCGTCCACTGTCATTGATCCAAATCCATGGGGTTTTACCAGAGAATTAATGTTGAAGAAGAGGACGGTGTTTCCATGGTAACTACGGAGCCTCTGAACATCCAAATAGTTCATATCCATGACCATAAAAAGATGCTAAACTGCATTTTACACTAATTATTTACACACATTAATGGATCAACAGGGTTTAAACAGTTTAGATCAGCATATGGTTTTGGTAGATGGTGGACGTTTGGATCTTTATGGGTTAAAAGACCCACAGGTGTGGATGTGACAGTGAATGTTTGTTCAATATGCATATGTCCAGGGTGTACCCCACCTTCGCCCATCACCCTCTCATGGACTAAACCGTTCAGAAAATGAATGAATGTATGTACATTTTAAAGTTACAAATGTTTAAGGAAACAAAAGCATTTCCTTTAATTTTGCCAAAAGGTTTTTCCTTAAAGTAGTTTTTCTTTATTCAAAAAATACTTTAGTCCACAGACAACACTCTTTTCTATATTATAAATCCCAGGTGACCTCTGTGTGCATGTGTGTCCGGGGGCTCACATAAAAACCAGTTATGAAACTCATGTATTTAAGAAAAGGAAGACAGTAGCAATATTTTGGAAGATAGTAATAATTTTGGAATACAGTCAGTTGATTGATCCTTGATGGATATTCTTACACAACTGAAGACACCTGACGTTAGAAAAATGTGTAAAATGATAAGGAAACCAAATAATTAGTCTGTCTCATCTACACTCCTGAGCAAAATTTTAAGACTAGTTGAAAAATTGCAAGAATTTAGATTTCGCACTGTTCTAAGTAAAGTCTCAAAATGCAAAAAGTGGAAATGAAAGTGAGACAAACAAGACATTTTTCATTCATTCTTTCACCTTCTGAACCCACTTTATCCTCACTAGGGTCAATCGGAGCCTAACCCAGCTACGGGGTACACCCTGGACATGTCGTCAGTTCATCACAGGGCTGAACATACAGAGACAAACAGTCACTCTCACATTCACACCTATGGGTGATTTAGAAGAACCATTTAACCCACTATTATGCTTTAGTTTATCATTTCCACACGTACATTTTAACTTACAGATCACATTGGATTGACAGATACACAAAATATTTAGTAACAGGTGAAATATTATTAAAATTACACATACTTTTTTTAAAGACATTTCAGGTAACTCAGATTTTTGGCAAAATTATACTTTGTTTTAGTCTAAATATATGAAAATGTTTACATTTACAAAGAGTATTTATAGGTTATTATGACATTGAATCGGTCTCAATGTGGAACCTGAACTAAAATTATTGTTAATAAATTCATCCCAGCCTTTTGGCGGGCCTGATTTGGCCCCTGGGCCGCATGTTTGACACCTCTGCACTAGTGCATGTGTTTGGATGATGGGAGGAAGCTGAAGTAAACAAACATTTTTGAGTAACAAATTTATTGAGAACAACAACTAAACTGAAATAGGCTGTTCATTAGTCAATTGAAAGTCCACAGCCTTTAAAAGCTAAAATTTGGGCAAAAATATGGATTCATTCAGTGTAATTTTCCGTAATATATTCACACTGTCATGACCTCGTGGTGGAAAAAGCTAAAAAAAAAAAAAAAAAACGTTCTCTCTTTGAACATGGTCGGATTATTGAGCTGCGTAAGCGTAAGATTGGATGTTTACGCAATTTCTTTTCTTCTTTTTTGATCACTCCCATTTCTTCTTTTTGCATTTTTAAACTTTACTTAGAACCTTCTTAACACCCAACAGTGCAAAATGTAAATCCATGCAATTTTCCAACTGGTCTCAAAATTTGGTCCAGGTGTGCATAACAACACATCATCATCAACAACACATCATACTATTTAGATGGAAATGAGTAGAAGAATACTCCATATTCTATATGTAGCAGAGCCTATAGCACCACCTTCTGCCAACATTATACAGCTGAGTTTACTTGTTCCAAACCAGTCAGAGGGAACAGACATACTGGTCCAGTGCTGTGACACATGAACATGAACCAGCCTGTAAACACGAGGAACTGCAGGAGCTACTGGATTAAATGCACTGCAGAGTTTTCATTTCTCAAACAATTGCAGTAATTTGTTTTAAATTGGAGGCTCACTTTTAAAACAGAAACATAGTAGTGCTTTTTTTATCCTCTGTTTATTTGGGAGCTTACAGTCTAGATCAGTCCAATATGGCAGTGGTATTTGGTGAAAAATCCAACCACCGTGCAGTTTAATGGGGTGGGGGTGGGACTGTGGTAGATTTGAGGACAGTGACTCCTGCTCTTGAACCACAGAGCATTGAGCTTCATGTTTACATTTCGCCATATTCAGGTGGTTATTGAACTCATGACGTTTAAGTTTTGACACATTACACGGTTGTGATTCCAGTTACACTTTTTGTTCAAAGTGTTCATTTTTGTGTCTTAGAGCTGAATGAATGATGAATGAGACTGCTTTTCTTTTCTTTGCTGTGTTGCGATGTCTGTTCTTCTTCATTTTGACAGTATTTGTCAACTTCCTGTTTTTTTATTGGGTTGTCAGTGTGTGATTCCATCTGTGGTTTTCAGATTCAAGAAAAGAGGCGAGCCCATTTTCAGAAAAAAAATCTTCACTTTATGAAAAGAAGATAGAGAACAGAGTGTGCCAAGATAATCGGTTTGAACAGCTTCTTCCTAAAATTCAACGAGGAAGCCTAATGAAAAGCTCCATTTATTCAGACTCCATATTGAACACAGCCTAAAACAAGTCCCTCTGCTGAAATGGGAACCTTGAAGAACAAGACGTGTTGTGTCTGGATAAAATCAAGACTGGGGATTTGGAAGGAAAAAATGTAATATAGTCTGATCTCTCTGACAGACAATGTGTATAGGGGAAGCAGTCTTACAGGGATACAGACTTTATAGAGAATGACACAAGGTCTCCATGGCGTACGTTTTCTATTACACAGGTGCAATTAATGTTCGTCCTTTGGATTGAAGAAAAAAAAAACTATGTAGGGTTCAAGTTTTAGGTCAAGTCAGGGAAATTGTCTTTACCCATAAAGACCCAGGGTGACTTTTATGGCAGTTACCATATAATTTTTTTCTCTGTACAGTCATCCCTCCTTTAGCTTACGTTCTAAAAATAACCAGCAATAGGCGAAATCCACAAAGTAGTCAGCTTTATTATTATTTTTTTTTTACAATTATTATTTTATGGCTGTAAAAACCCCTCATCACACACTTTATTACAGCCGCTTAACTTCTACCTTCCCTCATCATGTCCAGAAGTCCAACTTTTTGTGCGATAGTTACCATCTTTGTCCGTCTTTCCGGTGCGACCTCAGGTGCCTTTGTTTGTTGGTGCAGAACGTTTCGTCGACATTGTGGGTTTTGTCAAGAAGAAAACACATAAACATACAGCACTTCAGAGTCACACTGCTAGAGATAGAACAGTTATGTAAATTTGACACATTCTGTACTTTACGGGAGACGTGGCATGGAGGAGATTGATTGTCCCAGTCCCTTAGCCAGTCAGGATGCAGAACACAATGCTCGTTCATACATTGCAAAAAAAAAAAAAAAAAAAAAAGCATGCAAAATTGCACTAAAAATATTTGTGAAACAACAAGGCCACGAAAGGAGGCCGTTATAGTAAAGGACCAGTGTATATAACCTTTTCCTGAATGATTTCTCACCATTTATTATATTATCCTCTGAATTTATCATTTTTTCCCAATGGAAATTATATATTTTATATGTTTACATGACTGATCATGTAGATGTTCATTAAAGCTCAGATTAAAGTCAAACATTATTATATCAAAACAGAAAAAACCTGATCAAAAAGTGACTTTTTCAGTCAAGTCTGTCATTAACTGAACATAAACCCAGTGTTTCCATCCACTGTCATTGATCCAACTCTATGGGTTTTATTGGTGAATCAATGCTGTAGAAGATGACAGCATTTCCACGGTAACTATAGAGCCTCTGAATGACCAAATGGGTCATATTTGATGACCATGAAAAGATGACCAACTGCATTTTACACCAATTATTTACATGTTTTGTTAGGATTATTGGATGAACCGCTTAAATCAATAGATTGGTTAACAGTGGATGTTTGGGTCTTCATGTATTAATGTGTGTGTGTGGATTTTTGTTCTTTATATTATCATACATTATTATTCAATATTGCTTCAACTTGTATTTATTTTAATCCTATATGCATGCAGGAAAGCATTCTGTTCAAATATTTGCAATAACCTAATACATGAGTGATTCATTGGTTTACAAGTAGATGCCTCCGGAATAAAAGTAATGAAACTTTACCAAGTTTGAGTCATGAATGAAAATAAATATATTCAAAATGCTGGTTGGATGCTGTTTCCAAAATATAGTCTTGTGTAAAAATGTAAGAATTAATAAGAAAATATTTGTCTCAGAGGCACTGGATCTACTTCAAAACAGTCTGTGCAGTTCAGTATATCCACTTTTCAGGTTCTTTCTAGTGGAAGATCTATAAGTCTACTGTATAAATGTAACATAAATAAATATATGTAATAATACATTATCATATATATTGAAAACATCAGCTAAGCAGCACTTTAGCAATTTATTTTCCAATTCATCTTATTAAAGTATATCAGATTAAGTACATTTAATCTCTGAGGTAGATCATTTCTAAAACATTGTAGATCAGTGGTGCAGGTCACATTAATAACACCAGCAGTCTAGTGTTTTGCATTGTGCTGACAAATTAAGAAAGTGCTCACTAGTCTCTACTCAATCATATTAATATGTTTCACATGTTTTCATTCACTTCACATGCCTTTTATTTTGTGTGACAGAAAAAAATAAAAATAAATAACCTTGATGAAACAAAATCGCAGTGACAAAATTCTCTGTACTCTTGGCATAAATACGTGCATATTTATCTGTACAGTCATTGCCAATTGACAGGAAGAGGCCTGGTCATTGTCCTATTTATTTCAAGTTTCCAAAATTCAGACCAAAATTTTATCCAATGAATCATCTTGTCTTTCACCCTTTTTCCTTCACTTAAGCAGCTTAATGTTTGGAAAAAGCCAAGGATGCCTTGAGTGTGCAGTCACAACTGCCAATAGTTTAATACCTGGAATGGTGTGCGCAGCCATCCCATGTCATTATTGCTCTACATGGGCACATAACGGCCAAAGAATGAGACCATTTTACAAGCCCAGGTGGTACAAACACTGTTCCCTCAGAATGTTCCTGTTTCCCAAAGATCCTGATGTGCCCATAAACACTCCTTAACATATCAAAGAGCAGCTTCGTGAACACTGGAAAGAATAAGAGCCATCTGAGACCCTACCGGTAACAAGAGTTGAACATCCGCTAAGTTTTATGAGCAGACACTTTGAAGGTGTATCCTACCAGTAGTGTAGTGATCAGCAGAATTTTTCAGGATTTTTACCTTATTTCTAAAAAAGCATTGACATTTTTCTTGAAATTTGTTTTGGATAGGTTTATTATTACATGGTGTTGTGTTGCGCCCTCTATCTACTGAACTTATAAATTGGTATGTGCTATAGTAGACCCCAACCTTACTCCCTTCAGATTTGGTATTATTTCACAGAGGCCAGATATATATTTTTGGGAACAGGAGGCCCTGTCTTTAAGTCAGCCGTAGCCTAAAGCACTGAAACCTCTCATGTTGTAATTGATGTCATCTGTTCTATCAGGGTGTGGCACAAGAGGGTTCAGAAGTTCAATTAGCCACATTTGTTATGGAATCTCAAATTTTGACGCTGTAGTCATCAAAGTGTGAAGTCTATGTTTCTTTCTCACTTTGTAGCCTATACATTATAATTGGGTCTGATAACATTAGACAAATAACTAAACTTTGGGGTAAAATAAACAGCGCTGGTACGATCTGAATGTTTTTGGACATTCCACACCATCCCGTTTTTGACATTAGGAACCCAATGTGTTGCGGATACAGTAATTCCCTCAAGCAAAGTCAGCAGCATTACATAAAGCATACATAAAAAGTTTCATGAAAGAGCCCTTAACCACTTATCGTTTTCGCAGCGGGACGGTGCTGGGCCTTTGGGACTTATTGCACTTGCAGGTCCTTGAGTCTGTGCGGCCAGACGTTGGGACGGAGCCGAGGAGTTCAGTTGTGGGTTTCGTTTCCTGTCCACTAAAACATCAAAGTTGAGTCGGTATTTGCATTAGAAGTTCCAAAACGGCACGACGGGGACAGGTTGACGTACCAACTAAACAACGGCGTTACCCTTACTGTTGTGTCTGAGCTTCACATCTCTGGTGGATCGATCAAACTGCACTTAAATGACATGAATGACAGGGAGCAAAGATAGCAGGTAAGTGATGTCTTGGGCCAGACCAAAGCATTTGTTTAGTTAATGAAAACCATGCTGGCTGCAGAGATGGCTTCAATCCATCTTTGGCAGATGAGTCAAGAGTCTTTTAAGGGTGGCTGCTGGGATATGGAAAAGAGGAGGCTAATGATGGATGAGTTTGGGCTCTGCTCTCAGTCGACTGTCTCATCTGGGCCAGACTTTCTCTACACCAAATTTTGCCCCATGCAAATAGTTACACTGTCCAGTGGTCGGAGTAATAAATTTATGGACAATGCTATACTCCTGTGATCATTCTGGCTTGCTCCACACTCTCTCCAGCATTGTTTATTATTCCCATCCAGCCTGCTGAATCACATTTTCCACAGTACATCATTTTGATTTCAGCTTTTGTCTCACATTCTCTTTTCTCAAACTGAAATAATTTGGACTTCAGTTAATTTGATTCACTGCGTGTCCGTGGCAACTTTTCACACCTTTTTCCCCCTATTTTTTTTAAACTTTTTTTTTTTTTTTTTTAGCATATCTGTTGGTAATGAACTGTTGGTTACTTTGTCCCCTCACACCTGCACTCAGTCTATTTCACTACAGCTTTTTGGCACCAAAAGACACATTCTTTAAATCATTTACCAGCCATTCCATAACCCCACCCACTCTATAAGTGCAAATAAATAACCTTTGGTGATTTTCCTGTCTGACTCTGCTGTGCAAATGAATGCTGTATGATTCAAGTCTGGAGTGTATGTGTATTAATCATTATGCAAAGTGGTTGGTTTTACAGTTTCTGTGATAAGAGCAACTCAACCCACCTACTTCACTGCTGTTGTTTAAGGTTTGTTGTAGGAACTTCCGAGAATTTCTATTGAACCACAATGAAAAACTGGTAAAGCTGAATATTTTTAGTGTTCAGTGAAGCTGCAGTGGATACATGAGCCTGTAAGCCTTAAAACATCTACATACAGCGTCCCGGTTTTAAAGGTCACAAGTAGAAATAAAAGAACAGTGACTCATAATGACTTTTCTGTCAACCAGTTTTGTCGGTTAGCTTAGCGCACACATGTCAGAGGATTTGCTTGCCTAGCTCATGTTTCTTTACATTGGCTTTCCTTATTCTTCAGTGATTTCACTTCACATTGCCTCTCACAGGGTTCTGAGCTCTGACAAGATGCAGCAGCATCTGTCTTCCTGCCTCTGACACGTTTTCACGGCATTGCTGCTCTCATTTTGCAGCTTTACACGAGTCAGTTTCATGAAGTCCAAACCGAACAAGTTGCCTCTGTTATGCATCACTCTAGTTAGTAGACAGTAACTCACATTACTTCGGAGAACAAACTGCCAGCAGCATTATTACTGGCACAGTGATGCATGGAGACAAAGCAAATAAAAGTTGAAGAAATACAGATCATCATTTTATATTTTTGTTTTGCCATTTGCCTATTGGACTCACTTGTAAATGACAAAAGGTTCAACTTCATTGCTACTGGAAAGGTCAGGTTATATACTGGCGATAATTGGGCATCATTAATCTTCTTTGATCAGAGACAGATGGCTGATCTGTTCACACCTTTAAGAGTTTTCACTGAGGTTAAAGTAGCTGCAGTTCAACACTTCGTACATCCTGCTGCATCATAACTGTCGTTTTGTGGTTATCTGCCCTAACAACCTTTAGGGACAAATAATGCTGATGTAGATGGAATATTTCTGTACTAAGTGACAGTATCGCACAGCCGACATACATGCCCACCCTCTCAAACACTGGCTAAAACATAGAGTTCACAAACAATTTGTATTAATCAAATTGCTTTATGGAAAACTTAACCTTTAAGAACTCCGCCAAATACCTGTCTAGAGCGCACGTCAGTAAAAAGTCTGCCATGAAAGGACAATAACAGGCTTTATTACTAATAATTTAGGACTGGATTTAACTACAGTCTTTGTTCACTGCATAAAATGTAATGTTCCACATAACCACACACTTTAGGCACCAGTCCATTATGCTGTATTTGAGTGTTCTGAGGCCACCAAGAAAGCTTCATCATGGGCGAATTTGCAATAGTAGTGTGCTGTTTGAAAATAGAACCGTGAGGTTTTGGCAGATTGAGCCTAAATAAGGGACTTTACTTCATGGAAACATCTGTATTTAGGTTATAATAGGCGTTCTGGGAGGTTTTATTAGGTTTAGCGTGTGTGAATCACATTTTCTGGAGATGCGTGGTTTTGTCTGAGAGCAGATAAAGCATCACATATCAGATGTCTGAGCCGCTAATTCCTTATCTGTAGTGGATTGCCGTCTACAGAAGCCCCGTATGGGCAGATGGGAGCAGGGATGTGCGGATACAGCTGCTGGATGCGGACTGGCCGGTGCGCGCGGCTGACTGACGCACGAGCCCGGCCGCTTAATATGGAATATTTTCATGGAGCGAACTGCCCAATCCATTTACACCAGAGGAAAAAAGGAGCCCCGCAGTAGTGCAAATTAGAAAACCAGTGCATTTCGCCGTTCTTTATGGCTTCTGGCTGTGGAGATGAGGAGGGAAACACGGAAGGCGGTTCGTGGAGACTCATAGGCCCGGCCTCGGAGCTTTCCAAGAAGCGCTGCCGTCTAATGTACTCCTCCCTCGGCTACGATTCGGATGTCTGTCTCTTCTACGTCAAGGGGGAGTTTTTTGCCATGGATGCTCGATGTTCACACTCCGGTACTGGTTCAACACATCCACATTCATATCCTGCATTAAACCTTTCACTAAACAGCGGTTATTGTAGATACGCAGTAAACAAACACACGCACAATGCGCGTGCTTACGTAAAGCCACTCGTAACGTAAAAGCAGTGATAACACCATGGAGTGAAATGTAATGTAAACGTGTTGGACACTAAAAAAAAAAAAAAAGCAGCAGCAGTGTATGTCCAGTTGTGACATGCTGTTCCCATTGTGTGTCCACAGGCGGTCCTCTGTGTGAGGGGGACATTGAAGAGGCTGATGGAGTCCTGCAGGTCTTCTGTCCATGGCATGACTATGACTTTGACCTGAGGACTGGCACCTCAGGGACCTCATTGCAGGTTAGTTCCTGTTACATGTTCCTCCACAGAAGAAATGTTTCATCCCTTAGGGGCACAGGTGTCAATCATGGGGCCAAATCAGGCCCACCACAGGGTTCAATCTGACCCCTGGGATGAATTTGTGAAATGCAAACATGACACTGAAGACATGAAAAAAGGATGTTCAAATCATTTTGAGTGGATCAGACCATTAAAATACTATCATAATAACTTATAAATACTGAAAACTACTCAAAACTTTGATTTACTATTTTAAATAAAGAAAGGTTAAATTACACAAAAATGTTTACATTTACAGACTAGCCTTTTATAATGAAAAAAGTGAATAATCTGAAATCTCTTAATTGAAATATGTGGAATTTTAATAATATCCTTTTAGTTTGACACCCTTCCCCCTTGGGTTAGAAGCGTTAAACCGGGCTCCACATCCCCCCAATATGATGTGAAGTGGGTCACTCCAGTAAAATAATGCCACTAATCTACAATTTTAGAAGTTATCTGCTTCAGAGATTAAATGTGTCAAATGTTACTTATTCTAATAAAATTAATGGGAAAACAAATGAGTAAAGTGCTGGTTTGCTGATGTTTTCATTGTATATGATAAAGTATTATTACACACACACACACACACACACACACACATATATATATATATATATATATATATATTAGATTATGTACATTTATATAATATATTTATAAATCTTCCACCAGATAAAACCTGTAAAGTGAATATATTAAAATGTGCAGACAGTATTTTGAAGCAGATCTGGTAGTTCTGAGTAAAACCCATTATCTCATTAATTTTCAGATTTTGACCCAAGACTGTATTTTACCTGTAGACCAGTGTAATATACAAACAATGTCAACTCCAAGCTTTTCTCTATGTTTTAGAGTGAAAAAACGCAAATTAGAATAGAATAGATTAGAATAGAATAGAATAGATCTCTATTGCCATTGTTACAGGAACAACGAAAATCTGTTTAGTGTCTCTATTCTGTTTAGCTGCAAAAACACTTAATGAAAAAAAGACTATATGAAATATCAAACAAAATACTGAGAAATGGAAGCAATGTGCAAATGTACAGGATAAAATATTACATATTCATATACTACTAAAGTACTACTAAGAACTACTGACATACAAAAACGAAAAAATAAGCGAACTCAGTATTACATAAGAAATATGTACAATAAATAATGATATATACAGGCAGATAGGATTTATACAAGGTAAGACAGAAAAAAAACAAGGTTCATGTGTTGTGACTATCATACATTATGAAAATGTTTATCCATTTAAAAAATGTGAATAACATAAACAACCATGAAAAACATGGAATTTATGAAGAAAAATAAGTGAAATTTTAACAATAGCATACTTCAGCTTCTCATTTAGAATCAGAATCAGCTTTATTGGCCAAATACGTGAACACACAAGGAATTTGGCTTCAGTTTTTTTACATTGTTCACAACAGACAGTTCCGACATGAGCCTAGACAACATGTGGACCTAGACATTCTATAGAAAAACGGTCCACCAGAGACAAAGACAACAATGGACAGAGATTTACAATGAATTTACAATGTAATATGTACTGAGTGCAAATTACAGTTTTTATACAGTCAGTTTTTACACAATATATTACAACTTACAGACTACAGTGGATCTACACTTGCACCAAACAGGCAGAATATTGGTAAAATTTCACTTTGTTTAAAACATTTCATGTTGTTCATGTTTGTGTAGGTTAATCACATTTATTGTGGAAGAATAGTATAAATGTAATCATTTTCCTGTAATTAACCTTTTTTTTACTGCACTAAAATGAAGAGAAACATTTGGCAACATTTAGAGTTGTTCTGATAGTATTTTAATGATCCATTAACATTGGGGTCAATGGGGCCAAACATTTTGTTTCTCAGTATCTGGGTTAATTATTGACCAAACCTAATGACATTTTCAGGAAATGTTCGCTCTGAGACAAGGAA
>JAPSES010000258.1:22484986-22502100 GCA_029822895.1 Maxillicosta whitleyi
ACATTGGACCTGAGATTGTTGACTCTCTGTCTTCACTAGAACTGTTGTTGTCACTGTCTTGTAATTTGTGCAGAGATTACCAAAAATAGTCACTTGCCCGATAAAGGGTTCAAATCCTCTGCAGAGCAGGAACCCTCATCCATAATCTGCACCTGGGGTATGATATGATCACTGACAGTGTTCATCCGTGTCTGTTAGATGAAGGAAATGCAAGTGTTTGCAACAGCATGAGAAGTCAGAGCTTATTATTCACAGCTAACATTTACATTCTCAATTTGTCTGTCAAACATCCTTTCCCCCTGTTCTGATGTTCAGATAAATAAATCAATTAACATGTCTGTGAATAGAAGAAATGGTCCAAGTGACAGCTGCAGTTTCCATAAACATCTTATGATTTTCTATTATTCCTTTTTATAAACTGTTTATGGTTTTATACAGCCAGAGGAGATTATGGTGTGTATTAGAACACCTGTCATGAAAACAAAAAAAGTTTTTTATCCATTAAGAAAATGACCAATAGGAATAATATATTATAATAATAACCAAAAATGTCTATTTTGTGTGTCACAGAAATGTGTGTTTAGAAATGAAAGATAATAACTGGAATTGTGCAACTTCATAAAAAAATATTAATTTTCTTCTGAATTTCCCTTTGGATTTTTGGAAAACATTACACTGGAAAATTTATGGATAGCAATGATACTTATATTTCAGCATTAAAGACATGGTTTTGATGAAAAGATCTTGTATATACTGGTGGATTAACCGTTATAGAAACATAAAAATATATTTAGTTAAAACAGAACTACTGTTAAATTATGGCAGCAGTGGAAAACACCTTATACTGGGTGGAGGGATAATATATTTGTTAAACACTTTAAAAAAAAACAGTGATAAATAAAACCTGCTTTATTACAGGAGGAATTTCACCTTCTAACTGTCACGTCTGTTAATTATGTTTATTCTCCTCACCTGTTTTCTCCTCCTCACGTGTCCCTGCACACCTGTCCCTGATTCACCTCCCTCTATTTAAGTGCACTCCTTCCTCAGTTTATTGTCGGTTTATTTTTCCCTTGTTCCTTTTTTTTCCATGTGGTCTTTTCTTGTCCCTCCAGTGTGTTTTTTGTTCAATAAACAGCTTTGGTTTCTACTACGTTTTTTTGGATCCACATATTGTTCAAATCGTGACACTTACATTTGAGTTTGAGTTTGAGTTTTTACTTGAGATCATAATTGACCTAAATGTGGAACCTGAACTAAAACTTTTTTGTATCTTTTACCTTTTAATCTTGAATCCTTTTTATTTTCTCTTAATTTTCACTTTTTATGCCTCTCTTGTGATACATTTATGTCTCATGTAAAACACTTTGAATTGTCCTGTACATGAAATGTGCTATACAAATAAACTTGCCTTGCCTAAAACAAGCTGATAACCTTTGACTGTTAATAACTTTAGTATAATTTTTGCATTTTCCAAATTCATACTGTGGGACACATTAGATTAGAACCTTTGGGGGGCTGGGTTTGGTCTGTGGACCGTGTGTTTTCCACCACTGCTGTAGTGTGTCTATGGGTCTAGGTCTTGTCCAGGTATTACATGGGGTGATGCATGGATCAGCAGGTTACTCATGGGTTGGGTTGGGGCGGGTCAAAAGAATGTCAGTGTAGCCTATTTGTGGAGGAAGGTTGTGACGGGTCAAATTATTCCACATAAGCTCCACTGGTTGGAAAAACCTCATGCATCACTACCGTACGTAGCTCACACTGAGTACACACAGACCAGAAAGTGGAAGTGACACTTACAGATGCTTTACTAATTCCTCTAATCCTCCCTGTTGTGCAGCTTTTCCCTACCTTTGGAAACTGTAATTTGAGGGGGCAGGGTGTTTGCTTCTAAAAAAAAAAAAAAAAAGCCACATCGGCAGCTGATTGGATAGATTGGATCGGGACATCCCTACATTATTCTGGTGTGTTTCCTATCAAACTTCATGCTGTAACATTTCTGTCTCCTTTAACTGTTTCAGCAACAAGTGTATGAAGTCAAGTTGGAGGACGGCAATGTGTACGTGAAGCACGCGAGTGATCTGTCCTTACAACCTTTTCCTGCGAACCAGAAGACCTGACCCCCTCTTCCACCTCACCTTCCCTGATGACAGAGCGTCCTGCCTGCAGAAACTCACTCGGGGTATTTTTAAGACTGGTTCCAGTAACCCAGGCCATCCGAAACATTCCTAAGCCTTATCTGTTATTTTCGTAGACCATTTCCTCTTGAAACTGCTTTCAACTCAGGATGATATCAGGTGGACTGAAGAGGACATGACTTCATGAAATAGTTGTTCATAGTGGAATAACAGGTTGAGAATCATCACTGATAGTGAAAATGAAGATGGGCAGAGTCACAGCGGTCTTAACATACCAGACAGTTAATCCACACAGAGATTGGCTGCTTTCAATGCAACAGAAAAACCTTTGTTTTACTTTTCATCACTGTTATAATCTAATTGGCACATGAAATGGACAGAATTTTAATAATTTGGGAAAATCATGAAATTATTTATGATGGAAAAAAACACTGAATGAATAGAAAAGTTTACATTTTACCATATTTCATCATCCACTATCTACCTATGACAGCGTTTGCACTAAATATTTTTGCCAAAACACATCTTCACACATAATCTCAAATGGATCTGACCACTCTTTTGTCTTGGTTCCCAGTTGAACCAGTTTAAAGCGTTACTCCAGTGTTTTGTATGAACATGTGCTACAAGACAAAGTATTTTATTAGACGTCACATAAAATATTTTGGTGATCATTTGCAAGAAGTTTAATTACATTCACGGGATAATTTCCTATAATATTCCTGAATCTATGTTTTGTAGTATTTTTAGAGGTAATCTAATCTTTCCAAAATGTGGAAAGAACTGAAATTATTTGTCTTCTGAAAAGACAAATGGGTCTTTTTTTTTTTTTAGTGATGTGCTTCTATAACCTTTTATTCATTTATGATAAAATAATTAGCATTATTTTAAAATAATAGTGAAATCTAAGGTTTTTTTTTCAACTGCTGCTATCTAACTCTAGTAAACTGCCTCAGGTTCAGACATACCCATGATCCTTTTCACTTGGAGAAAGCGTCACCTGAGGCCTCATGTTAACGTCACAGACAAACTGTCATGTTTGTCGAGTTGTGGCTGTCAACATATTTAAGTATGAATTCACCCTTAGTGTCACACAAACAGACACTCCGTTTTAGTTTGTGTGACATCAGTGCAAAAGTAGCGTCTGCTTTTTTTTTTTTTTTCTTTTTTTTTTAACACCAACTGAGTTCCAGCAAATAGAACACACATGAAGGGCATCGAAATTACAACTGGTAGCGGTCCCAGTGTGAAGACGTCTCCATCAGCATTTCTCCTTCTATTCCTGGCTTATGCATACACAGGTTTGTCTGTTACTGACGCAATGGGACTCCAAATGGGTCGGTTTAGCGAGGCGCCGGTGGAAGGTTCATGACCTGAAATGCACCATTGACTCAAGAAAAATATGTTTTTGTAGCTTTATGAGTGTGTTCAGTGATGCGAGTGTGTTTTCTTTATTCCTTCGTGGCAGGAGCAGTCACTCTCTATATTTTCTGTCAGCTTCATTTTCTGGCAGAACCACAAAGTCCAGGCACGAAGGTGTCAATGACAATGTGGCTCGACACTCTTGTTTTCCTCCCCGCTGTGCTCCCTGTTGTGAAACTTTATTAGAATAATAATTCCACTGGTTATAAAATGTCTGTCGTGTGCACCAGAGGTCTTGCTGTGCGCATTATAATTCATCACCTGGGACGAAGGGGCACACACATTGGAGATGCACATATTTTGTGTCGGTAGAAAAGTCAGAGTTAAATGTCTGAAGTCTAAATGTCACATCCCAAGTGTCATTTCCTCCACCTTGATTTATTTTTACTTCAATATTATTACTCATCCCCCTGAAGGAGAAGCAAGGAGTACTGTTTTTGGTTCACTTTGTTTCTTTGTTAACACTCTAGCAGCAAAACTATTGGTTGAATTTATACAAAATTTTGTTTATAAGATTAGATTTGGGGGCAAAGTTGGTCTAAATTTACTTTTTTCCCCCCATTTACTTATAATATGTAATATTGTAATAGGCAACATTTCACATGTCTATAGCAGCAAAACTATTGGTTGAATTTATACAAAAATTTGTTTATAAATTGTCAGTGACCCAGAATACATGCCATTAGATTTTGGGGCAAAATAAGTCTAAATTTCCTTTTTTTTTTTCTCTCCATTTACTTGTAATAGGCAACATTTCACATGTCTATAGCAGCAAAACTATTGATTGAAATCATACCAAATTGGGTTTATAGAAGGATTTATAGTTTATAAGCCAGTGACCCAGAATAGATGTGGGTAAATTCTGGGAAAAATAGGTCAAACTTCCTATTTTTTATGAATTTTGATTATCTTTTTTCCCCATTTACTTATAATGGGCAAAATTGTAAAAGTCTATAAAAATATAAATTTTGTTTCAATTGACTTCAAACTTGGCACATATACAGATGCAGTTGATATGCTGACATCAGCACACGCACAGACATGATGACATCAGCTGGGTCCATGCCAAAATAAGTGTGATATAAATATTACAGTATGTGTGAGGGGCGGGGCTTGTTGTACCTGGAACCATTTCTTTCATGCAATTTGTTCTGTATGAACCTCCGCAGTATGTACTAAATATATATTATTTTGCAGACTGCATATGTGAGTTGAGACACCAAGCTGACATTGATTTGTTTATTGTAAATGTCTACATTGTAACAAAGCTAAAAATGCTGTTTATGTGTGTTTATGTTATATATTCATGAACTGTATCTTGCCAGTTCTGTGATGTATTATTTATAAAAGTTCAAACAGTTATTTCCTGTTTGTAAATGGTGATTTAAGGTTTGATGTGAAATTGTGGTTAATATATGAGTCAAAACCAATGAAAAAGTTTACACAAAATCATTTATTTACATGTCTTGTTCATACAGTTATAGTAGATTTCATATAATGCACAATTTACAAAAAACCTTATTCAGGCAGAAATGAGGAGATTGGCATCACCATGCAATAGTTAAGGCTAGTGAAGAGTTTTCAGAGTTCATTTATGTAATTCTTTAACTGGAGCATAGTGGTAAATATACAGCTCTATACGGATACTCCAGAAGGTAGGGGGAAAGTTTGAAGAATGACCTCTTGAATAAATTATGATCTCCCTGAGAGCTGTACTGCACAGAAGACAAAATGGATCCAAATGAATCCATTCATGCTGTGACATTCTTGATGGTTTATGATTGAGAACATTATACTTTTCTGCTCTAGCTGAAGAATGTGTGGACTGACACAAGAATAACCTCATAAAATCAGTTAAACTTCTTTTTTCAGATTTCATTTCGAGAACTAACACCCAAACTGTGCAGAAGCGCACTGTATTCTATAAAGGTGTGAAAAACAAGCTCCATAAAGCAGTGTTTGTGATAATTACATGGTTGACTCCCTGTAAAAAGACTTACTTTGGTACAATTACTTCAGTTCCCACTGGAACTCAGTGAGAACATTTTCTTTCCATTAAAAATGAAACCTTGGAATATGAGTTATCTGTTGGATTCTGGCTGGAAGTTCCTTTATTTGTTTCTGAAGTCTTTGGAAAGTTTTTCATAAGTCATTAAACCAAACATTGCAAAGGTTCTTTAATCTCATTTGAAGTTCCCCAGAAGACAAAGTAACTGTTTGGAGAACCCAGCTTACTTTCCCATGCAAAGCATTACATAATGGTTTACTCAGGCTGTTATTGTTACTTTGTCCTTCAAACTCCCCTGATAACTTCTCCTCATGAATAAGCCAATTCTCCTGTCAAAGCATTCTCCTTTAAAAATGTGCATTCTTCCATGTGCAACCACTTTTGAAGCCTGAGATCCTGTAAGTGATGGACTGTGAGGCCAAAGTCTACTAATATTTTCCCTTCCCTTCACCAAACAGTACCCCAAAATGATTAAATCCATCACCAGATAATCTTGCTCTTCTTTCTGTTCATGTCTTTGGTCTAACATTTCCTCCAGTTGCTTTACAGCTGTTGGGCCTCCTCAGTTGACCTCACACACCAGTGCATTTTAATAGGACTTATCGTTCCCTGCACCTGGATCCAATCACCTTTTTCCTTAAAGTGAGGACGGTATGTCTGCAAACCCAGAGACATTTGTTTTCATCTGGATGTCTGAACCATTCAGTTGAGGATGTCCCAGCTGGACAGTGATTGGAGAGGTCAGTGATAATGGTTAAAGCACCTCCGCTTGCCACTCGTTTTCCCTTTGTGCTGAGTGTGTTCTGCTTATAGAACATAATAGAAAGAAACTGTTCCCAAAGTGGGGCCAAGTAGGACTGAGTGGTAAAGTATAGGCTTTTATTCAAGACTTTCACACCGATTGTTTTCACTCGTAGCTCAGTTTCAAGGCTCGTCCTAGTCTTGAGCTTATTCAGAATATGATATTCACATAATTCTTGTGAATCATCCTGCTGTTTACATGTATCCTGGTTACTGATTACTGGGTGATGTTTGCTCATATGCCTGGGAGCTTTACAACACAAACTGGTAATACAATGTGACTTTCCTCTAAATGTTAGCGTAGGCCAGTGTTTTTCAACCTTGGGGTCCAGACCCCACGTGGGGTCGCCTGGAATTGGAATGGGGTCGCCTGAAATTTCTAGTAATCAATAAAA
This sequence comes from Maxillicosta whitleyi, assembly GCA_029822895.1. Taxonomy (NCBI): domain Eukaryota; kingdom Metazoa; phylum Chordata; class Actinopteri; order Perciformes; family Neosebastidae; genus Maxillicosta; species Maxillicosta whitleyi. The sequence goes on from JAPSES010000258.1 coordinate 22,491,754, forward strand.
ATAAAAACTTACCATTAGTAAATATATGGTGAGTTGAGAGACAATCCCAATCCATAAAAGACAAACTGTGAAGCTGAAACTGAAGCACTGTGGTACTCTTTAACTGTCACATGTTCACTGTGGTCGGTTTCAGATGCTGCAGCTCTTTGATAATTCCTAATTTATTTATTGTTTGTTCAGTATTAATTGCCATCCTTGTAAATACAAGCTGGACTGACTTGACTTGTTGATATCCTGACCAAGGAAAATAAAATTCCCTCTTTGTGCAGTAATCTGAACCTGGCTTTTCTGCTTCCATCCATAATAATATACCTTATATAGACTAAATGTGTCTAAAATGAAAGTTTATTTGCAACATAGTATAGGCTAGCAAACTATTACATGATCAAAAACAAATTAATTTTAGCAACATAAAAAAAAGTGCCAGTTTTGAATGCCTGGGGTCACCAGAAATTTGTGATGTTAAACTGGGGTCACAAGCTAAAAAAGGTTGGGAACCACTGGCGTAGGCTTATATTAAAAAACAGCTACTCAGGATGTCACACAAATTTTGGTCAAATTTTAAAGCTGCTGGTTCCATTTCATTGCATTTAATGTTTGGTCAAAACCCACAGTGATGTTCATTTAGTATTAATCACTGCCACTAAATAAATGTGCTTTTGATGCCTTAGCCAATCTAATTGGCAACAGTATAAAGACAAAATATTTTTACCCCACCCCCAAAAGGGGAGCCAAGCAGTATTGTTTTTAGTTTGGTTCGTTTGTTTGTTAACACTCTAGCTGCAAAACTATTTGTTGAATTCATACCAAATTTGTTTTATATATTACCAGTAACCCATAATAAATATGGTTATATTTTGGGAAAAGTAGGTCAATGTTTAAATTTTTAATGATTTATTTTTTTAAATCTTTTTTTTTCCTCCCATTGACTTATAATGGGCAAACATTCAAATGACTATAAAACCATAGATTTTGGTCCAATTTACTTAAAACCTGGCACATATAAGAGGCAGTTGATATGCTGACATCAGCACAGACGTAGACATGATGACATCACCTGGATCAGTACCAAAATAAGTTATAATATGTGGGAGGTTTGTTGTGTCTGGAACCACTTGTTTCATGCAGTTTCTTCTGTGTGAACCTCCACAGTATGTACAAAATATATATAATTTTTCAGACTACATATGTGAGTTGACGAACAAAGCTGACTTTAATTTGTTTATTGTAAATGTATTATGCGAGAGGCGGGGTTTGTTGTGCCTGGCAACACTTATTAGTATTGTAACTAGGATGGTTTCATTACCACCATTGTTTGTGGTTGTCTTCTGATACTTTGCTGAAGCCACACCTGCTCAGGTAGTCAACAGCACACTCACACACTGTAGACCAGTTATTTTTAGAGTGTTGTGGTTAGCATAATGTAATTTCTCAAAACCAGAATTCGGGCTTAATCACATTTCTGAAATCAGTATTTGACATTTGTATGTAAAAACATACTTCAAAACAATCCATGTAAAATGCACACTCAAGAATAAATCAGCCAAAAATCCTATTTGTGCTTAAATTAGTTGACTTTATGAGCTTTACCAGTAAAGTGTCAAAAGGCCATGTTAGTCTGACCTCAGTGCCCTTTGATGCAGTACCCTGTTGATTACTTAACTTCATACTTTGTATCTTGGAAATAACATGTTTAGTTGTTTGTGAAAGTCAGGGTCAAACTCTTTAGTTCTCTAGAGAATATGTAATTTACTTTCTAATTAACAGCAGGCTTATATTTTGTGCAATCCTCTCCTGGTTTCTCCATGGACTACAGTCACCCTTATTTGGTTTTGGATTAGTTCAGCATGAGGAGCTTCTCCCATGAGGAAATGCCCATTTTGCAGATAAACAAGTTTGTCAAGTTGTATTATAGAACAAAGTTTGTTCATACTATTAACTCATTTTAAAGTAGTGTTTATACTTTTATCTGCTTACAAAACTAAGATATATATCTCAAATGTGTTTGTAATGTTGACAGAGATTGTGAAAATTAGACTTTTGTAAAGAAAATTGACAGAAGTCGTGAGGTTTGTCATGCCTTGTATGAAATTGGTTCATTAAAGTAGCTCTTTTTTTTAGATTGAACTCCCACTAATAAGACTGTCCTCTGAAACGTAACAGTCATTTACAATCTGTAAAATTCTGTAAACTGTGAAAATGAGTCATGCAGCAAAGTATGAAATGGTTAATACATTGTAAGCAGAGCAGAGAATTAAAATGTTTATAGCAGATAAATTATTGCTGAAAATCACTGAAATGAACTCTTGTGCAACATCTTAGAAAAACAGCTAAACCACACTACCTACTATATGTACTAAAGAGTTGTTGCTTTACCTACTAGCAGCACTTTCTGCGTATGTGGTACATGCTGCTCATTAACAAAAATCAAGTCAAATTATAGTTAAGTATTGCACTTAAAAATACAAAGTCAGCTCTCCAACATGTCGGACACCAAAGTCAGTTTAGACCCTGAAGTATCGTCTGTAATGGTTTCTGAGACAGTGAAACATTGGAGAGTTCATTACTAGAGATGTGAGTTTGGTGATGTACTAATTTGGAATGTGCAGAAGACATTTGGAAATTATGTCATACCTCACAATCAATTAGCTTCCTTTTAGACAGCCTGCTACTAGTGAGATCCATGCTTCTCTTGGAAAAGGCCTTGGTCTTGCACATTTTAAGTAGGTGTTGGCTGAATCACATTTGGCAATGCAGCGTGCTAATAAAAAACATTAAGAAGTTTACTGAAAACATCCTCTGTTCCCCCGTGTGGCATGCCTCACCAAAACGCTCCAAATGTGTCTCTTGACAGAGTGCCTCTCCTTAATTAAGGAGAGAGGTTGTAGAAAAAAAACATCCGAGTATCTGCTGCAGACGACAAGGATGTCATTTGCTTTTTTCAGTTACTGAGGACAAGTATGGGTTCAGTTGAAAGCAACAACCAATTATACATTTTCTTTTTAAGGCCAGATGGTAAATTTAATGTTTTAAGGCTGGGCTTTCAGTCAGTTTGCAGAAATCCACAAATTAAAGGTATAAAACTTACAATCTGTGACATTAATGTAATCTCTTTATTAAATTAAAATCAGACCAAAGATTATTAAATGAATGGTAGTTTCTGTGGTACTCTGCACAGGTCTTTTAGGAAAGTGAATGGATATTATTTCTGTTACTTTTTCCAAACTCTTCAAGTAAGTATAGGACTAATGAATACCTTCAGTCACACTTAAATATGGTGGCTTTGTGATTCTCATAGTCAGAAGGAGTTCATGCTCATCAACAGATAAATTCCTCATTTTCATATCATCGTCAGTCTTGACTAAAGACCTACGTAGAAAAGAAAAAAGAAAAGACACTTAATTCATTCTAATCTTACTGCCAAAAACAAAACCATATCATCTAATCTAAACCTACTTGACACATTTATTGGCGTTGCTGTGTGCGCATGGACCCTCTTCTCCTAAATGAAGAGCTGACTCTGCGGCTCTGGGTCCTGCCCTGCTGCTCTGAAGGATAGGCCACCACCCGGGTGGATGATCTTTGCACCTGTAGACCCTCCATCTCCCTCATGTCTCTTGCCATCTGAGACAGCGTCTGACCTGGGTTTGTCTGCAAGCGTTGGAAGAGACTTTCCCTGTTAATTTTCCTCTCTGGACAGCTGAAGGTTAATGCAACTCCAGAGTCTGATTTCATCTCTCTGGAAAAACCGTCTGAGGTGCCATCAAAGCAGCGTCCGATAGCAATTTCCTTGGCCACCCTTGGATTCTGGTCTGTTACTGTGTAGATACCATAATTGTGGCCTAAAGGATCAACAGGGGCTAACATGGTGAAAGCATGTGACTCATTGTTCTGAGCAACTGGTGGATGTTTGATAAGGTATTCTTGCAGGAGACTGTTGGTATTGATCCTACGACAGTTTCCCTGTGGGAGGACGGATATGAGGGATCTGTCCACCTCAGCTTGATCAAACAACATGCCACTGCACTTGAACTCTACGCAGGCTGCCGAGGTATTGGCTTCCCGCATGTCCCTGGTACTACGGATGTCTCTAATGCCGTAAAGTTTGCCTTGTGTTTCTGTGTGTGTTCCTCCAAGATTCCGTGAGCGAACCATGACCTCCTTTTGCCCATGGATCTTCACCTTAATGTAGCATGCTCTAAACTCCTGGGGATTCGGCCACCAGGAGAGGTAGTCTCCTGTCCAGGTTGTCAAATCATTCTCTTCAAATGGAACAACATTATATTCATACTTGTCCTTTTCCACTCTGAAGAATCTGAAATGATTTGCATCAGGAGGAGCATTTTCACATCCTATTAAATTCTGGTATGGATATATTGGCCCATTGGTCTCATCAAGATTATTCTGGTTAGGCTTTGCCAAGTTAATTCTGAATGCTGTTTTCTTCAGAGCTGGATCTTCATGGTCTGATCGCTGGTAGTCTATTTTGTCTAGGTATGGCTGAGACACTCCAATGATATTTGGATTCATTTTAGGGGAAGACGGGGCAGCTTCAAGCTCTTCCCCACCCATCATTGCTGTGACATAAGCTGTGTAAGCGTCAGCCCTCTGGGCATCACAAAAAGCTGGTAAACAGGCCCCATTGGATCCAGTTATGACACTGTCAAAACGGCCCCATGCTCGAGGATTAGATGAATATCCAGGCTTCGGTTCCAGGTTTATTAAGCTGATTACGACCCCTTCCAGTTGTTCACTAGGAAGGAACTTGTCACTCATGTAAGCACGAACTTTGACGTAGCAGCGTCTGTTTTCAGGCACATCTAAATTAAAAAGACGACGTTCTCGGATCTCCATGTTACCAATTAAGAATGTACGCTCCTCTCGTTTGCTCCGGCCATGTCCTCCAGTGGTTGTTGTGGTGTAGGAAAAGTCACTCTCCTCCTCCCATACGCCTGTTTCTGGGTTTAAAGACCACAGTTTCATTTTGGGAATGTGCTCCTGCATTTTGACATGCTGTGTGTCAAGGAGAACTTGAACACCTCCAGCTCCAAGTATCTCTTGGTTGCTTTCATCTCTAAAATCAACAGAAAACATGCCATAGGTCCTCAAAGGAAGCATGTCACCCTCATCATCCACAAAGTTGAGGTCGCCAGGGGCTGCAGCTGCCGTGGTGATGTTCCTTGGATCAATGAATGTGACACTGGCTTTTACTGTCCCTTCATAGATCTCTCCATCATCCTTGTGAAATGAATTGGCAGGAATAACTAACTGGCCTATGGGGTCTTCCCCTTTGATTTCACCTAAGTTAATAGAGTTGCTCTCTCCTGCATTGATATCAATTGGTTTCTGCTTTCTCATCACCTTCACATCATGGTAGATTGATCCACCCTTCTTGTCAAAGATGAACACTTTAGGAGTGTCAAGAAAATTTTGAGTGGGGTCAACAAAACTCACAACTAATCTGTGTGTGTCAGGAGTAATGTGTAATGTGAAATCTCCTTGGTATCCAGTTGTACCCACCCTCTCTTTTCCGATGTAGATGTGCCCAAAACGCAGAGGCTCATTATTGTCTGCTGTGACCACTCTGCCACGAACGAGCACAGTTGGCTGAACACACTTCTGACAGCCGCACTGTGTCACAGTTTTGATAGGGAGGGTATAGCTACCACAATCAATGGTTCGACTCTCCATTTGTTGGACTCCACAGCAAAACGTCGATCCATCTCTGCAGCGCATGTCAAAGTCCAATGAACCGGCACATTTGTTGTGAGGGCAGCGGCCAGCGTTATAATAAGCGGAGTCAGTCCCAGGTTGAACACAGTCCACTGGCATTCTGACGAGGTGTGTCTCAGGAGTGGAATTACATGCTGGTGATCCTTTGGCTGTGAATTATACAATACATTCTATTAAGTAGTGTTTACTAGAGATATGATATACAGAGAACAGATGTTTATGTAAAATACTCTAAATTAGCTCTTTGTCAGGTTCTTTTTGTTTCCTCTATGATAATATGATCAGATACATGCATCAATATGACTTATTACACCTTTAATAGAACATAATGTTTTTTTAAGGTAGAATAGTTGACGAGCAATTATTATCAGAGTGAAGAAATAAAAGCTTGATATTGAGTCAAAGATGTTGGTGTAATGTTCTGCAGGAAAATCTATAGCAGGTAGCAACTTAGCCAGCTAACTTTACATTGTGGGCCTGAGTAGTAGTAGTGGTACTGGAACAGAATTAGTTCCCATGTAAATAGAAAATAGTACATTCCACTGAACCTACTTCAATATCTTGTCATTCATGTAGCATTTTAGTGCAAGTACATAATATACACATAAATGGCTGAAGCTTTCACAAACCAGTCTGTAACATTTCCTCTAGACTAGTTTACTGGATGAATTGATTGCGTAGCTTACAATCTTATAAAGTAACACAGTATAAAGTCATTGCTTGTTAACATTTTGTTGTGATGCAATTCAAAGCTGTTATCTACCAAACTAATGATCACAAAAGCACACCACCAATGTATAAAAGTCCTCTGTCTTAATAGCCCAAGCAGACTTTTGAGTCTCAAAAACGGCACTTAAGGTACTTGTTGATATTTGCATATAAGAAAAGTAGAAGTAAATTGATATTAGAATATATTATTATTATTAACATAGCTTTTTTACACATACACAGACAGTGTGTTCACACAACTGTTTTTCTATTACTTTTTTGATTTACCATAAGATTAACCATTGTTCCAGTTTGTCTGTACCTAATTTCTACATCAGTCTAACTCAAACCTAGTCTTAAACCTGCTATTTAATCATTTGCATTTCATGGAATTGCATTTTGTCAAAGTTACAGAGGAAGCTGCCCCAGTACTTCCCAAAATAGTAGTTCCCAAAATTCAATTTGCAACCTACATTTTCATACCATATATTAGATTGTGCCTATGTGAACAGATGTATGTCCCCATAACTATGTAGTAATACTTTTCCATAAACACAGTGTCTGCACACCCTGAAAGCACCTACAAGTGGCCAAGTTGGAGACAGAATTGTGCATGAAGTGGCAATTAGACATGAATTTGAGGAGAGCGAGAACATTTATTTACCAACCATCCAGCTGGAAGGAAAGAATTATTGTTCACCCAGACACTGGCAGAATAATTAATGTGCATGATATCATGGTTTGAGTGTGCACTCAAATATCTTTGTAAAGTTCCCCATCCACCAAATAAGTCAATAATTGCAGACACATGGAGCAGCGTATTTTTTTGTATGAAACTGACTGCACTGCTGATGCTTTTCCCACAGCACATCTCCTCTGATGATAAATTAGATGACTTCAAGTCACCTGAATGAACTGAATGTAACGTATTTTATGAGCAATTAATTCCACCACTGTACATAATAGACTGTCAGGAGCGAGTACTTTGGCTTGACAGAGAAATATTCCAGTTCCTAAGCTCAGGTGTTGCCTTGAACACATGCAGAACCTTGTGCCATAATGACTTTTGGAGTAAATGATTCATCTGGGATGGATCGCTTTAGCGCTCTCCCATGAAAACCCTGTTTGTCAGTGTGTGTCTTAGCTAACAAGCACCTGGAGGATATAAACAACGTATAGCTCTCCCACATGGATGTGGAAATCTATTCTTGTCTGCATATAAATGTAAAAAAGACACAGGATTTATTGACAAGCTCAAATTTCACGTTCGGGAGAAATTGAGCCTGAGGTTTTACGGTGTCCAGATCCCTCTCAGACAATAAAGAATCCCTGTTTAGAAAGCCACAGAAAGCATAATAAACCCCTGTGTTATGTTTTCCTTTTGTCTGGGCATGTAATGTTTTTCTTAAGAAACTGATTATTAACTGACTTGTGATTTTTCTCTCTCGGTTGTAGGACGCTGTGGTTTTGTTTAAATCCTCCTAATGCACGGATATGGTTCACGGATGACTTGGTTGGATCTCAGTGCTGACAATCCTCTTAAAGTGTGCGCTCAATCTCTAAGGCAGCTGCTCTTTATACTGTAAAATGAAGTGCACTTATTTGCTTTCTGTCAGTGGTTTTACTTGAACTTGTGATGGACTTTGACTAAACACGTCATTGTCAAATGCACTGGGCTACCGGCCATATTCAGCTACAGTCCCTATGTGCCGCTTAATATTATCATAGCAAATTATTTTCTCATGCTGCTGATGATGATAAATGATGGGTTTTATTACAACACCGTGCCAAGTGTGTGCAAGGCAGGAAGTTGAGGGTCTCATTCATCCTGAGACCAAACTTCAACCCAATCTTTTTTTTTTTCGTCTCTGTTTTTCTCTGCAGTGTTGCAAAATTTAACGAGTTTCGCACTGACTTTCAAACCAAATGATTAATGTAGCAACTGAAACGATACGACTGGGTTTATGCGATAGTAAAAAAAAATATCTTACAGCCTGCTGGAGTTGCTTTCAGTAGGAGATCCGTGACAGTACTCACCAATCACAGTGAGGAAGGCTGGAGAAGACTTGATGGTGCCTGCTGAGCTGCTGGTTTTGCAGTAATACTGTCCAGACTGTTCTGGCTTTAGGTCCTTCAGCACCAGGTCTTCTTCATATTTATACAGCTTTCTATCCAGCAGAGTCCCATTATGGTACCTTGAAGACCATAAAAGTCAAAGTAGATAAGAAAATATAGAGAAATAACATTTGTTCCGTTTACTATTTATTATTTCCAATACATGCTGTGTATGTCTGTTAAGTGTTAACATTGAAAATGGAGTTTCCATGAGTGTTTTTGACATTAGTGACATCGAGTGTTTGGTCTATGAATGTATCACTATGGATATTGTGTAATTCCATTAATAATGTGCTAATTCGCCTCACCAGTAGTACTTGTCAGGCATTGGTGATCCTGTAGCCTTGCAGCACAAAAGCACCCGTCCGCCTTCGTAACGCACTTTATCCTCCGGGTGCTTCACAATATATGGTTTTTCTGTAGAAAGGAAAATCAAACAAACCCTCAAGACCAGTGATGTGAATGGTGCTGCCGAGGTTTGAGACCTCATAAAACTCAGTCAAACATTACACTTTATTCTTGCATTGGTCCCTGCACTCAAGAAAAATGAATGTTGGGGGAATTATCCTTTTAAACCCAACACGGGCCTATTTTCATTTGGTTTCTACGCAACCAAAAAAAGGACTTTAGGCAATGTGAGATCTTACAAAAAGCCAGACTGTTTATGTTATAGTTTTGTCATTTCCTGCTGCTTTGCTTCTGTCTAAGCAAATGATTGGAGGATTTCCTCTGTTTAATGACAATATTGAGAATAGGCAATTTTTATTTTTTTTTTTATTCTTTTAAACACATTTCTGGGAAAAATAAATATGTTCAAGTAAAGCCAAAATCTCTGAAGTGTGTGTTGAGCTCTCACCTGCTGTTTTGAGGACAGCCCGTACCCAGGACAGTCCTGTGGTGTTGCTGAATGTAGACACTGTAGTTGGGGCAAATTTATCCTTCCTGATGGAAAGCGAAGTTTGGCTGGAGGAGCAGACACCCGGGAGCCTAAACTGACCTTTGGCATCTGTACGGGCACGGATCACCTTGGGCTGATTGGCCAGCGCTACCCAAGCCCCCGACACTGGGACACCCGTCACACTGTGGACGTCACCACGTACCACATGGCCGTCACACACACAGCGGCTGCAGTCCTCATTAGGACGTCCGTCGGTACAAACCAGGAGGCATTTAGCTTTTGTGTGGAGGACACAGACTTATGAACACACACTGAACCATTGTAAAACATGTGACGTTTGCAAAAGTCATGTGACGTACCTGGGCACGGACTCTTCCCACACTTCTGGACTTCAACAGGCCGTCCTGTGCACTGCACCGTCACAGACGTCCTCACACAGGTCCTCCTCCTGATACGGCGACCTCCACCGCAGGTCACAGTACACGTCCCCCATTGACCCCATGGACCCCATTTAGCTGATCAAGGAGTGTCATTAGTATGTACATTAGTATTGGAAAGACAAGATTTGATTGGATACAGATTACAAACTACAAGTAAATTAACTGTTTTTATTACTCCAGTAAAAGTAAAATTTAAAAGAAAGTAATTAGTAACTTCCAACTTTCTTGTTAGCATTTTTCATTGCTTGTAAAAGTGTTATACTAGAGCAGGGTTTCTCAACCTTTTTCGAATCACAAATCACGTGTATTAACAGCATCATGACGCCCCCCCCCCCCCACACACACACACAAACACACACACACACACACCACATGCCTGAAAAAATTGTTGGGATGGTGGGACTGATGGTGGGTGTATGTGGAGGACACTCCCCTCACTTATCGTTGACTGCC
>JAPSES010000258.1:22509293-22524484 GCA_029822895.1 Maxillicosta whitleyi
CCCACCCCCTCACAGCTGGCCTGTACCATACACCTGCTGTCTTGCGCTCTGTGCCACTGAGTACCCAAACGATTAATGGCATTAGAAAATATTTAAACTCTCCCAGCTGGACGCACTTACATTAGAGCACGTACGTATGTACGTCATATCAGTTGATATATCGCAGCAGCTCCACCGGTTTGAACTTATACTGGGCAATGGCACAGCACCGACGAGCACAAAGAGCCGTAAAGCAATATTTAAGGACAAAATACATAAGATAACGGTGACAACAAGAGGTCGATAGGAAAACACTTCATCTGACCTGGCAGATGGTACTTTTGCAGATAGCGTAGTGGTTTACACTGCTAATTTCGGAGGGGAAGGTTGCCAGTTCACATCCCAGGTGGGCCTACCTTGTAAGTCACTTTAGATAAAAGCGTCAGCCAAATGTAATGGTGAGCTCCTACGTAGCTCCAAATGATATGGCTGCTGTTAGTTGAGCCTGCTTTGTGAGTGTTCAGGCAATTTTGCCAAATCATCCATCAGCTTCCTTCTGGCTCCTGGCCCTCTGCCTCTGCCTTTGACCAATCACGTTCCTCACCTAGGTGTCAAGACTTTCCACTCAGTGATACAGGCACTTATTTACAACTTTCATCTGTGGAGTAAGGTAAGAGTGTGTTTTATTCTGTTATTGAATGTAAGTGATTTTTTGTTGCTAAATTATATGGACAGTCCTGCCTGGTTTATTATAGCTCGAGTTCATGCTAGCTCAAATGTATGACCAATGCCTTAAATATGGACTTATACTGTACATTAACAATGAAAGTTAGCCTTGGATAAAAAATTTACCTGGATTTGCTTATACATCTAAATTATGTTATGCTCAATGCCAGACCCTTATTGACCCTATTCTCCATGGTTACATGGGGGACGCCATTGTTGTTACTTTGTGTTAGAACTTCCGGTTAGCCAGTTCCTGGAGCTAGTAAAGCTGGAGATGAATTGGTTGTTGATGACGACAGTTATTCTGAAAACACAGTATTTAATGACACGTTGTCTTAAAATGTATTACACAGTCTGTTAATAATATGGTTAATAAGCAATCAGTAGCATGAGTGTAGCAAATGTAGCTAAAAGTTGCTAGCTCGCGACACGTCAGAGCAAGTAAACTGACAGCTGACAGCCTCACAAGCACTTTTCACAAGTGCTTCACCGGAGCTTCGTAGCCAAGCCATTTCTCAGGAAACAGGTGTAGTGGTGTTGGTTTTCCCTCGACAAAGTGAAACGAACAGACATGCGCCTTTTTCGGAGGATGTTTTCTGGTGCTCCAGTGAAGCGCCCATCCTCAGGTTACGACGTACGACTTTACAACGCTGGAGTCTCATCCGCCATTACTGTACATATGTACATATGTATGTGTGAATGGGTGAATGTGAGGCCTATGTAAAGCGCTTTGAGTACCAAAAAAGGTAGATATAGCGCTATATAAGAGCAGTCCATTTACCATTTACTGTACACACATTAAGTACAGTATCTTTTTTTTTTACTTTATTTTATTAATATGAAGTATAATACATGTTGCTGCTGACTTGTAAAAGATGTCTCATTTCTGAAGCAAACAATGTGTCAGAAACAATCAGGGTTCAGCAGCAAAGCCATCTGCAAGGTGAACCCTTTGAACATCTGATGATGGATTTTATTGAAGTAACTGCATTAGAGGGGAAGAAGTACTGGTCCACTTTTAATTGATTTTTCTAACTTTAATAGCCCCTTCTATATTTTTATGCATGTAGCCCACAGTGAAAAAAGTTTGGACACCCATGATCTATATGATCAATAAATTAAATAAAGGAAATGCAGGATTTTCACAGAGAAAACACAAAATACAGAAGGTGGTTTTATAATATATGGTAATAAATCCATTAAGAAAAGTTAAATTGAGAGAAAAATGCATTTGTGAACTGACACAAAAGTAGCTCTGGGTTTTCATGGGTTAAGGTAGTTTTAGTCACAAGATTTCCTATTACTTTCATTTGTACGTTTAACTTCTGAGGCTTCAAAAGTACGTCTCTTCTGTCTTCTTGTCTCATCTCCTCCCTCTCTCCTGACTCTATACAGCCCTGTTGTTAGATTTTCAGTGGCTGCTTCTCCACAGCCCACCCCCTCTTGAGCCAAACTCTGGAACATCCTCTTCATCCATCATGTTCCTGTGATTGTTGTCACATATATTTACTTCCTTTAATTGACTGCCCCTCCCGCCTCTGCTTGTCCTCGTGCTGTCCTCCCTCCTCCTCTTGATCCATCACCATCCAGCCGATGTTGAGGATGCTAATCAAGCTCCAGCTGAGTCAAATCAGCGCTTGCACAGTCATCTGTTAACCAGCGGAAAGACCAGAGAACTTCACCCACTCCGTCATCTCTCACATGAACGCAACCGTTTCTCGCCCATTTCTTTTTTTTTTTTTTTTTTAATATGATTGAAATACATCTATAGTGCATGTGCACACGGACAACATGCCTGAGCCTTGGAGTCATACTTACATCATTTTTCATACACGTGCCTTCAACGTACAGCAGTGCAACAGTAAAACTAAAATATAAGGCTTACCTTATTAGAAAAAGAAAAACATTCAACACGGCATTTATTGGATAGTCATCTTTTTGATTTATTTAAACACGGGCATGTTCCCCCTCATGCTTTGAAGTATCATGATTCATTTTCCTACTAATTTTTTTATGTTTTCAGAAACGTCAGTTGTTTTCTTGACATTTAATCTCTGAATTGAACTCAGGCCGCAAGGAAAAAATAAATGTCATGTTCCGTGACAGAAACAAAAAGTAGCTTATGCAGCCTGTAACACCAAGAGAGAGAGAGACACACTGCTGAGTTTATGAGCGGAGACGCCCGGTTCAGAGGCCCATATCGATCCCAGTCCCCGCTGGATTTTACTGCTCACTTCAAGGCTTTATTGTTTCGCCAGCACACTTCTTTTCAATCCTAAGTGTTTTTGATAGATTTAGCAGCGAAGGATCATATCTCCAGTTTTAGCATAATGGCCGATTCAACATGTGTTAGTTAAACATAGACGTTTATCTGACCTTTAGGGTGGGTTTTTCTGCCCCTGTCTTAAAGAATCATTGATAGCTTTCCACATTGGCTTTGTCTCTCTGATATACTGGAATAGCTGGATAAACAGAAGCAAATGCTTTCGCTGTGATCTGTGAGGCAGATGGGGCGTACTTGCAGGTTTAGTTTACTAAATCAAATGAAATCGTTTTTCCTCTCTTCTTTTATTTCATGCATTTGCTGTCTATGCTCATCATTCCGCAAAGTAATTAAAGAAAGCTTTTCGTCTGTTACACTAAATCGCTAATGGAGACCGCATAACCTTAAGACAACTTCTATTAGAAAAATCATATGGCGAGTCAGTGCTAAGAAGCCTTTCATTTTATTTAATGAATAATTTCCTATCTTGTGACTGGTTAATTATCCCCCCAGACTGAATTGTATCCAATTATAAGAATAAAATCAAAAAGCAGCTTTCTGTTACATAACAGTCCTCCCTCGCTGACGCCACAACAAAGGGTATTCACAGCAGAACCATTAGAACTATTTGGCTTCTGCTTATCATTTCAAGATGTTCGGTAATGAAAACAGAATAGAAAATGATTCTCGGCTTTATGAGGTGACTAATGGTTTTAGAAAATCAAACAAAAAAAAGGAAATCCAGATTAGATGTAGTGCAAGGCCAACGTTTGGGTGTTGACCTCTGTTCGAGCAGGTCTGAACTGGCCCTGTTCCCGTAGCAGACTTACAGGACTTATTGTGCATCGAGCAGCAAGTTCACACTTTATGAATTCTAAAAGCCAAGAGGTTTTATGGAGCGCTGCTTCATGTGGCTGGTATGTGAGTGAATTTACCTCATGAATAAGAAAAGCGGTTGAAAAACACGATTCTCGAGCCAGTAATTTTGAAGATAGTATTTCCTTCTCGCGCTCAAAAACAAATCCACCCTGGAGCCTCTGTCTGGTACAGTAGATCTGGTTTGTCCTCACAGCTGTTGGTGCATGTGCCTCATTTGACATAAACCTTTTAACAGTTCAGCCCTAGTGCAGGAGGGTACATATAAATAAATATCACTTTTCTCGTGCAGCGTCACCTTTGACACGTCGCCTCCCTCGTGATTGTTATTATAATCCCTTAGTCAGCCTCGGTGTTACCCCTTGTAAACCATGAACAAGGTAACAGGAGATATTAAAGGAGCAACAAAAGGATAGGGGAAGCTGTAGGCTGTTATCAGTATATATAGCGACATGGGAGGAACCCGAATGCCAGGCTAAGTCTGAAACATAGCTGCTGGATTACTTTGCATCCCACACTCGCATCATTGTCATCCATCCCCCGCTCAGTGTGTTGTGACAAATGAAGTTCCTATTTTGAAAAGAGCATTTTTTTTTTTATTTAAGCGATTACGTCGCACTGGTTCATTGTTTACTTATAGCTGGGTAACACAAAGGGAAACTTTCTAATAATAATCGCCAGTGCTTTTCCGCGAGTGCTGTCCTCTCCCTCCATCATTCTCTGTGTAGGAGTGTGTTGTATTCTGCCAGAATCCAATAAAAAAAACTGCCAAAGAGAGGAAGGGGAAAATGGCAGCTTGTCTGAAGTTGCACCCACAATGGTTTCAGTCGGATTACAGATGTATGGTTGTGCCAGATGTATGTTGGCAACGAGACAAAGCTTAATTACAAGGTCTGGCTTGTGTTCATAATATTCAAAACCCTTACATGAAAAAGTGTCCCCTTTACATATTGGATAACATTTACCCAACAAAAGAGGTTGCATAATCGACGACTTGTCTCACCATGTCTGGGACTTCCACATAAACGTAACAAAAGGAGCGAATGCTGGAGTTTCAATGCCAGCAAAAGCCTCTCTAACCCGTCTGAATATAGTTATTATCAAGGTATTTGTTCTAAATCAATAGCATCTCAGGAAGTGAGTGAATGGGTGTGTGTGTGTGTGTGTGTATGTGTGTGTGGGCTTGTGGATGTGATGATCTGTTTGCCATGTCATATGGAAGCTGTTTATGTGTTTGGCTAACGTCTTAGCTGAGGTGTGTGTGGTTGAAGAGGAGTCTGCTATTTCTCTCTCTGTCTATCTCCAAAAATTCGTGTTCTCTAAAATCCAAGACTGATCCCTAAGACATCTGTAGCTTGTTAAAATCAGAATCTTTGTTCCTGACTTTAACTAATGGTGCAAATCAACCACATGATTTAAGGATTTAAAGGGATATGAGGAAAAAATCTAAAAAAGAAGGTTTTAATAGCACACAGAGTTCTCTCCCTGATACTAGTAAAAACACAATGCAGCATTAAATTCTAAAAAATACTGAGAAGTCCTTGATGGGATTTTGCACCTGTGTGCAGGTACAGAGCCTGGAGCTGGAAATAACTCAGCTGAGAGATGTTGATTAGATCTGCAAAAAAGTAATTCCTTGGCTCATTTGAATATGCAAAAAAAGCACCAATATGCCCTCACAGATGAGAAAGAAAGAAAAGAAGAGAAAGATTGGATATGGCAGGAGGTTGTCAGTAATGGGAATTTGCGCCTTCTCCTCTGATCCATTGTAATCTCCGTCTCAGTCATTAAAGTCATCTGGCCAGACAGCTCTGCATTTGGAGCAGACAGTGGTCAGCATCTGGAGAACTACCACTAGCCTCTGTCTGACTCATAAGGCCCTCCAGCTGCTCAAATAGCCAACACAATCTATTGTAGCTTTATCTGACAATTATGCGCGAAAAGAAAAGAAAAGAGAAGAAAAGAAAAATTCAAAGAGGAAGGAAAAGGAAAACCTCTAGTCCTGCCCAATTATATTATGGACTACAGTAAACTGACTGCTGTAGGAGCTTGTAGCTGAAAGCATGACTTATTACCAATAGGTGGTAACGCCACAACGCTGCCCTTTGGAGTACAGTGGGCATTCAGCAACAGCTGCCGTCTTCAAATAGGAAAACAGCTCATAAATCTATAAGCTCTGAGGTGTATGGAGAGAGTGACAGAGAACAAGGCTGAGAGAAAATGCTTGATGGAGCAGAGCAGTGAGAAATAGGCGGTGAAAGGCTAAAGCGGGGAATGTGATGGAGAGACAGAAGGAGGAAAGGTGGGGAAAGAATTTGGGAAGAAAATACCTGAGGGACACGGAGATGAAGAACAAAAGGCGTACAGATGAAGACAAACGCTCAGATGGAGATACACAGAGATTATGAGAGCGAATCAGAGCCAGAACGCACTGGGGTGGGCTCAAAAAGGAAAACCAATTTGACAGGGAAAAAGGAAGGTAATGTGATTCTACCTGTGCTATTCATCCCTCCACTTGGTCCATTTTGTCATTTAGCAGAGCACAAACCCAGCAGGTGGGAAAGTGGGGCACTTTTCTTGGTCATGGGTGTTTCCACTGCGACTGGTTTTATATACTGGCACCATACTTAAAGGGTGAAATAAGGACAAATGCAGCAAATCCATCTTCCTGCAAGATGTGGATGTACCGCTAAAGGAGCGTAGTATGAATCATTAAAATTTACTATCCATTTTAAGATCTGCATTCACTCGCGGCTGTAGTACGATTTTCTTTTTAGTGAGTGTACATTTGTGTTCTTTAAAAACCTTAAGATATTCAACAGTAAAAAGCATTAGAGCTTTTGCAAGACATTTGCGACCCAGAGTCCAGTAAGATATGGTGGCTGTTAAGGTGTTTTTTGTTTTTTTTGCTTTTATGAACTGCCAGATCCCTTAAAAGAGCCAAGTTAATGGAGAGCAGCTGTAGAGAGGACAGAAAGTGACAGCTTTGGATTAAGTGCTGCAGTGGGGGGGGCACTTTAAAATGAAAGTAGGAGTGAAATTTTCAGATGCACAAAAGACGAGGCGGTGTGTTTTGGTACAGTGGGTTTAAGCCGGCAGTTCAGGATGAAAGAAAAGAATTTAAAAAGCCCAAAAAAGTGACTGAATTGGCTGTTTTCCCATAATAAAAGTAACTGCGGGCGAAGTACTGCAGGTGTGTTGCGAGCCTTATTTTTTCCACAGGCCCTCCCTCTGCAGTTTGTCAGCACAGAAACAGTGTGTGCCACCAGAGCCTCTTGTCAACAGTGGCACAAAACATGGCAGAAACAGAGGTTTTTCTCAGATTAAACTATGCCTCCGTTTGACAGAACACAGTGTTTTTTTCTCTCTGTGACATAAGAGAGTTTAACCTCCACTTGTGTCGGCACATGACATTGATTAAACCAGCGGTGACTTAACATTAGAGATTAAAACTACAGGGGTGGTCGATGAAATGACACTCACAGAACCTGCACAAATGCACACTTGAGCTTATCCTTATCATATGAGCTCACCAACAGACGTTTCCCCGGAGCTCACCACCAATCCTGCTCTATCGCCCTCAGGGAAATGTCGTCAACTTACAAAAATACAGTTGTGTGTGATCAGTCAGACACTGTTCTATTGGCTTATAGGAAATAATTGAACACAAAGTGAAACGTATCATACAGTTCCCATACAATTTTTTTTTTTTTTTATTTTCTAATCCTAAATATGATAACAGTTACTTACCTTGGACCAGGGCCACTGAAGCCAGGAGACACAGCAGGGGGGCCACTTTATTTAATTCCAGCATGGTGCCACACTAATGAATTTCTCTCCCCTGTGATCTTCTACACCATTGACACAGAGTTCAGGAAAAGATATGTTGATTCTTCACACAGTTAAAAGTAGTCAGCTGTGTTTCTCAGGTGTGGGTGAGGACGGATGCTGGTCAAAAACCTGGTCTCTGCTCCTTCATATGTGAGTTGGAGACAGAAGCACAAGCTTTTTAAAAGAAGGGGCATCGTGAATAATAAAAAAAAAAAAAAAACAATCCAGCCCCTTTCTGCTCACCATTGGCCGGTGCGGTCTAACATCTGGGTCCCCCATATCATCTTCCAAAAAAAAAAAAAGGTGAGTGTATGGCGGGGGTAGAGACACACACACACATGCATACTAATAGACAGAGGGAGGGGAGGGGGGGTGTTACGTGTGCACCGCTACTTCAAATGAAGGGCTGTGTTGCTGTTCTTCCAAACAACATCTCATGGGCTTTGACTTATTTATAACAATATTTTCATATTTCTTTGCTTTGTAATCTTCTTTTGCTCCGGTGCTTATATTATACACAGAGCAGGTGTGTGCATGTGGGAGTCCAGGCTGAAACTTTACTACTTCTACTCATTAATGTGCATGGCTTTTACAAAAGTTATATTCATGACTTGTTATATTTTAGTCTTCAAGTTAATGACTCACCACTATGTTTCCACTTTTTTTTTCATCCAAAATACTAAAAAAAAAAAAAAAAAAAAAGTTGTAATCGCCTTTTGTAAAATGTCATATTCTTTATTGGTCCTCCTGTTTGTCTTTGTCCGTCTGTCTTCATTTCAGTGTCTCTGTATTCTTCTAAAACAGACACAGGACAGTGCCAGATGCTGCTCTCCTTCTGTTTCGACTTCTGGTTCAGTTTTGTAACTTTTAACAGTCACTGATTGCAGGGCGATGCACTGCCAAAGAGTGGAAGTGGCGTCATATGGCATGCCATTCAGGAAAAACTCCTCAGAGCGCAGACACGAGACGTGCTTATGAGGTGTAATGTACTCATTAGCGACATGTGAATTGTTGCAATTTGGTAACAACGCTTGTAAAAATTCAGAACGTGACCTCAAGTCTTTCGCAAATCCCTTTTTGGTTTTAAAATAGCAAAAACAGGGTTAATCAGGGAATTTCTGAAGGGTTTTAAGACATTTGTACAAGCATTTAAGCCGTGGAGGACAGTGAAAATGATGAATGTAAGTCATACTAACACATTATGTTAATTGCCCCTTTTCCACAGCTTTTTTTTGGGAAAATTTCACCTTTATCCCAGAACAATGTTCCACCTCTGTAACACCTCTGGAGGTAATAGAGCTGGGATAAAAGTGGAATCATGATTTGAGAACACTAAAAAAGGAACACCTTTTGTTCTATGACCAAGGTGTAACATTTTGATGATACATTACGTGTGCGACCCATGTGCCTGGGGATTTGAAAATGAGCGCAGGCTGTGTACAGTCAACAAACATATCAACGCGACCAGAAAGATGTTGAACTGGGGAGAAGCCAAGAACTGCAAGCTGTTGTCACTTTGGGGGCCGACTCTGTAGAGGTCAGCACCACCGCTACGGTCCAACACACAAGAGATACATCACACTACACACTGTGCTGCATCACCGCCCCTTTGATTCCAGAACGTAGGTCCACTGTGTGAAAGTCCAGCCTGTCTCACCTCTGTTACTCCTTTGGCTGTGGAAATCAGTCAATGGTGGCAAAAAGGTGGGATCATTATCCAGACATCCCAAGTCTCCCGGAAGTTACAGGAGTCTCCCTGATATTTATAGTAGCTCTTTGATACCTGCGCGTCAGATAAAATATCTGATTCAATTTTTGATTTTAGCAATTTTAGATTATGTGAGGTGTTTGGGATTTTTTTTTTTTTTTTTTTTGTACTGTGAGTGTGAGAGAGAGACTGTGTGTTTGTAGAACCTATGTGTGACTGCATGCGTGTCTGTTCGAGTGAGTGCTGGCCAGAGAAGTACTGATTGGTTCCAATAAGCAAAACTAGCCAATAAGCTTTCAGTGTAGGCGGGGCTTCAATTTACTTTCTCTGCGACGGTCACCGCAGTTACCACTCAATCAGTGCAGCCAGAGAGAGTTAATAAAAAGTAAAAAGTTGTTGGTTGTTGGGAAGAATAGAGGTTAGCGCGCATGGGGGGGGTTACTTTTTGGAACTTGGGATGTCTGATTATCTCACCTTTTTTTGTGTAAAAGTGGCTGTAGATAAATATATTAGAATGATATCATTGAAGAAAACCAAGCTAAAAGTATTCCTCTTAAATTGTTTGAATATTATTCAATTGTCTACAGATGTCACAAATCTATTCCAAGCTCCTGAGTGACAAACTCTGTGAAATGTCTTAGCACATCTCTGGAGATATAAAGATTTTATATTATTGTAAATAAGTATTTGGGAAAACTTCATTCTGCATTCATGCATGCAGTATTCCAACCACTTCATTAGAATACCAAATGAAAAGGTCTTTTAATGGGAATAAAACATGTATCATTTATATTTTTGTACAGTTTGAATTGTATTTCATTTCAGATCAAACTGCTATTTTTTGTCTTATAATACTAAATAATTCAAGGTCATATATATTCCTTGTTAAGTATAGATGCCTACCGTACACTAGTGACACATATTAGAAATGAAACCCATTCATGTGAATCCTTTTCAGTAACTGAGCACATACCCTACAGATGTAATAAATGCTTTTTGTTATTAAAGTACAGTGTATTTCCATTCACCCTCACCACTGATCTCTGTTGTTAAGTCTACTTAGTGTTTCTTGTCCATGTAAGAGAGTCTCTCATAGGATTTTACAAGCGCTGCTGTCAGTGATGATTGTTCAATTCTACGGTTGCCAGTGACTACGAAGCCTATTACTCAATTCATGGGAGAAGCTGAAAACGACAGCGTGGTGACGAATCCTTGTTTCCTGACAGAGATTGGACAAGCATGAAAGATATGGCCACTGAGCGCACACAGACATATTTCTGCAGCTTTCACCATTTTCCTTCTGACAGATTTAATACCATTCACCAAAATGGATCAGCATTCCTTTTCAGTGACTTTTTACACCCACTAACACATGTGCGCACTCACCGGGCATTAGGGCATTAGTATTCAGAAAAAGTATAAATACGCATTACGTCATCATAAACAGCGCAGCGGCTTCACTTAGTCATTCTCATTGAAGCCTGCCGCCCTGAGCTCAATAATAGGAGACCTTCCTCCCCAGCTGATTATGGCCAGATCACACCTGTTTATGGCTTTCATTACCTAATGTAATCCAGGTGGAAACCAATAAACAGACGTTACAGAGTGCACCCGTCTACAAAGCACATCCTTAATCACATGTGATATGCATGAAACACCACAGAGTGACCTGCTGATTAGTGACCATTTTACGAAATTTGACTTTGTGGCTACCCTGCAAACATCCCTCAACATCACCTATTATTGGTTTCTTCAGTTAAATGAGATTATTCATAAGATCAAAGAAGATGAGTGAATGTTAACCCATTTTTTTCACAAGACAACTGAAGCAACTTTTAGTGTTTTGAGTTGTTTTCTAGTGTTCCTCACAACCTAGCCAATATTTAGTCTGATTTCCAGTTTGTTGCTACTTCAGTCTTGTGCCGTTTGGTGCATGGTTAGTCATATCCAGAAGGTTTATCAGCTCTTATTCAGTGAAAACAGCTGCTGCAGCTGGAAGCACGGTTGATGAGAGCAAAGTTGTAATCCAGAAAACCACAACTGTGAAGCCTAATCAAATAAAATGCAGAACTGATTTGCAATTATTCACGAGTGTATTATTATGAAAGAACAGATTTCATTATAAATGTGATAAGTGTAAAGCCCTATTACGCATAATATGATTAATCAGGGTGCATTTAAGGCAAGGAAAGTAATTAAACAATTATTTAAAGGAGACTTTTTTAATGAACAACAAGAAGTGTCTGGAACTTTTGTAACAGGTAATGAAATAACTGAAACAAATATGATGTGGTGCGGGCTGACCAAACAAATGCAGACCACATCAACAGAAACTAAGGAATTGCCAACCTTACACTAAGGCTACGTTCAGACTGTAGGTAAATGTGGCTCAAATCCAATTTTTTTCCCCATGTGACCTGTATCCGATCTGTTAAAGACAGTTTGAACAGCACAAATCAGAGTTTTTTTAAATCCACTTTTATATGTGGTCTTAAATAGGGTAGGGTCCGAACACCAAGGTTGCATTTATCTGACATTTACGTCATTGAAATGCGACAAAAGTCACAATTCCGGACAATTCCAGGAGTGTCATTTCTGTAAACACAGTGCATACCTGTGTGGTCACGCATTACGTCAGGACCTCTTTTGCATATGCGGGTCACTTCAGGTTCACATTCAGTTCGTACTCAAAACTGATAAAAGTCGCATTTAATGTGTAATATGAACGAGCACACAAAAAAAAATTGGATTTCACCAAAAAATCCGAATTGTGCATTAAGACCTGTTGTCTGAACGTAGCATAACTCATCTGAGCACACTTCAGTAGAAAGTCACATATAAACATAAGAGCAGACCATGAACGACAGAAAAATGAAAAATAAACATTCAAGTGTTTAGCATAATAGAAAATGCAGGTTTCTTTGCAGACTGTGGAAATCGATATTTCAGTATTTTCTGTATTTTGCAAAGTAATCAGAAAAGGGTAATGCTACACCTTTCACAAGAAGACTAACACAAAGATTCCTGATGCCATTTGCTATAAAGACATGACTCAAACCACAGTTTCTATATATAATCCTCCTACTGTAGCTCAACAGCGAATGTAGCTAAAGTGTAGCCTGATCTACTGAACTGAGATGTTAACATTAAATCACAGTAACAATCTATAAAATACAAAACAAGAGAATAGATTACCCATATGCTTTTAAAATGAGAAGCAGCCACATCGACTCTTATGTTTCCCATGTGTTACAATTCTATGAGACAGTCTGTGCCAGGGTAGTCTGGAAGGTTAAGCTCATATTTTTTCTGGATGTCATAGGGCAGGAATCGTCCGGCCAAGAAATGCTTCCCCGAGAAACTCATGGCGCACTTCTTTGGTGCTGTGAGCGAGATGAGAACTTCGGGGTTTATCCCATCCTGAGTCGCCTCTTCTACGTCCCAACCTGAGGCACAAGAGTCAACAGAAAGAAAAGAGAGACATTCAAGTCGTGGAAAGCTGTGATAACTTTTCGCCTGCTGTGCTCACCACTCAGCAGGTAGTGTATTTAGGGTATGATGAGCTCACACTGTGCTGACTGTAGCATAAGATTTATCCTCCACATGTTGGAAAACTCCTACCCATAAGGCCAAGGCTTCTAGGAAGCTGCCTGGAGGCCCATATATCATGTTCCCGAGCCTCGAACCTGATCTGGAGAACATGTCGGTGGGCTTACCTGAGGGCACATCCACACTGGCAATGGGAATCTTGACTTGCTTCAGGGTGACCAGAATACCGGAGTAGGGCTCCTTAATGTTGGCGGAGTCTGCCTCTGGACCCAGCATGGCATCAATCACTAGGTTGTAGGCATCGTTTATGAGCTGCACCTAAACGCAGAACAACGCAGCGTGAATAATTAAAGGCTTTATCTTTTTGTATGTAATTTATCTAAATTAGTGGTTCCAGGAAGAATCTGGAGCTCGCCAACACATCACACTGGATTCAGGATTATTAACAGCGATGTAGGTTTTTTATGGCCAGGAGAATTATTTTTGGGGTTTTACATTAGATTAGAGAGATGTTATCGATCCCATTGAAATTCAGTGGTCAGTGGCGGCTGGATAACTTAGTGCAACTGGAAAGCTTAGTGGTTAACACCGCAGACTTTGGTGCAAGTTCAAATCCCAGGTGGGCCCTTTATGCTATACATGCCTATATACCTTGTAAGTTGTAAGTTGGATAACAGTGTCAGCCTAATGTAATGTAAAATTAAAAAAAAAAAAAAAGCAGTAGCACAGTAAAGTGCAAGAAAAATGTGAATGCATAAAGATGAATAATAGAAAATAATAAGTGAAAATTAAGAGCTCATTAATTCCCCTGCCCAGTCCTACAACACTTTGCCCCTCCTGCTGACTGATACTCAGTTCATTTTAAGGCTTAACTTTCAATCTTTTTTTTTTTCATTTTTCAATATGAAAAAAATGCAAATATTGAGAGAGACACATGTAAAGAACATGTGAGAAGTTTGTAAAGAATCTGGTGAACAGTGTCCATCAGTGAACAAGATGTCTTTGAATTAAAAAAATAATAATAATAATAAAAAATTCAGCCTTCAAACACCTCTACAAGTGATAAAGCACATGTGTCCAATGTGGAAAGA
Organism: Maxillicosta whitleyi; assembly: GCA_029822895.1. Classification (NCBI taxonomy): domain Eukaryota; kingdom Metazoa; phylum Chordata; class Actinopteri; order Perciformes; family Neosebastidae; genus Maxillicosta; species Maxillicosta whitleyi. Next base: position 22,523,317 of record JAPSES010000258.1, read on the forward strand.
ATCTGATGAAAAGTGTTCAGATTGGTTGGACCATGAGCTCTGAACTCCTATTATTTTTAAACACCCCCACCCTCTGGGGCAGACAGGGCTGTAATAATAGTAATAAGTAAGAAAACTCTAAAGACTATATATACATATAGTCTCATACCATAATTGCCTAAGTCATATTTTTGGTTAAATTGTGTATCTGCGTAACTTTACTCCTCTAATACTACTTCATTTTATGCAGATATCACAATTTGGTCTAAAATATGACTTGGGTAATTACAGTATCAGACTAATGATATGTTCAAGTTCAGACTAAAGGATGAACTCATTTTGGTAAGACTGTTATAACATCATGAGTCAAAGATTTACAATAAAAATACATAATCAAGAAGAAAATGATGAAGCGAAGAAATTATTAAAAGATCAGACTGGATGTCGTTTTAACCTTCATGTCAAACAGATGAAAATAAGTCTTTTATTAACTCAATACAGTGCAATATATTTCATATTTAGGTTCAGTGTGTATGATACAGTAATATCTGTCACTGAAGCTGCAGATTTTAATCAGATGAAACCCTCGAACCTCATCCTTCCTTAAAGGGACCATAAAACTAAAGGTCCTCATTAGAGCCAGTGTTCAGGTTGACCACTCTGGGATTTCTAGATAAGGGGCCAGGATATTAAGTCTGGTACACCCTCAGATGTATTACATTATATTTGGCCTTTCTTTTTTTTCTTTTTTTTATCCAAAGCAACTTACAAGGTCACACATATAACATAAAGGGCCCACCTGGGATTCAAACTGGCAACCCTGTAAACCACTGAGCTATCCAGTCAATGTATGTTGGTAATGTTCTTTAACAGTGGGTTCCAACCACCATAAACCCATGACAAAGATAAATTATTATTTTCAGGAAGTTATACATTAATAAACATAATTTGGGATTCTGCTCTTGGAGGTAAATCATCCAATAACTTTCACACTGAACATTTTATGGGTCATAATAAAAATGTTCTAGAGCTGCAGCTTTCAATTACTTTCATAATCAATTATTCTATAAATATTTTTTAATTCAACTCAATAGTTATTTGAATAGGTGTAAAAGTAAAAAAAGAAATTAAAAAGTATAAATGTATTCTTTATTCCAGAATCACCTGAAACCACAATGCAAAAACTATA
>JAPSES010000258.1:22524584-22539797 GCA_029822895.1 Maxillicosta whitleyi
GCCATTGCCAACAAATCCTGAAAATTTCATCAAAATCCGTCCATAACTTTTTGAGTTATGTTGCACACAAACAGACACACAGACAAAAAAACAAATGCCGGTAAAAAAAAAAAATAATAACCTCCTTGGCGGAGGTAAAAATCTCAATAAAGAAGTGACATAATGAGTCACAGTGTATTTATTCATATTTCAGTCACACCAAAATCTTTTATTACTTTAAAAAAACAGGTTTCACCCGACATCTTGTGTTGTCTGATGCTACTTACTTTGGCATTTTATACACATTGAGGTGTATATTTGTCATCTACACCAACCACTTCCTGTCTGTTAAACTGGACCTTCAGTGATGAATTACACTGATACTGTTATATAATATGTAACTGTGGTTTGTAGAAATTGACACCAGCAACATGTTTCCACAGTGACTGCAATAAATGTGTCTTTCATAGACAAGCTAATATTTTAATAATGGAAATGTTTGATATTAAATGTTCTCACTTCAGTGTAAATTATAAGAGAACTTAATCAGACACTCTCATTAACTCATGAAGGCTCAAACTCCCACCAGCGACCAAAAAAAACATCTACTAAAGTAAAATGTTTAATATCTGTTGATCAAATAATAAATGCTTGTAAACAATTGGTGTAAAATACAGTTTGTCACCCTTTCATGGTCATCATGGAGTTGGATCAATGACAGTGGATGAACCCTTTCACTATTAGAATAGAATAGAATAGAATAGAATAGAATAGAATAGAATAGAATAGAATAGATCATTAATGTCACAGGAACAATGAAACTCACTTAAGCAGCTCAGTTCAATTTAGCAACAAAACAAAATACCAAACAGAATGTTAAGAAGACGTAGGAATCTGCAAAAGCTCCAGAATAAAGTATTAATACACTTTTTCTTCAGTTCTCTCTCTTTTGATATAATACCCTTTGAATTAATAAAATACATTTTTTATGAACCTCTAAATTAAATATATATAAATATATGATTTACAGTGAAAAATTCAACATACAGAGAATAATAACATAACAAAAAGTGATTAATCACTTCATGTATAAGGACCCAGTGTGATATTTGTGGAAGTTCCCAAAATAATTTTTCGTTATATTTGTACCATCCTTAAGTGGTTTATTAGCATTTATTGCAATATTATCTACTGTATTAATTTTTCCAATCAAAATGTTATTTTGGTATTTTCCAATATTTAGTTTACTAAATATGTAAATGTAAAGTAATGTAAGTAAAACTGAGGATTATTTTATCAAAAGTAGAAAAACTATCGTCAGTTGATCATAAACCACGTTTGTTTCCATCCACTGTCATTGAACTCCATGGGTTTTACTGGTGAATCAATGTTGTAGAAGATGATGGTGTTTCCATGGCAACTACAGAGCCTCTGAACATCCAAATGGGTCATATCTGATGACCATGAAAAGATGAAAAACCGTATTTTACACCAATTACTTACATGGACTAGTCAATCAACAGGCATTAAACAGTTTATATCAGTAGATTTGGTCGATAGTGGATGTTTGGGAACTGCCACAAAACTAACACTGGGTCTTCATGGGTTAACATGATAACTTGTTTGATTTGTACGATATCTGAACCTCAACTGTTCCAGTCGTTTCACATCACATGAAGTGAAATAAATAAATAAAGTAAATTGTTCTTTCAAATGGACTTTCTCTGAGGCTGTCCAACAAAGGAAACGATCTGTCAGGTAAAACATACCACTGACCCCTCGGGGACGTTAAACCAATCAATCTGCCACGGCCACTGATCACATGACGTCATGTCCACGCAGTCTCTACAGAGCTGAGCTGAATACCATCCACTGTGTGTGTGTGTATGTGGGGGGGGGTTTGCCTGTGGCCTTAGCCTGCCCTTCACCCTTTCAAAAGTTAGACCGTCAGACTGAGACAAACTGTGCAAACCTCACAAAGAGCCTGAAATGACTGTCAGTGTCACTGAGCATGAGCAGATACGAGCCATGAGGCAGAAACAAGCAGAGGGCACAGACATGGTTTTTCTCCAGTTGATGCTCTCATCTAATAGGGTTATTCTTTCTCTCCCTCGGGGAAGATGTTGTCTTGTAGTTCTCTGTTTTTTATTCGCAGCCCATTAGGAATGAAGGGATGAGGTCTGCAGCAAAATAAACTCTGTAACTTATGCCACATTCCAGGCACCTGTAACCCATGTGTTTCTGAACTTCTACCAGTGAAAATGCACTGGAATGGCAGTCAAACCCATGACGTCCCACCCATAAACTCCTAATAGATCGATGTACTCCCAGACGTCACATATCCTGCGAAACAACAACGGCGGCCCCCACGGGTGCGGTGTTTATGCAAATGGTACACAGTGAGGAATAAACTTTAGGACATTGTAACATTAGATCCAAATATTAATTATTATATTATTATTAGTTTATTTATTATAGGTTTCAACCCATTGAGTGCAAGAATAAATTAATACCAAATACAAATGAGGTAACATCAAAGGTAACAGCTTTTTAATCTGTATGGTTCATTCAGTGGTTATTTCATTTCAAAATAAAATCAGAAAAAATACATTTCTTACATACATTGTTTTTTTTTTCCTTTTTTAAACAAAATCAGAAAAAACTTAAACTTAAAATGAAACATCAGACTGTTTTTTTTTAGTTATACAGTGGAAAGAAACACTAAAAAAACAACAACCAAAAAACAGCTTTTAATGTTTTATTTGGTGTTGTTTCTCCAGCATGTGTTCCAGTGGATGTCAAGTATCCAGTCATAAACTCGCGTCGTTTTAGTGCTAAATTCCAAACATCATTTGTGCAGTAATAAGCTTTACAGGTGTAGCTCATATTACTGCACATACCTGATAAACTGAAGAGATCGCTGCCGTTTCCAGTTCGGCGTCAGAAACATGGATTAAACATCTAAGGTTGTGGCACGAACGGAACCTCCTTACTGTCGTTAAAGAGAACCGTGTTGTTCCCTGACGATATAAGGATGTAAAGAATCACTGATTTCTGCAGGGGTCTTCCTATTTGTAAGCATCAGGGCAGCCATCGTAGATACAACCAGAGATAATTTAAACAAATTTGATAAAACTCATCACCTCTTCATACTTCACAATAAAAATAAAACGAAAATAATAGTTTAGTTTTGTGTTAAAATAATTAAAATTGCACACAGTTATGTTAAAAAAAATTAGTTTAGAAGTTTAGAAAAGGAATAAAAATAAAAACTTTTTTTTCCAGATTTTATTTTGAAACTGAATAATGAATAATTGAACCATATGCAGATTCTCTTGCCTTATGCTTTGTTTTTCCTCCTCTGTTTCCCTCAAATAAGCAACGAACCACCACCTCTGGCAACAGAAATGATTATAAATGAGCATAAACCTTGAAAAGTCCACCATGTTAGTTTGGTTCCATCTATCGACCAAAATTCCTTGTGTTCGGGCAGTTTGGTGTGAACTCTACGTGGCGTGAAGTCGTGACTTACAGACACAAAAACCTTCCCGGAACGCAGCATTAGCTCTTGAGTGCATTTCATTCATGTCAGTCATGCTGTAGCTGACCTGGGAAACATTTTACAGTTTCATCCAGTCCTTGTCCATAGAACACGAGTCGAACAGAAGATCATGCTGTTTTAATATGAACAACGCACCGAGACTAATGCGCGTAAGATTTTTTAAGAATCTCATTCAAAATTAGCTTTGATCATGAATCGCTGTGTGCTCTGGTATGCAGCGTTGTGCTTTCCCGCTCTACTCTATAGAACGGTGGAAATTAAAGTCGCACGACACACGCAGACGCAGGCTGCTTTTCCGACCACGGACGTCTCGAAGTGACGTGACAATCAAGTTGGCCTGTCCGCCTGCAGCTGGTCAGTCATTTCTATGCTCTGTCTGATCACATTCACAGCTCCGCATCAGACGCTGCAGTCTGTGTGTATGCATGTAAGTAGAAGTGTGTGTGTTAATGTGTCGGTCTCACGTGTACGCCTGCGTGTCCTCCTGCTGACAGCCATCACATTACACCATGAAATACATACACTCCTACAGCAGGAGAGCCATTCATAATCCAAACTCAGCACTCAACTTAGAGCACACGTTACAACCCACCTGTACTGCCCCCTAGTGGAGAGACATATCTGAGTTTGGATTCATGTGTTTTGTCTATTCAGAGCTACTGTAGTTTCTATATTGTTCCAAACATGTTCACATTCACTAGTGTTGTAGCCAAGACCAGCTAGACCGAGACCAAGACACTGGTGAAACCGAAGGGTATCGAGACCAAGACCAAGACCATGACACATTAAGGCAATTCCAAGTCAAAGACCAAGACCAAAAACAGACTAGTTAGAATCAACATGATGTGATTGTTCGTTTGAATAATAGAGCAAAAGGTGTGTTATGTGTCATGACTAATGTACTTTCTATAAGGCGCTACTGTTCTCACACTTTGTACCCTGCGGCTTATACAACGATGCGGCTCGAGTATAGATTTTTTATGGGCTACCGGCCTCTTAGCCGGAAGCACACAAATGAGATACACAGCTGGAAGAGGGGATGCACTGAGGTAGACATTAGTTTTAAAGAGATGTATCGGGTAGTAAATTCAAAATGTCATAAATTTAGAAAGCCTTCGTATCAATTCCTATTGAAAAGCTATAATCAATCTGATAATTTTTAACAGTTGAACCAACCTTTGGCGATGACAGTGCGCTAAATTCACGGATTGGAGCTTCAGGTGTTTGTTTTGTTTGAGCACCTCACGGAAATTGATCGAGCACCTCACGGAAATTGCTGAGTATTCATCGTGACCTAGTTTTTTAGATTTGCCCCTTAATATAAACGCAAGCAGCTCCTCTTGCTTTTTCTCGTGCAATTTTGACGCATTTCTTGACTGATGATGACAAAAAACTTTTTTTACACTTTTTCGATTCCCCGGCGTCCGACATGCTGGATGATCCGCTGTTGTTTTGGCCAGTCTGAAGTCACGTGACCTGTGATTTCCGAAGTTTCTGGGTCATGCGCAGCACCCTCAGGTGGAAAAAAACAGTTCGTCCAGAGAATGTAAACATTGCAATTTTGAGGGGTTGGAGGGCGAAGGGCAATGTGTAACCATTAGTGATGAACTCTAGGTGGTTTATAAACACTTTACCGAGACAGGTTTCATTTTGAATTTACTACACTATGCACACATTATATTGAGAATTATGTATCAAATTTACATAAAGACAGTCTACTGTAAATTATAGGGCAGTAACTTTTAACAGAATCATACACTGTACTGAGGAGTATTAAAAGTGTGCAGCTACATTTATGCTAATGTTGTGTATATTTTTACATAATATAAAGTTATGATACATTGCGTTACATAGCTCAAGTTAAAGTTGTGTTTTTTCGGCGTACTATTAGTTATCTCTACAGCTAGTTCTCAAACACCAGCGAACACAGAATACCACCTGTACTGAAAATTCACTTTGAAAGATAATATTGGCATTCACATGTTAAGAGCCAGGCACGTTTCACAAGAAAAGGCAAAAAAGAAAAAAGTTACAGCATGGAAAAAATGATCAAAACTTAGTTGTTCTATGCTTTTGTGTGTGTGTGTGTGTGTGTGCTTTTTTTACACATACCCGTAGGTCTCCTTAAACAGGATGAAATAAATATTCTGAGCTGATTTCTTACCTCATCGTTGATTTTATAAAAACACAAGACAGTAAGAAAGACTCCAGACAGAGCCATCTGACTCCATCTAACATGGTTTTAATCAAAACTATCAATGGACTGTAAATCTACTGTAGTATGTCAGACACATATGGTAAAGTGTATAGATGCATTCCTGTCTCAACCAAAGATCCCCAAACACATATCCAATATTTCCCCTTAAAAATAATGTCATAGTCTAGGTCAAAACTGCAGCACCATGCGCCGAAATGAGCTGTCCTGTCTAAACATTACTATTCCAGTTTAAATAGTGATGTGTAATGGATCTAGACAGGATGAGTCTTCCCTCCAAAAACTGATTTGTCTTGAAATGTCAGTCAGTATGTGGCCTGAAGGGCAGACAGCATGGTTATGACATCATATCACGGCTGCTGAGAATAAGATGCAGACCGTTTTAACGAGAGTAACAATGAGATGATATCATGACTGAGAGCCCTTGCAGAGAGGGTAATGGGATAACTGCTCAGTACCATTTACAGGAGCTGAAATGAAATCCTATAAAACACAGAGGGCCTGTATAGAGGATCCCCTGTTAGTTCTGATGCAGTATAAACTTTGCAAGACTGTTTTTATGACATTGGATTAGTATGTTACTAGTGTTCATTTGACTTTATATTTTATATTTGTACTATATTTAGTTTTTTGGGGGTTTTTTCAGAAGCAGATTTGAGTCATCCTCTGCTGTATTGTTTACTACCTTTTTTTTTTTTTTGGCTTCATAAGGTGGTTTACTTACAAATATGCGCAGGTGTCGGGCACAAACCAGGCCGATGGAACCATTTTGATCAGGACCACAGATCACCAGGACTGTTGGCTGCTTCCTTCCTAAAGAGCTGAGAGGGTAAGCCTGACGGAGAGATAAAACAAGATGGAGGAGGAATTTATAACCAGAGTAAGAGCTTTGGATAAATGCAAAATGAAGTCAGAGAAGGACAGAGACATGGAGGAAATACAAAGTAATGTTTACAGTCCTTAAATACTGTTTACCATTGTGCACTGTGCTTTTTTACTGGTTGTAATGGTCTCATTCATCATTGTGAACTATATGCTAAAGCTGAGCGGTCATCTTTGAAATCATGAAGGTTAACTCATTGGTTAACCTCTTCTAGGTGTGGTACCATCATACCTATTCTCTTTTCTGCAAAGATCAACCAGCTGATGTTCTTTATGGTCTTGTAATCTATATTATTTGAATGTACCTAAAGTTAGAACTGAATTGGGGAAGTGAGCTTTTAGTTTTGGTGCCCCCTGTGGAGCTGAAAATGACAGAACTCGTGTCATTTCATGCTTTTCACCAGCGAGAGTCTGTGATAACGTGTACTAATAATTATAAGTACTGACGTCCGGTCCAAGGAATGTCTTTCGGCTCTTTATTGTACACACTTCACACACAACTAGTACTCTGCTGTCGAACGGTCGTTACTCCATTCTGATCGTTCTATGGTCTCTATCAATGTATATCCCCAGGTGACATAGTGAGTAAGTAATCCCTCTTGTGGCGTGGGGGTAGTACTACATATTAGGGATGTCCCGATCCAGGTTTTTGCACTTCCGATCCGATACCAATATTTTTTTTGCACTTCCGATCCAATATCGATACTGGCCGATACCAATACCGGCCTATACAAGCATGTATTAAAATTTAAAGTTATTTAGTTTCCTTACTTATTTACTTCTTTAAAGGGTTTTAGTACTTTTGATAACAGCTATCCAGCTGAATTAGGTGAGTTTGAATAATACACAATGGTTGGCAACAAGAAACTGACCTGTTTATTGATTGCAAAAAACTGGATCGGGAGTCTGGATCGGATTTTTTCCATGCTGGCTGATCCGATACTGATACGCACTTTTTTGCTAATATCGGCGGCCGATGCGATCCAAATATCACATCAGGACAAGTCTACTACATATTACATATTACTCAGGATACCACAGAGTACAAGGCCTGTTTTATTAAAATATGAACTCAAGTAAATGTCTGCTGATCTTTATCAACTGCACTTCGAAAAAACTGCCTAACTTTTCTGTTATTTCAATATTATTACTGTTTTTTTTTTTGTTTGTTTGTTTTTTTAAATTTATTGTTATTACCTGTCTGTAAAACCTGTTTTCTTTCATGGCGTGTGCTGCTGACCCCTTGGCCAGGTCACCCGTGTAAAAGACCTTGATCTCAATGGTTAAACAAAAGTCTAATATGACAACAACAGATAATCATCAGTATTTAGTAAACATCCCATAGACTTGGAATCTTCCTTTTTTCAGCGCAGGTCATTTCATTTAAGCCTTTGCTTCTCCATAACTTGTCAGAGTGCCTGAATGCAGGATGCCAAGTATGCCAGACAAGGGTGGAAATGGCACCAGCACCACCGTCTATAGGAAACCATCCAATCTCATTAAAATAATCCTGGCTGTAGTGGAAAAAATACCCATATCCTCCCTGGGGATGTGTCTGTATATGCAACATACTTTCTGTCTGCAGTGAGCTGTTGGCATCTGCCTTGTTTTCTGACCACACATAACCATGTAATTCACCCTGAATCCTCTTAAATGGGACAGGTAGCCTGCAGAGCTGTCCGCCTGAGTGGCTAATCTTCCACCTCCAACACCTAAACAGAAGTGTGTACGTGGGGGAGGGGGGGGTACTCTGTGTGTGCACTCAGCCATGATCATTATTAGAACCCTGGAGGTGTGTAACTTCATTTAGATTCTTCAGAGCACTAAACTCATTGCAACTTTATAAATTCTTAGGCTAAATGAAGCTCATGTAAATTGAGTGTCTTTGCACTTTTGGGTTTTTTTGGGGGTTTTTTTTTAATCTGCCATCAGTGGAAAGATCACAGCATAATCTCATAAACTTGTACTTGAACTACAGGAGACAACAGATATAGGTCTGTGGAATTCCAGTCCACTTAGCGCCCAATAAATATGTGTCAGAACACAAGGCGTAATGCCAATTAGTCTACTTTTATAAGTGCCATAAATAATCTATGAATGCAGTTCACACCAACACTTCAGATCACAGCTCACAAATTACAGGAGAAAGTATTTTGTAATTATGGGGCACACTTAGAAAATCACAGGAGAATGTAGCAGTAGAACAAGTAGGGTAGGTAGCTATATTGAATTAATAAAAAATATAGTTTAATGGTGAAATACAGCATTGCAGGAGTTATTGTGGTGTAGTTGGAGCTAATCCAGAGCGCAGTGGTATGACCTCAAATCAATTTATGTCATTCACCTCGTCTACTATGACTGGCACTACATTTGTTTTGCATAAATGTATCACTGTACCTCATGATTAATATGCTTCCTTGGTGTTTTATTGGAATTTTTTTAATTTAGACTTGTTCCGCTAAATGTTTCATTATATGCTGTAACTTTATACAATGTATAAATTGCCATGTATTGAATTATAACTTTATTACAGTGTTTGGTTTTACTTTTCAAAACACCCTAAAATATGATATGCTTTCTCTGGATAAATGAAGTTCATTGGCTGCTGTGTTTGGCTCCAGCTTTGCATAAAGTAGTGGAGTTCCACTTCACTAATGTATTCACAACAGGATAAAGTTCATATGGAGAAATAGGCCATTCCCCACATCGTATAATTGGATATAACAAGACTAAAAGCACATTAACTGGAGCAATGAATCAGGGAGAAGAGACTGCAGCCGCTATCTCCATCATAACAGCTCAGCTGAGAAATCATCTCACAGACTCGATGAGATGGAGGAGAGACTGTTATAGTCACAGAGGGCCACGGCACTGATGGAAATATTGGAAGGAAGAGCACGGCCTGATTGAGAGGAAACGACCAACGGTGAGTAGAGATGAACAGCAGAACACAGAGGCGGATCTACTTCATTTTCATAACTAATGGGACTGCAGTTTGACGCTAATGACACAGACTCACACACTTGAGTTAATTTATAGTGACATGTCTAATCATATGTGTACGATATATGTGTATCTGCCATGATGTCACTGGAAACATTTCCTTACTAAAAGTCCTTACAGCGACCGGCCGTAAATGAATCATCTCTTGGTTTCCTGCTGTTAGATTGAAAACACTTAAAGATTCCCCCCAGTTATGTTACAAAACATCTTAAAAAATACTCTGCATTGAATAATAATTTGATTCTGATATGGGTTTAACACCAAAAACTTCAGTGACCTCATTAAAAATTGTTAAAACATCTCCTCAGGGGTCTCTGAATATGTGAATTTTACTCATTTCAGAAGTTGAAAAGAAGAAAACACATTTCCTGGTCTCCAAAAAGTCAGTTTTCACAGAATAATAAGACACCAGTCTGTGGAAATTCACATGGAAACTCGATGATTAAAGCAAACTAAAAACTTTGAGAGGACTAAAGTTTTAAAGGTAATACTTACAGAAAAGAGAAGTGATAGATGTTTTTGAACATTCATATATTATCAAGAGATTACCTAACACCATCACTACTGGTGTTTCATTGATTGTTTTAGTCGATGGTTTTTTAATTTATGTTTAATTTATTAAACTATTTAAGAGTGAAGAAGACTGTCCTCTGGGAAAGTCTGTAAGTGCTAACATTCTCAATAAAACCATGTCAAATGTAAAGGAGACGCCTGAGTGGTTCAAAACAACACAAAAGTAACTTAAAATAAAGAAACAGCACAAAAAATAAGGTCATAAGGGTCAAAAACATAACAAAGGTCACAACTACACAAAAAAGGAGGTAAGAGGTAAAACTAATGTAACAGATTCCATGAGGTGAAAATGTAAAACACACAAAATGAAATGATACAAAGAAGACGCAACACGAAAGCGACAAAAAAGACATAAAACATGCAACAAAATGAAAATGATGTTAAAGATGTAACAACTCAAAAATTACACAATAGACAAAATTACATAAAAGACTTAATTTGCAGCCTAATGTTCTACATTTTGACCCCCAGGAGACAAAACATTTTTCCAGCTATGAAAAAAAAAGAAGGGAAGGAACCACTTATGTACAAAGGAGAAGGAATACTGGAAAATCTAAACAGTTAAAATCCAATCTTTAAGAGACAACTTTAGTAGACTCTCAAATAGGAAAAAGTTCAGAGTAGAGCAGCATCTGGTGTGACACACACACACACACACACACACACCTCAAAAATATAGCTGTCTAGATTGTAATAAGGTCCCTGAGGGAATAACTCTTTGAAATAAATGTTAAAGGCACATGTGCTTTCACCTCTAATCAGCATGAAACATACACTGAGGCTAACAAAACATGATCAGGGTCCTAAAAACACAAATACATTCACATATGTACATTAAAACCAGTGGCTTTTTAACATGAGTCCACGAGGGCCAAGGTGCAGTGAAGGGGCTTCTGTAAACTAGTGCTGTGTGGTAACAAAAACGTCTCCTGTCTTCGCTCAGGTGTTGAAAACCCTCAGACTGATACACACACTCCAACAGTCTGGACCCGGTGGCTGCGGCTGCCGCTGTTGGAACGGTAAAGGATTACTTACAGAAAAGCTATAATCTATCTGGCAACCCGAGGTGTAGGTGTGTGTATGTGCGTGGGCGACTGAGCACATGTGAATGCGCGCTTGTTTTTGTGGTGCGTTCGGGGGCCAACAGAACGCCAAGCAATGAAATCAGTGAAATCAGACTGTCTGCATCTCCTTCTACTGTAATTTTCCTTAAATAGCAGTGATGTAATGCGGGCAGCCTGTAAGCAGTAGCGCGCTGCTGGCGGCTGTGGGCAGCTGTGTGTCCAGGCCGTGTTTGTCTAGAAAGGCTATGGTACTGGGGCTGTTGGGGCTACTGGGGCTGGGTCCAACAGCGGCTGATGATAATAGAGGGGAAGTGGATGTGGTGGATTTAATCACACACTTTCAGGAGAGAACACAAAGTCTATTTGGGACTGATGCTACCACTCTGCCTGACTAAGCTTTTACTGGGATCATTTGTTTTGCTTTTTTTTCCCTCATGTAACCTCTTTTCCATTTCATTTATTCTAAGCTGGTGCTCTTTTGTCTATCTGTCTGTCCGTCCTCTACTTTCTATGAATGCAAAAACCAATGAGTCGCCAAAATATCCTTTGCTGGCTTGGGTTTTCATCAAACTCCTATAAAATCAAACTAATTAAAAGTGTCAACTCCACACACGCACATAATAATAATAACGCCTATGTCACAAGCACTATTTAAAACTGAATTAATTGATTTTTGCTTCGTCATTCGGGGGCTAGCAAAAAACCTGTAAATCCAACATTGACATATTATCACCCCATAAAGGTAGCTCTTACCTCAAACTGTGACCTGTTCCACATCCAGCCGATAAATATTAAAATTATAACAATAGGCCTTATAAACTCTTGGTTTTACCACCTAGTAAATCGAAGCCCAATATTTAAGTTCTTTTAAAACTTCTTCCCAGGGTTCTTGTTTTATGGTGCCCAGAATTTATGTGATTACATTTTGGGAAAAGTAGGTCAAAGCTAAAAAATTTTTATACATTTATTTTATTTTATTTATTCATTTATTTTACTTATAATGGGTGAAATTTCACATATTTGTAGCAGCTAAAGTATCAGTTGAATTCATACCATATTGGGTTTATAGATCACCAGTGACCCAGAATAGATGCGATTACATTTTGGGAAAAGTAGATTCAAGTTAACATTTTTTATACATTTTATTTATTTTTTTACTTGTAATGGGTGAAATTTCACATATTTGTAGCAACAAAAGTATTGGTTGAATTCATTCCAAATTTGGTTTATAGATTGCCAATGACCCAGAATAGATGTGGTTATATTTTGGTAAAAGTAGGTCAAAGTTGGAAAAAAAATAGAATTTTTTGAAATCTTTTTTTTTTCCCATTTACTTATAATGGGGGAACATTTCAAATGTCTATAAAAACATTAATTTTGTTTCAGTTTACTTCAAACTTGGCACATATAATATATAGACACATGAGCACAAGCATAAGCATGATGACAACAGCTGGATCCATGCCAAATAAAGTCACTATACATGCAAGGGGCGGGGCTTGTTGTACCTGGCACCAGTTGTTAATATTACTTTTGGTTACTGTAGACACCAGTCTATAGATTATAGGTGTAGTTATATTTTTTTGTAATTTTAAGTCGTAAAGACCCAGTGCTTCTTTTGTGGTGGCAGTTTATCACCATTTATTTATTCTAATATTATCCTCTGTAGTTTGCTTTTTTTCAGTCGATATCAGGTATTTTACTATAATTTACTGATCATGTAGATGTTCATAAACAGCTTCAGTTAAAGTTGAGGGTTATTATATCAAAAACAGAGAAAACTGGAGAAAAAGTTACTCTTTCAGCAAAACATGTCATTAATTAAACATAAATCCAGTGTGTCCATCCACTGTCTTTGATCCAACTCCATGGGTTTTACTGGTGAATCAATGTTGTAGAAGATCACATTGTTTCCATGGTAACTATGGAGCCTCTGAATGTCCAAATGGGTCATATCTGATGACCATGAAAAGATCCTAAATAGTATTTTATATCAATTATTTACATGTATTGATAGGATTATTGGATGAACTGGTATTAAACAGTTTAGCCCAGTAGATGGTTTTGGTTGTTGGTGGATGTTTGAGTCTTTATGGGTTAACATGAAACCTATTCAGCTGTGTGATTAGCATTAAGTGACTTTATATATGCATAGTGAGCACTGATACAAAGAACGGATAATCAATGTGGAGCCACCTCTGGATTCTCTTCCATTAACACACAGATGGTTTTGAGAAACATAGCCTGAAAACGGAAAACCAAAACCATCAGTTGAGAGACAGTACGGTGGTCCAAGAGCTGGGGGGGAGAACGACTGCTGACACGGGAGATGATTTTCTGTGAATAAATCACTATAACTAGCACTGTTAATGTATGGTGTTTTGAGCCATTTAAGAGAGGAATGTACCGTTAACATGAATGCACAGTAGAGTTATTCAGCACTTTTTCATCAGTTAAACCTTAGGTCACCATTGAATTTGTTGTTTTATTAGCAGTGCTATGACCCATACCTGTGGGTTGTTTTTTTTTTTTTTTTTTCAATCACTGTATAAAGATGCCCACAGAATATAAAGGGAACATGTAAAAAATGTGTGTAAAAAATATCAGACCACATGTTTAGTGTGACCTCCCTACATGTGTTCACTGCTTTAATCTACTGTCAGATCAAGTTCCATTCATTTCTTGTTGCTTGGCCTACTTTTGGTAATGAAATTTATTATAATTACTAATTTTTGCTGGTAGAAGTTTTTAAAATGTTTTACTCTTTCTTCCATTGTGTTGTATCGTCAAAAAGAGACTGAGAAATATATATATATATATATATAACATTAACCTAATGGCATAATTGCCTAAGTAATATTCATTTTCAGGTTTATTGTTTATTATTTATATGGATTCACATGTCTTTGAACTCTTCCTGGGGGTCCATTAAAATACAAATACAGTTAGAAAATACATACATAAATAAAAGTAAGTTTACAGTTCATTGTTACCACCAAAAAGCTGAAATTTTCATCTCAACACATGAACCTGAACATCTACCATCTACTAAAATCCTCTACTGATCTAAAATATTTAATACCTGTTGATCCATTAATCTTATCAATCCATATAAATAATCGGTGTAAATACAGTTTGTCATCTTTTCATGGTCATCAGATATGACCCATTTGGATGTTCAGAGGCTCCGTAGTTACCATGGAAACACCACCACCTTTGACAACATTGATTCACCAGTAAAAAACCATGGAGTTGGATCAATGATGGTGGATGGATTCACTTATTTTTACTTTTAATTAATGATGTATTTTGCTAAAATATTCAGTTCTCTGCTTTTGATATATTAATGCTCAACGTTGACATGTTTATTAAATTAAATGTCAGAAAATACCATATTCACTGAAAAAACACAAAATACAGAGGATAATACTATAATAAATAGTGAGAACCACTTAAAGATGGTTAAAAATAGAGAAAAAAATCATTTGGCAACTGACACAAATGTCACACTGGGTCCTTATGGGTTAAAACATTGAAGCTTTGATTTTTACAGGAGCTTGGAATGCGAGGGTCAAAACAATTATTTGCATTACTGTTTTATTTTCTTTACTTTCTGTTTTTTTGTTTGTTTATTTTTTTTATAAATGGAAGCTTTTACTGTGTTTGATGTATGAAAGTAACTTAATCCACAGACCGGAGGCCCCGCAAAAGACAAACTTTTTTAGTCAAATCATTTTTGGTTTGAGAAGTTCATGATTATGTTGTAAAACTCTAAGCCTTATTCTGTTGGTAAGAAAGTCAGGTTTCCTGTTCACAACAGCACTCTGTCCGGACAAAAAAAAAAAAAGTCGCACATACAATATTTAACTGCACCATCTTCAGTTTTATTCCAGGACACATTCACTGTCACATCTTTTTTACCACATAATTCTTAC
>JAPSES010000258.1:22562063-22574335 GCA_029822895.1 Maxillicosta whitleyi
AACATGATAACAGAACAAAACTACACCATAGACGGTCACGTAGATTCAGTCTTTGGTGGCGGACGTAAAAATTCAGATGAAAAAATACGCAACGAGCGAGTTTTCGGCGACTCTCCGAGCAGACAACACGAGTACAAGTAATGTGTCGAGCCGAGAGGAGCCGGTCCCATGTAAGTGGAAAAGCATACGGAGTAGAGTGGAGCCGTGTAGAGTCGAGTAGAGTGGAGCTGGTACCATGTAGTGGAAAAGCGCCAAAAGAAGGAGTGACAGAATCGACAAGAATCGAAAATCGAGAATGGGTGGAGTACGTTCCCGGTCTAACCTCGTCTTGCGTTTATCTACCTGTATTGCCACCGGTCTGCTTCCTCCATGCAGCCACGTTGCCCTGGTTACTGCCGCTGGCGCTGACCTTTGCCCCCTGCTGCAGTGCGCGTGCTGCAGCATGCTTACCTGCCCTGCTGCCCAGCGCCGCCGCTGTTACTACGTTCTGCAGCTGAGAGGAGGAGGTGTATGAGTGGGCCATGCCATGAGAGGTCACTGCAGACTGGAGGCTATGTGCCATCTGACTCTGCAGAGAAAATGACAGAGACGTGTTAACTAAGAGACCTGTGTTTAACCAGACACTCAATTTAAGCAAAATAAATAAATGTATACGCTTCTATAAAAGTTCTCTTGATTTCTTCCTCCTTCCTTTGGGAAACATTCAGATTTTACTTTGATATTTTGATTTGTATCAATGCTGGTGGTACAATGCTTTTATTTATTCATTTTAAAAATGGAAGTTCATATTTCACTCATTTAATAAGTTCATAATCCAGTGTCATTTCCTTAAGGACAAACATGTCCTGATTTATACACTGAAGCATATCACCCTCACAGTAAAAACTACCATTTAAAACATTACAATATTCTGAAAATGTATGTATACTTGATAGTTATGATCAGGTCACATGTTAAAAAATGATAAAAAAAAAAAAAACATGATAAAAAAAATGTAACAAGTGGGAGGTTTTTAAAAATCACTGCACAAAAGATTTATAAAAATCAATGTTGCTGATATATATGAAGATACACGACATTTGTTAAACAACTTAACTCCTTGAACAATAAAATTAATATACAGTGTATGCATACAAGTTTTATGACATTTTTTGCCCTGTAAATAAAACAAACATCAAAAGAAGCTTTTTAAAAGTGAGAAATAAGAGTTCATCGTGAACTGGGGTCAGTCCACACTCACCTGTTTAATGGTGGAGTGATGGCCACCCACAGTTCTATGCTGCATGGCTCTAGCCTGCTTGTACTGCTGGGATGCCAGCACATCACTTTTGGACAGCGAGGGAGAGGAAGAAGAGGACGAGCTGGCTTTAGAGACAGACGAGGCAGAAGAGGAAGATGAAGACGAGGCTGCCTGCTGCAGGATGCGCTGTTCAATTTCCTGCTCCTGTTGGAGCGCCTTGACAAATGCTGCTTTCAGCCGACTGGTGTGCTCCGCCTTCAGGGCCTTCTTCTGATTGGACGACATGCAGTGGTCACAGAGGACAGTGCCAGACTTCTCCTTCCTCCAACGGGACGTGAAGTCCGTCTTACACTGGGCACAGGTGTATGGCTCTTTGGGAATGGAGCTGGACATTGCAGTAGCTGGCCCTAAATTTCCTGCAAGACGAATGAAATGAATTACCATCAGCTCAGACAGATCCAGTGTCCAACTATACATCTACTAGGGCACAACAACAGACTGAGAATATATACCCACCCCTCCCATGCATCTCCAGAAGTTTTTGGACCACCTCCTCCAAGCCTAACAAGTAGATGAACTCATTATTGGCTGCTGAAGGCAGGAAGTTGAACTCGGGGGCAGGAGGTTTGGGTGGAGGGATCTCCAGCAGAGTCTTCTCCAATTGCTTACGAAGTGCAAGCTTAGCTGCCGCTTGCCGACTGGCAGGGGAGTCATTGATAGAGTTGGGTGACACTGAAGAGCCCTTTAGGCTTGTGGGAGAGGCCTGCACCAAAAAAATAAATAATAGTAATACACTTAATGTCTGGCTGGCCTGCACCCTGGTAACAAGACACCAATGCAGTTGGAAAGAGAATTTGCATATTTTGTCCTCACCTGAGGGATGTTGACCATGACATTACTGTTGGCTACATTTGCCACTCTGATGAGTCCTTGCTGAATGATCCTCTGGCCCTGGACCTGGACATTGGGCACAGAGGCCCTTGGAGCCAGCAGGAGAGGAGGAGGGCCTGAGCCGCCGTGCTGCTGCTGTTGCTGACGTATACTGGCCATGTGCTGTGGAGTCACTGTGATGGGCTGAAAGTGGAACACATGCATAAATGACCACGGCAGAGGTCAAAGGCACCAAGGTATAGAATAGGAAAACAAAGTGGGAAAGTAATAAACTGACATGTGAAAGGCATGTCAATACTTATGAGGGCGAGGCTGAAAAACACTTGGAAATTTTCAATTTAAAAAAAAATGTCTTTATTCAGGTATTTCAAGATGAATTCAAGACCTTTTTTTAAGATCACTGCAACCCCATATAATCTAATCAGACTTTGGTTAAGCTTTGGCAATAGGTCCTGATGTGACCACAAAAAACACTGGATGACAGCAGGTGTTTGATGGTGGATATTTATGGCTCTGGTGTTTTGCTGACTTCCCATGTGACTCTTATGCTGATAGGAAGCAAAAAGATAGACTGTGGTGTGGGGAAGAGGTGGAATTAAATAGATTATGTTTTCACTCATTTTCAAACATGTAACAAAGCCATTTATTGTTTTCATGTATACCAGGGTTCCTACAAGTTACATTTAAGACCCCGCAGAAACCCTGGTATATAATTTCTCATGTTTTCGTGCAACCTGTTTTAAATCTAAGGGCCACAACACACCAACCCGACTGTCGCCAGAAAAGGAAGCCAAACTTATTAGTTGGCTTTCATCTCCCTGACATGGTCAAAAAAGTGTGAAGAACACACCAAATCGTCTACCAACGTCAATGTACGCTCTGCACTTACACCAGACGTAAAACCGGAAATAACAGAACATCTCTCTAGACCAAAACACAGAGCTTGTCAGTCATTGTTGTCAGCAGAGTGCGTTGAGTAGTCGAGAAGGGTTGTTGTTGTACTCGTTGATTGGATGGCTAATAATAATTAGATAATTGTGATGTCAGCTCTCGGGCTTCTTCTTGTGGAAGAAGAAAGATCTTCCAGGTGAAAACTGAAAAATCGCACTATGATAACAGTGTTCATTTCATGGAATGAATAAAGTCCATCTGCAACACTGACTGGTACCCATTCAGGTTCGATATGAGCAGAGAATGGCCCAATTATAGAAGACAATAATAGTGTGAAGTATCCTGGCATATCTGGATTTACATGGAAACCGCTTGTTCACTGATTCATTAGTCAAGGGTTTTCCCTTCACCAATCAGGTTGGTCCAACTCAATTGTCCAATTACACGTGTTGAATGGGCCAAAAAGACTGGCAATGACATTAATGATGAACACACCAAGCAAACTCATGTAACCGACCTCCCCAGATGACGTCCAACCACCGAAAATCAGGTTGGTGTGTTTTCGCTTTAAGGACTATCATAGGATTATTTTGTTGAACACTCAAAATAAAGTGATAGAATAAAAGTTATAGAATAGAATAGACTGCAAAAGCCTGATAACGACCCGTTGGGTGTGCTGCGTCTAAAACATATAGGATAGTAGATCTTGAGGACCAGGGTTGGTGACCCCTGCTTTATAACTGAAGTTCTTTGACAGTTTCACACATCACAGCAGTCATCAAACATGCACTAAATCTAATCACAATTTCACAACCTGTCAAAGTTGTATTTAAGATGTTTTAAGACCAAAAATGTGTTTTGTTAAAGGTTGGACTTCTTAAGGATCTGCAGAGTGGTACACCCACACTTTAAAGAATAAACCAAACCCTCACACTGACCTGGGCTCCTCTGACCAGCGGTGGCATCACAATCTGGGAGTTGTGTTTGGACGGGACGTGCTGCCCACCCCGAACCAAAGGAGGGGGGATCACCGTGCCTGAGCTACGACCTGTCACCTGTAGGCATGAGGACAATGTTAGTGAACTTTCCCAACATATGCTGGAAAACCAACTGAATCAATCAATAACAATTAGAACACTTTAACATGATAAACAAATTAGGGGTGTAACGGTGCATTTGTTTGTAACAAACAGTTTCGGTTCGGGGCCTTCGAACAAGCAGAACCCATGTGCAGGGTTTCCTCTATATACAGTACATTCAGCAGTGGCGAACTCTTAGCACCACCGCAAAAAAACCCAAATCATGACAGAGAGTACTACAGAGGCACAGAAGCCGGGTCAGACGTTCAAAGCATGTTAAGTTTCACTTTTGGTTTTTGGCTTTTTATTTTTTAACTCAAGTGAACCTGGTCCTGTTCTCCTTCACCGTGCCTCTGCTGCGGTGTTACTGTGAGGTCATGTTCACAGCACGTCAAGGAATGCTGTGAGGCGTTCAAAAACACTCAGTACATTACAGTGTTTGCCATCAACAAACATTGAACACTCAAAATTACATTATATTTAACATTATATATATATAATATTATATTTGTAGAAATGTCTTGTGTCCTACAGGTAGTTACAGAGCACACCCCCCTACACCCCACCCCCCATACTGAAAACGTGTGAAAAATGTACCGAACTGAAGACCCCTGTATCAAAAATGTATTGAATTTAAATTTTTCTGTACCGTTACAACCCTAATAGAAATTCTTAACAAATAAAATCAAGTCTCCTCAGTACAAGTTGGGTGAAATAGTACAGATACCTGAAGGGTTCCTTTGCTCGATGTAATGCTACCACGCACCAGAGGAGGAGGAGTCGCAACCGAGCCAGTTGTCTAGAAATCAGCAGTGATTAGAATGAATAAATGGACAGGTACTGTTTGTACAGTAAAATGTAGTCATGTATTTAACAATGAAGTATAAAGATTAAAATAAAATTGCTTTTCTGTGGCATTTATCACCTATAGTAAACCTTTTTTATTTTTTACCTTCTGCACTGTGCTCTCCTTCTGGATCTGGCTTTGTCGTAGTTTCTTAAGCAGCACCAGCTTAGCCTCTTGCAGTCTGAGTTCCTCCTTCAGCTGTTTGATAATGCGCTCCCTCTCTTGTGGGGAGCTCTTCTGTATAAGAAAAAAAAAACGGGATGTGAGTGGAATGGTTATGCGTACATAATTATTTGACCAAATACCTTGGGTAACTCTGGTGTGCATAATTTAAAGGTAGATCATTAGTGTTATTCCAAACATTTGTCTTTAAATCTATTTTTCTGTCAGTTCTGTGTAGGAGTATATGCAGCTCTCCACTAAGCAGCATCATCAGAGTATGAGTCAAAACTTTGTCAATTGCTGACAGGATAAGTTAAGAGTATGATGTGAGCAAAAATAAAATTCGATGCCCTACCATTAGTTTATCTGTATCAGTCTTCGTGAAGCAGTGGCCATTCATGAGAGGACTGGATGGCTCATTGTCCGATAACACGATCACGTCATCTGGAGACGGTGGCTGGCGCTCTCTTTTAATATCACTGTAGGGACAAAACATGAAGGCAGATTACATTACTACCGAGTGTATTTTCTTTAGAAAATCCAGTTTCACTCTATTCTATTGCACTCTTGATCTTGAGAGCACCATTTGACTCAACAGCACCATAAATGTAGTTTGGTGTTATAACCAGTAGATGGCAGTACATTATTATGATAGTCATCAGTGTTGTACTGCGAATGTGTACTGGGACACACAAGAAGACAAGAACCAAGAGATCAATAATGGAGTAATGGCGGCAGAGAAGATCGTAACCAGCCTGCATCCCCGGCAAAAGAAAACAGACGTAGAGTCTTGGTCCTGCTCCTCTTCAACACACACCACCAAAGCAACAAATGATATGCAAACTGAAGCCAAATTGACTCATTTTGTTTTGTTTTTCCAAAAGGAAGTGATCTTTGGTAAGGTGCTTAGTGGCTTTTCCTAGGTACTAACAAGAACAAAGGCGACTAGTAGCTGCATACATATGCGTCAATACGGGGAGGGGGTGAGATAAAAGGCAAGGGATGGTTGTAATTCTACAGTACTTGGATCATGTGGGAGAATAAATCTGCTTCTGTCCCAGTGGGGATCCTTTTAGTTGCTTAGAGCTCTGAGGTGAGGATAACTCTTGAAAGATGTGGTAAAGCATATATGCTGTGATATAAGACAGTACATAAGAGCTGGAGGTTTGCACACATCCACTGGAGTTACATAATTGTTCAAGCTGTCGAGCGAGAGGCTTCAGGGCTTCAAGCTTAGGCCCAGTTTACCACCCAGACAGGCCTTCACCCCTCCCCTACCTCTGTGGCGAGGCCTATGGCCTAGCCGAGATCGGCACAGCCTGGGCCTCGGCTCTGCCCTCCCTCCCAGCTGCCGATACCAGAGTCACAAGCTGAGCAGAGCGGAGGTCCGCTGGAGACACTGGAGAGGGTGACAGTGAGGGGGAGGGGAATACATGGCCACGAGCCAACCTATTGTGTACACTCTCTCACTCAGTCACTCACTCACTTCTTCACACACCCCTCCCCCATCCCCACTTACTTGTTCATCTTTTATACTCCAACTCACTGACTCACTTCTTCACACTTTTTCTTCCCGTTTGCACACTCCTGTCTTTCTTTCGCTTTGTTGGTCTTGTAACTACACTCTTCAACAGACCGTACAGGCTGAGTTCAACAAGGTCAACTTCACTCAAATACAGCCACGTCACTTGTTATGAGATGAAAAGTTTAACAGACTTAGCAATTACACCCCAAACAAAGACAATGAGTATTTACTGTCCCTTAAAACAGGTGCCAAGACCACAGTAAATCCTTTTAATTTGCTATAACACTGCTTCCAAGAAGAAGCCTTATGCATTTCTAGTGAAATCCACTAAAAAAAAAAAAGCAGCTAAATGCACACCGTACGCAAACACACCTATAACACTAATTGAAATAAAATCACTTTCCTGAAACACAGCTAAAGCCTAATGGGGCCTGAAGGAGCTGCACTTTTCATGCCTTGTTCTGTTTACATTCCATACATATATGATATATTATACCAGTTATGAGATGCATTAAAGCTTCTCTCACAAAGAGCATCTGCAATATTATATGAACAAGCTTATGGTGGTTGCTACTGCTTAATTGAGAAGAGCTTACACAAGCATCACAACACAGCGGCTTTGTTATGTAAGGTCCAGTGTTTCTGCATGCCTCTCCTTCCCCTATCACAGCTTCACACTGACCCCACTCCAGTGTTGCTGAATCAGTCATTATTAGCAGTTGGATTCCCCATTCAAAATGCTGTGCAATGTGAAGCTATGCGAGG
Source organism: Maxillicosta whitleyi (assembly GCA_029822895.1). Taxonomy (NCBI): domain Eukaryota; kingdom Metazoa; phylum Chordata; class Actinopteri; order Perciformes; family Neosebastidae; genus Maxillicosta; species Maxillicosta whitleyi. The sequence continues at coordinate 22,569,464 of JAPSES010000258.1, forward strand.
CAACACTGCATATATGAGACCACTGCGTTATTCAAAAGCAACAGGCTAGACAGAGATGTAGCCAAGTATTAACATTTTAAAATAAATATACAAAGCACCAGGGAGCATGAAGAGGACTGAAGGTCAGAGGGGAACAGTACTGCTCAGTGATACCAAGAGCCTGCACCAACTTCTGTTTTGTCTTCATACACTTTGGCTTACATTACACTGCGTTTATGCTTATACAAAGTGTGCTTACGCAGATTAGGTCCTTTATATTCAACCATGAGGTAATCATTTTATAGTGACTAAGTGCAGAAACACGTGGTGAGGGCTAAATAGGGGTCAAAGGTGACACATCAGAGTCAACACACCTTCAAGCTGTATCTGTCTGTTTTCCATTTTAACTAGCATTAGTGTGTTTCTCTCTCTCTCTACCAAACACATCACATGACATCAGGCATTTCTGTGCGTGGTCATGTGACACACCCACCAATCCTCCTGGCCCCTCCTTTCTCCAACTGCTCCTTCCAATGTAGAAACCATGGCAACGGCCAGTTGGAACCAGTTTGTGACACATAGCCTTCATTTTGTGTGAAGTGTGAGGCAGAGTTCAGGTGCTGCTGTGGGAGAAAATGGAGCCCAGGCCTCAGGAGCCTCAAACTTTTCAAAATGGGGGCAGGCAGTCGACAACCACATAGTGACTTCCTGTACAAGTTCTGTCAGGCCACTTGCTAGAGCAAAGTTAGAAAGGAACCTGAAAAGCAAATCGACATCTATTCGCAGAAACACACACAGGCACAAAAACGAAATCCAAGAGCCACCTAATATAGTAAGGCAAGAGTCATACATAGAAATAATTCATTTGTCCAATGTCACATCATCATCATCCTCCTGCCATCACCCATGGTTTCACAGAGTACAATCAAATGTGGCTGAAAGGAGTCATTGCATCATTTGCCCTCACACACAAAATGACTAAACCAATACATTTTGTCTGAGTGTGCAATAAAGACAGCAATACAACTGATGAAAGTCTTGTTTGTCGTTTGCCATAAAAAAAAAAAAAGTAGTGTAATGCCAAGTGAAGATTTTCCTGACGTGTCTCACCTCTTGGATGTGCTCATGTCGACAGGCTCATCTCCAGTCTGCACTTCCACTTTGATGGTGGCCTTCACTTCCCCTGCCTTTAGGATGCTCGCTGCTACTTTTGCAGTCTGCTCATTCTTCAGTTTGACACCATCATCTCCAGGTCCCACTAGTGCCAGTGGGTCCCCATCTGCATCACCCTTCTCTACTTTAACCCTCTTACTGTCCATGTCCTCTGGGGGCCCTACAGGAGTTGCATGGTCCCTCTCCAGAGCTCGCTTCTGGCTGCGTGTTTGACGCACTGCCTCCTCTGACATGGCTGCTCTCACCCTGGAGAGAGAAGATATGAAAGCAGTTAAGGAAACAATGTAAACACATTGTGTTTTTATTAAATGCGATAAGCACACGAGTAACAAGAAGTACTTATTTTACCAGAATACATTTTTTAATGATTTACTTATACAGCACACAGTGTGCTGTATAAGTAAATCATTAAAAAATGCATCAAGTGGCACTTAATGATGCTTTATGAAACTCTTCTCTTCTACTGTAGGGGTGTAACGTTGCACTCGTCTGTACCAAACATTTCAGTTTGAGGCCTTCGATACAATACGGAGGTCTACCGAACAAATACATGTAGCTTATGTGATAAACACAAACACTTGTCTTAAGTTTCCACACGAACCTTGAAGCACAACGCACACATTATGAGCAAGGTGACCGCAGGAGGAAACCATGTGCAATGTTTGATATCTTAGACCAGGGGTCACCAATCCTGGTCCTCAAGGGCTGGTATCGTGCATGTTTTAGATGTATCCCTCTTCCAACACAGCTGATTCAAATGATAAGCCTATCATCAAACTGCAGAAGCTTGATAATGACTGTCAGGTGTGTTGGAAGAGAGAAACACCTAAAATATGCAGGATACTGGCCCTCGAGGAACAGGATTGGTGACCCATGGTCTTGATGGATGTATATGTGGTACAGGCACCATACACATGCTGCATATGAACCGGTATGGCTGCTCAGAGCAGTGTCAGAGGTACAAAGCCAGATTTAGTAGCATTTGGGATTCCCTGTCAGTTATGTCAATGGAGAGAAACAAGTCGACAAAACAAGAGCACTGTGCCGGTATTTTTTAAAATTTTTTTATGAAAGTTGTCTCCTTCACTGTACTGAAAATGTATCAAAAATGTACTGAACCTAAGGCCCCTGATCTGAAAATAAACTGAAATGTTGCTGTACCATTACACTCCTACAATACTGCCTTTCTTCTTGCTAATTTACAGAGTTAGGCCTAACAATGGAAAAATTATATAGCCAGTTCTTCAATTACATTTTTATGATAAATATAATCTTGTTTGAGAGCTTGCAGTTTATTTACCTTTTTTCACCATATTTACCATTTCATTCAGGTTTGAGAACGGAAATGTATACATTTTATCTCACATTTCAATAATGACAAAGACATTTTGTTCAATTCAAACTCCATCAGGTCTGTAACTTGTCTGCCACAGGGACCATCTATTACAGGAAACACAGAACAATAACTATGAAGATTTAATTTCAACAGGTATTTTTTGGGGTTTTTCATACTCCATTAATAAATGTAGTGAAGACAGGAAAGGTAGGCGAGAGGGGATGATGAAGGGCACAGAGCCGAGGCTGGATTAGAACCAGGACAGCTGTGGTGTGTGGTACGAGTTCTACCAGGTGAACTACCAAGGAAACCCAAATAGAAAGTTTAAGAACCAGTCGAACCAGATTTATTCTACACCAATGTGCCCTACATTGTTTGATACAAAACTTAATGACTGAATGCACATTTTAAACTTCATGCTTTTATGTAAAATCGTAGCAAAGTTTAACTATTAAGACACTTTGTTTTGCAGCCCTGTCTGTGAGAAGTGACAATGTTCCTGCTGTGCACCCTGAGGTGTATGAGAGTCTCATGTCCTACTGCCAGTGCCCCAGATGCTGACCCAAATTCCTCTCAGTACAGTAACAGCAGAGGATGAAGAGACCCACATAGCTTTCTGGAAAAACCTATTACGCAGCAGAAAAATAGCACCTACACTGTGCAACATTCACATTAGCGCCCTAATGTAGGCCATGTTCCCACTGTGAAACGGACATTTCTCTATATTAAAACCCAAGACAGACATACAGCAAAAACATGGACATTGTATTAAAACTGTATGAGGATTATGGTGTGATTATCGATGATACCAAGCTCACAAACGCGATCGTGTATGTCTGATTCAGTGAGACGACTCAAGGTCTCAGAAGTTCAACGTGACATCATCGCAGCCCCACATGATCCTATCCCAAGATTCCATAAGAGACAAAAAGCGCTTCCCTGAAAACCGGTTCAGACTGGTCTGCGATTGAGAGACGGTGCAGGTTTAACCCCTGGAGAGACATAGTGGCAGAAGAGTAAGAGAGACGGGGAGGCCACAGACACATCCCACACAGGGAGCAGGGGAAAACGAGGGAGGAGAAAATAGTGTAGTCTTCGGACATTCCAAAACACGTGTGCTACCCAACAGTGGGAGGACAAATGACTAATTTGTGTGGCAACAGCCTGTCCAACGCCCAATCATTATATTTGATATTTAAAAGAAAATTAAGACCATTTTACATTACCTTTAAAGCTCAGAAACCTATACTTGTATTATAATATATAAAGAAATTCAACATATACAAAAATCTCACACTGCACTTTCTACATGACATGGAGAGGAAAATGGCTTTTTAGGAATTTCACCTGCAAAGTTTTACACGATCCAAGTTTGTATTTGGTAATTCAGCCAATGCGTATTTTTAGTAAAATTAAAACAGGCATCCTAGTTTGCATGTGTGCGACTGTGTTAAGCCAAAAAACGCACCATGCTGTGGTACATAACAAGAGCAGATGTGCCCTGCTGTACCATCCCTGGACACAAAGGCCATCTATCTAAAGATGACAGCTTGTGTGTGGGTGTGTAGGAGTGCACACGTTCTTCATGTGTGCAAGCCCATAAACCCATTTCATAGTCTACGCTGTATGGGTGAAGCCATGAGTGTACGTCACTTTGATTTGAGTGGGTGTGCTGGTATAAAGTACAAAATGACTGTTAGTCTATGAGACGATGTAGTGTGAGGTTATTGCAAAACCCAAATGGTTGTGTTGGTAAGGTGATATTGATAAAGATGTGAGGCTACTACAAAACGTAGGACTCTCAGATACAACACAGTTACCATATTTAGACATAATAAGAATGGGATTGAGATTCTTGATCTAAGGCAATCACCTACACTAATGTGTTCGGGTAGCCCTGGGTGATACAACGATAATGGTATATATATCGCAATATTACTTTTCCTCAATAGAAATGTGAGACATGCTCGATAGAATTCCAATAGAATTCATTTGTTCAAGTTTTGACAGACATAAGAACAGCCAATCATAATTAAGTAGCACAGAACCGACCAATCACGCTCGAGCGACAGCAAGTTAGGTTGATGCCCACAGCACAGGTGTAAGAGCTGCCACTGCACACCTGTTAATGCTTGGGCTGCAGTGGGAGATGAGTGTTCCCTCAGGAGAAAATGTGACCGAGAACTCGGGCGACTGGGTTACTGTAAAGTAGAGTGTGAACCGTTTGGGTTCAGGGTTTTCAATACAATACGGAAATACATGTAGCCTATGTGAAGAACGCAAACACTCACCGCAGTAAAGCTGACAAGACATTCACAGATTCACACTTCGTGGTTCAATAGATCATCAGTCAATAATCAATGAGACACAGATGACGACTCTAT
>JAPSES010000258.1:22580895-22596172 GCA_029822895.1 Maxillicosta whitleyi
TAACCCCTTTGCGGCCACGCCGGTGCCGTGGCAGTACAGATAGATGAAAAAATCGTTTATAATCGATATTATTAATTGTCAGATCGTTTGACGCCAATATCGTTATCGCGATTTAAATACGATATATTGCACAGCTCTAATTTGAACGTCCAGTCAGTTAATCAAAATTGAACATGCTGCAGATGTAGGAGTTTGTATAAGCTTGTTTACTGTATTGCATATTATGAAGGTCATAATGAGCATCTCCCACTGTCTTTACTGCTGTTTTACCAGTGTCCATTTGTAGGATGCATGGTTGGGAGACTATGACACGTAGAATATAACACATAACACAAATACAAGCAAAGTAAAAATGTCCACTGATGAAGTCAACACTGAAAATATTTTTTTTACTCAGAACATTTTTTGGATTATAAGCACCAGTGGTAAATCCCTACCTCCAAGCTGCCTTTGGCCTAAAGCCTTCCAGAACCTAACTATGTATATATCTCTGTATTGATAAAATAATATTTTATGGCATCTAAAATAAAAAAAAAACAAAAACATAAAAACTTGTATAACAAGAATTATGTGGCATGAAATATGTGTGAACCCCTCATCCACATTTATTAATTTTTTTTTTTTAGAAAGAACACATTTAAAAGCTTTCAAAGATCCAAAAATGGTAACTTTATTGATGTATCTTTGGCTGGAAGGGTTTTGATGCAACCGACTGGATAAGCCAAAGTTCAACAAAAGGAATGCGACGTTCTTGGCATGTGACTTTAACACAAGATGTCAAATGCAACAGGAAAAGAGGACAACAAATAATTCATGTAAATCTTTTACAATTATGGCCATGAGCACTATATTGTATATCAGTGTTCTAGCTAGTGTAAAGTGGCATAGAGGCCCGCAGCGCTAAAATTTTGACCCAATACGCTAATTTTCTCTCGATACACTTATTTTCAGTACAGTGTAGTGGCATTTTGACTGTAATTGTTTGCCCAGATCAAATATGAAAAATGTTGTTTCACACACACGCAGGCTGGACTCTAAGCAAATCAGCCTCAAAGGCAGACCCAGAATTATGTGGGCGGAGCCACTAACTGAAAGGTATAAACTTTCTACCTACATACAAAAATTCCCCCTCTGGTACCCTTAAAATCGCCAATTTTTTGCTCAAATTCTAAAAAGCTCCGTGCTGCCCCCCCTCGGTCACTGCACTCCCTCAACACCCCTACTCTAAAATTAAATCCTAGCTAGAACCCAACAGGCAACAAATTGTTCTCCTGTCACCCTTTCTCATGCAAGCCCCCTTGCTTGCAGAAATGCAAAGACAGAGAGGGTTCAGTTCGTACATCCGCTCACTAGATCAGTGTTGGTTTTATGATGTTACTGTAATGACCATCAAAGTCATCGCACAACCACAGGTGCTCTGCTCCTGAGCAGCACAAGTTACAGGCACTTTTTAGAATTATGTGTAAGGCTACACTGTTGGCCTACACGTAATACAAGACACCAACATTCATTAAAAAAAATTATAATGATACACATAAGGCCACACCCAACATCACGGTTGGGTGCAGCCTTACGTTTGGTCTGTTGCACCTGTTACCACACCCAGTGGAGATATCACCACTGGACACTGAAGCTTTTTCTACACATGTGCCTCCAAAGGCTACACAACTATTTCTGAAAAGTCCAAAAACTCTGTCACAAATTGATGCACATTGAGATACTCTGATATGTGTAAAAACGCATATAGGTTTATAATGTAAAATACACATGGAGATGTGACCTTTGGTGATTTCTCCACCTTTTTGTAATGGCCCCTGCGGACCAAGAGTAAGAAAATATTATTTAAAGCAATTGTCTACACTAAGACCATCAAACCCATCTTCTGTATGCTTCAACGACTGATGTTAACAACTACATTCAATGTGGATTCAATTATGTGCACCAGTGACCTGTTTATGTCAGAGGTGGCTGTACCAAACGTAACAACATTCTGTGAACCACTCCAGCTTTAACCCATTCCATAGCATCAATAAACTCTGATCATTTATAGCTGCACCAAATTAGGAGTAAATCTGTTTCAGGGCAAGTGCTGTTACCTCCTTAGGGCTGTGAATGAGATGAGTGAGTGGATTATGTTTATTTTTTCTGACATTGAATCTGGTCTCCACTGTATGTAATCTAGTCCAAGTCACTCAAAGGAGACCTATTTCATTATGGAGTCATTATTATGATGATTAAAGAAATCTACAGCTTTACAACATAAAGCAACACTGTTGTTATAATTAATCTATATATAATATAGATAATCATTTTAATCATTGCTCTTTACTACTTGATAATATAACTACCATTAATGCAAGTGATAAATATACCCAATATTTCCAAAAACAGAGAAATTAATTGTTGTTTTGATGACTGATAACAGACTTGTACAAAATTAAAACTTCTCCCCCGTGTTGTGGACAGTTCACAATATTAGGTAATCTTATTTTCTAGTCTTAATGAAGTCAAAATGAGCCAAAAAAAATTATCGTTCTGAAATCTTCAGAACAAGCAATAGTAAAAACAAAAACCGGGTTGTGCAAGGGCACCAGAGTGCATGAAGTTTTAAAACATCAATATGATTTTAAGTAAGATAAAGCATCACTGGTTGGTAATTACGAGAAGAAAACGCTCACAAAATCTGAACCACAAACTGAGAGGCTGTAGTTTGAAAATGTTGAAGAAGAAACGGCTTCAGAGGAAGCACTCGTCTTGGTTTTATAACATGTGAGTTTTTCTTTATTAAATTCTATTTCAATTAAGAAGCAAAACATATAGTGATCAAATATATTTGCTGTCATTGTTGATGTTACCCATTCCTAGATTACACACATGTACAAACATAACTTATACAAAATACCTTTGGGGAGGAACACAGACAGGAGAGTTTGTCCCCTCTTGGACAAACATGCTGTATGTATCCAAGTTGCCGTCCTGCCTGTTTGTTGCACTGATGGTCAAGAGTTGCCTTGTCAGCACTGACTACAGAGGAGAACCAATTGTTACAGGCAGACTGATAAAAGAAATTTAGAAACGTACAAATGTTAAGCAACACGCATATAACTAAAGAGTATCTACAATACGCTCAAGAAACCTGTGGCATTTGTTATTTTACTTTAATAAAAACAACCAGCGCACAATTTATTACATTTTTAGTATTGTACTTAAAATTACAGTTTGTCAAGTAATCAGCCATGGAATAAATTACACATTGCTGAACAGGGATCAGTGGGCGACAAGGGAGGGCCCTGTCCCAATCTTATGACAAGATGAAAAAGTAATTCTTGTCTGATTCCAATTCCATAGTGATGACTCTTGGCCCGTCCAGTTCATGTGCCGTGTTCCATTTATTAAATTGAGGGAGTATCTCTGGGTGATATAATGTTTTTTTGACGCCTTACACAAAAGGTGATTCTCAGCCGTTTCATACAAGTCATTGTTTCAGAGTGGAAAAGCATGTTTGCAGAACTACTTATTGTTAATGATTCGTGCTCTTGCCAGTTCCTGTAAGCTTTTTCCATGTCCTCTCCAAATCATGTGATCAATGGCGACATTGTTTTTCATCTCACAGGAACTCTGTGATCCACAATATTCCCAAAATTGCCAGCCTAAATGAGAAATTAGTTCAAAGATAATTCATTTATACATTATTTACTTCTTTATAACTTATTCTCTTATACGTAAACACCTTATTGATTCATGGTTCATCACAGGCCTACCTATTAAATGGGGTATTATTCACCTCATGCATAATATTGGTAAATGAAACTACTTAGGTCAAATATTTAATTAGTTACAAGAGGCAAGCAAGTACACTTAAACTTCAGATGTTATTTACATTCCTGTTAGACAAGAGATGAAATGGTATGACAACTATGGGGAAGGTGTATTTTTGTTGAACATAAATTAGATGAGGTAAGCATCATTAAAAATTATGCCTAGCTCATCCATCCACACATGTATCTGTAACTGTCTGAAGGTCGGTTTAACTGTGAGCTCCTCATACAGTTTTTGAGTCAATATGAAGTTCAACAGGGTAAACAAGAAATAGTTCACTGAGCCAAACACTGGAGGATTCCTCTCCTTGCTTAGCGCCTTTAGGTGGAACCCTGTGGCAAAAACAGCTACTCCTCATCTCTTACATCTAATGCAATGAAAAAAGAAAACTGTATCAGCAAAAATTAGAAACACAAATGATACTCGCATATAATCACATAGCCTTTTATAGTCAAGCACCACAATATTTTCTGAAGTAAGCCAAATCAGCTGATTATTACTCACAACCTTCCATTAAAGTTAGTATTTCAACAGTGACATCTGTCACCTTGGTAGAGCAATGCTCAACACAAATGCCCAGCTGTAGGTTTCCTGTTTGCATCCAATTTGATAAAATTGCATCAGGGTAACCCATTCTCAAAACTACCCCTTCACCATGCATCTGCACTGAAATATTGAGCTTAATAGGTTGTTGTAGGTGACACTTCATGGTTTTACTAGCATTTTCCATTATCACTTTCACAATGAACTGCACTCATATTCTGCAATACTGAACTGTTTACAAAGTGAGCATTACAGATACTGTTAAGATACCACTTCACATAGATGTAAACTAAAGGACATGGAACTGTGTCAGACTACCCTGTCTACCCTAACTCAGCATTCTATTGACATTCTATGGTTCAACACAAGAAAGATGTCTCATTGATGTGTTAAAAACAAAGGGTGAAAGTATATCTATTTTTAGTTTATATGCACATCCAATACAGCATAGATGCAATTCAGATCTTTTTATTTAGTATGATGGAGGGCACTTTCAGCACCTGATTCCTTCACAATCAATTTGATTCCTCATTATCAAGCTTGAAGAAGTAGCTGTATGACCTGTAAAGAAATAGTGTTCAGACTGAATACTTCTTACCATTTCATGTCCAAGGTGAAAAACAGCCTTACTTGTGACAAAAGCAAAAATGAGATATAGGCCTACTGAATGGCAGAAAATACAGATGTACATTTTAAAACTTTTAAATCTGATGCTGCAGAATAAGAGTGGATCCCTAGTTATGCTTGTCTGGTCACATCACTCTCGGGAGGGTTTTTCATAAGAGGCACCCTTCCTCAGGCAAGTCCATAGCCCATCATAAAATGCAAAGCGACATGTGTCTCCCATCACTACCCAGTCTAGCCTGCTTGTTCTCGACGGAGGCTACTTGCTCAGCAGAGGTAGGGAAATATACACTGCTGTTTGGTTTAAACACACATGTCAAAGACAGGTGAATACAACCATGACTTCAAGTGTCCCCTCAACCAACATGACCAATGCTTTTGCTTACTGTGGACTCAGCAAATATCTAAAGCACTCCTCAATGGCTGAGCCCCTCAGTAACAAAATGATGTTTATATATTCATTGCATCGTATCAATTATGATATATAAGCATAATTGAAATTTTAAGAATGTCTCAGAATGTCTGATTTCAACGACTTGACAATTTGGCACTTTCTACTATAAACAACTTTTGGTGGTGAATTTGATTACATTGCCCAGAGATTGATGCACAACGTAAAAAACAGAGTGGGTCTTTAGTTGTTTACGGTTTGGCGTGGGTGATAGCTTCCAGTCCGTCACGGACAGACACACACCCTGACGGAGGCACAACCGTCCACCATTACGCCTCCATAAAAAGGCTTTTCACGGTTGAGCTAATCTGACAAAGTTCTAGGATCAATGGCTCATAAAGCTGTAATCAAACCCATCCGTGGCCAAAAAGAACACGCAGATGTGCAATACACGATAGTATTACCAGTAACCGTGTTTATAAACTACAGTGATTGAACTTTCCACAAAAAATACTACTGATTTCCAAGTAACCCATCAACAACAACAAGCTATCTCATGCTAACGTTAACTTGGCTTGCCAACAACAACCTGTCCATCTGTCCGGCTACAAAACCAATGGCTAACTAACCCGAGCTAACAATCAATTCTGGTTATCGGCAACTAAAGAGGTTAGAGGAAAGTTATGGAGCAGTAAGACAAACATCCAGTTACCAATAATGATGGAGATTATGACATTTAGCTTGGATATCTATTAACACCCAAATAGCGATACACGACAGACAATGAAACCGACCCCATCTCAGTGAGCCGCTAGTGTTGAAAGGCTAGCAGGCAAGCTAAGTTAGCCTGCTAATGCTAACTCCCTGGACATTCGCCTGCCCAGACAGACAGTCGCTAAATTTATTCACAAATAATCAGGCGTTAATTACATACACAAATGACGGTTTTCTTTACTCGTTTTAGAGCTTGTGTGTGAGCAAATATAAAAACTAAGTTAACCTGACACTTATAGTAGGACATCCTTATTCAAGTTTTGCCGGAGAAGTTAGTTTAAATATTGGTCGACTTTTCAGGCGGTTTGTTCTTGGCAGTGCGTAGTCGGTAGGTGTATGTGTGTAGCTGAGGGCGACACACAAACTGTTACCTTGCACGTTAGCTGAGATCAAGCTATGCTAGCTTAGCTTAACAGGGCTAACATCGATAGAGAAACTTCCCTTCGTCATCTTAATTTTAATTAAACATTTAACTGTTGGATTAGTTGATGTGATGATGTAAAGTGTGAACTTACGGAGTCTGTGAGGGGCTCTGCCGACTTCCCCCGCGGTATTCAGTTGTGTGATGTTAGTATTTAGCTGGCTTCGGTGTAAAAATCCCGGGGATCCCCTCTCTTCTGTCCGCTGCCACTCCGGTTGCCAGATAATGTAATGAGCCACCACAGGCGGCGTCATGCTGCGTTCATAAACACCTCGGAAATTTGATGAAAACTGCTGAGATCGGAGAAAATTGGTGCGTTTGTAACTTTTAGAAGGAACAACAATAAGTGATAGTATGAGTTAAAGTAATACTATAAAAAAGAGAATCTAACATATTTCTTTATATGCTAATTTTAACGAACGCTCTGATTGATTGTATTACAACGTTATTCATAATATTGTATAACTAACTACTCTCTACTTTATCCTTTTCTAAATTTGACAAATCAAATGTTTTTATTTGTGACAGAAACACAATGAACTATAAGGTCTTGACCTTTCCATTTCATGGTTTTCAGCCCTTAGTACATTTTGTCTATTTTACCATTATGAGTTTAGTAAATTATGGTAATTAACGACTGTGAAACACAATTGCACTGACCAACTTGCACTTCTTTTAGTTTTTGACAGTCAAAGTGAAATTAGTTTTATTCATATACTCCAGTATCATACATGAAGAAAAATGTCCTAAGAGGCCAGTATGGACAAAATCATCTACTGATGAAAAAAAAAAAAAGAAACTGTTCATTGTACAGTTCAAGTGTTGGACAATATGGGGCAGAAGATGAGGGTTTATTTGGCATGCCTTGGTCTGAAACTGCAAAGTCCTGTATATATTTGTGTTGCACTGGCTTATTGCCATGTAAGACTTATACTGATAGAAGCCCTAGTGCCAGCTCTGTCTTCTATGGAGACAAAAAAAAAAAAAATCCACACATCTTTTCTAACTCATCGTGCCATAAGACCACATCAAACCATGCCCTCTGCCCACTGCTAAGCCACCGTTATCCTCCTCCAGGTGAACTCTGGCCAGTTCCTGAGCCTAGAGACTGAAGCACATCGTGTGACATAACTAGATGGCTACACAACTCAGTAACCATGCTGCACCACTTCCATGGTCACAGCCTGTTGTCTGGTGATGATGTGGGAATTCCCATGGTTATCTTAACTAACAAGGAGTCCTCCTTTGTTTCCTGGCTAATTGCAGATCTGTGCAGACTGGCTTCATAATAATCACCTCCAGGCTGTTCAAATACAGTCTTAGGTAAGTATAAACCAAGAAAGAGGTATCCTACTCATTGCTCAACAATGTATTGAATAAATGCAGAAATGCCCAAGGGTCTATGCCACTATGAAAGTTCAGCAGTGTTCCACAGTGAGCACTAGGTCCAAGTACTGCTTTGTACCTGTGCACATTGTCCCATAGTATACAGAAAGGATAATGTACAGAGCATCTCTGCTTTTAAGATTTGAAGGAGATTCTTGAATATAAAGGATTATTATGATGTTTATAACTAATAGGACGCATCATTGTACATTTATCTGAAATCATCTGACAGCAAAGATAACCAGGTACTATCTGTACCTGGTTATCTTGTGTTCTTGAGTTTAATCTGCTCAGAAATGCAAAACTCCTCTTTGTATTTTCACTTCCTGGTTCACAACTGACTTTCTGTGTTAAAGTGATTATTTGTTAAAAAGCGACCATCAGAAACACTTAAAATCAATTAATGGAGAATAAATGCATTTTTTTGGCAGCTGCACTGCATAATTTTTCCTCTTAATCCTATCAAGCATAACCATTGAATACACATATCATTTTGCAGGTGTGATGCAGCCAAATGATTTATAAGCATGGTTTTAAAATTCAATAAAATTGAAAATTCAACACATTATACATACATGTATGTATGTGTGTGTGTGTACTGAAAAATATAAAATAGAATATTTTCACTGACATCACAGCACAATTAAATGTAAACACATTTGAAACCTTTAGCGCCATCTTCAGGCTATTTTTTCCCCCCAGATATTCAACAGCAGACATGGCCACTGTTTAGTTATTAGTCAGTATGTAGTGTGAAATTAATTCCTCAAACATCTAAAGCTATTTTTATCTGGTTTTCTTCTTCACTTGCAGCTTGCAGCTCACGCCCCTCTAACTCTAACCCCCTCCCCCCATGTGCATGTGCAACCACAATGTAAATATTTAATTCCAATTCTATTTTTATATGAATACCAAATGACTTATTTCTCTTTATATTTTTCACTCATTTGTGGTTTTCCAGTCTTTTCCTCCGCTCTTTTTTATTGTATTGGTGTTGCCGTCACCTCTGACATTTCCCCACAGTGGGATAAATAAAGTCATATCTTATCATTAAGTCATCAGTCGTTTCAGTAGCCCAGGTCCTGTCAACATCTACGTCACTATCCTTAAAGTAAGCAGTAAGTAAACTATTTTTAACAAACCAAATTATGTCAGTTAAGTAACATAGTCCACTATGACTCAGGGAGGTAGCACAACAAGTCTGGTAGCCGGAGCTCTAACTCCCCACTTCTGTTAATATGTTTAAATATCATTAGGTGAGGTATGGAATCCACACATATGTGAAGTTCTTTGAATACCAATAAGGTAGAAGGGCCTTAACTAAATGCAGCCCACATTGTCTCTCAACACTGATGAGTAATCCAGGAAATTACAAAACTGGAATCAGGTTTTTATTGGAAAATTATTGAAAACAATGTAAGCATTAAAAACATAGGCATTGGATAGAATATGGCTAGTACTCAAGCTTTATCTGTCTGAACAGAGCGTCTTAAATACCAAGCATTGAGATTTCTACAAAGGATAGCTAAAAATACATATCACACTTTTCTAAATTGACTTTATAAAATGTCACTGTACAATAAAGGTTCAATGAGTGGCAAATCTATACAAACATACTGTAAAGGAAACCATTTAGTAGAACTATTATGACAAATTAAAATATAACAAAATAAAATAAATTTGTTGAATATTTGAATAGTGTATGATCCAAAAGTCTCAAAATGATGCAAAATTATTTGAAAAAAATTAATACATCAGGAAGAAAACATATATTAAGAAACTTCACAAAAGAAACCAGTAAAATGTATTTTATAAAAGGGCACGCGGCGTCCATTACAGCCACCAAATCAATGAATTTAGGACCTTCACATTGCTCATTAACAGACCTAACAGCGACCTCTTCTGCTTATTAGAGGAACTGTACACAGTGGCTCCTTTATCAACCTGTTCCTCATTAATGCATGCAGCATGAACATTTTAGACTAATTACTTATTGTAAGAATTCTCTGTTCTTGCAGAGTCAATCTTGTGGATAAAACATCATTGTTAGCAAATGAGGTCAGACATATTTGTACAGGGAGTCCAAATCAGTAACTTCCATGCATGAGGAAAAAAAGCGAGCATCCGTACAAAAAGGCAAGACGTAAAATATTTACCAACAGTTACAAAAATATCAACATGAATAAATTAATTTCTTCTACATTTCTTTGCTGCTCTCCACCCTACCCCCACGTTTTTTCCAACAAATGGAAAAGAAACCTGGCAGACGAAGAAAAGACGACTACATTTGAGTAAAGAAGCCCCTTCGTACGTCGCTGTGTCCTTCACTACTCTAATCAAGAGTCTGCTCCATATGCATCCATGCCACCAGAGAGCGTAAAGTACATATACAACAGTAGTTGTAATTGTTTTACAACAATTCAAAGTGTGATAGACAACCAGAAAGCCATCTTGAGAAGCTAAAAGAGTGTAGGCCCAGGCTAGGTCACCTCTCAAAATCCATCCAATTTCTCAACTACAGCGGTTGGAATAGTATTAGGAGCCGTCTTTTTTTCTTGTGATTATGTGAGCAGGTATAGTCATATGCGAGATAGAAAGGTTGTTATAGCAAGCTTGCAAGGCTGGTGGTGGGGCCATTCTGGGCTTGGATCTGGACAGGTGGAGGGCCATCAGTCCACTGAAAAAGACAGACACTGCAATTACTGAACAAGTGAAGATAGAGACTGAAAATAGAACCAACAGTAGGGGAAAGTGTAATTATGCTGAGCCTTGTCAGCAGATCAAATAGCGATAATTAAGTGCAGCGATATGTAAAATCTGAAATTCGTGCACAGTTCTGTCACTTACACTGATGAGGTTATGCTCAGGGAGGCTACAGGCGGCGATGTGGTCCTGCAGGAGCTGTTGGGAGAAGTTCTGGTGCATCTGGGCAGCTTCATGGGCATCCATGGTGTTCCCAAGGGCCTTGTTCAAGTCTACAAGCAAAACACTGTATCAGATTTTCACTAATCTCATGTAGCCAGACCTCAAATGTCAAGTTAGCACTAAACTTGTTACCATTCAGGAAGAAGGAATAAACAACGTTGCCTTTTTTTTCCCTATAAGATCAGAATGCAGATGTACTGCTGGAGTCATGAGTCTGACTTTCAATACCCGTACGTAACAGCATGATTAGTAATGAAATCTATGAAATGTAGCTTTCATGTGTTTACATCATTACCTTCATCGCCTTGTTTAAGATGTCAAACATTCATTGTTTTAATTAGATGAGGAAGGAGGTCAGTGTGTACCTTTCAACAGTGCTGAAGACCAAAGCTGAACAGACATGTCTGGAATCTTGCTAGCGAGTTGCATGGCAGGTACAACCATGTTGTTACTTTCCTGAGAAAAAAAAAACACTCATTAGATAAGAGAAAAACAAACATAGGACCTCTATTCAAACACTGAAAATGTTTTAATAACTAGAATACTCTGTAGGTATCGTTAATATTATAGTTACAGTGCATAGTGTTATAGTTAATATCTCTTTAAATTTCACATACACTTATTTTTAACATCTAGAATAGAATACAATGGAACAGAATAGCTTTTATTGTCATTGTGTTTAATGAAATTAGGAGTGTTACTTCCTTCAGTGCATCAATATTTAAAAAAAACTCCACTGCTCCAAAAATAGAGAGAATGTAAAATTTCAGAAGCTAAAAATAAGATTTAAAAAAAAAAATCAACAAAAACAATTACAATTTAACAGAGGTTAATATGACAATAGAGCTTGGTAGAATAAAAATAAAACTGGACAAAATATGAACACGTAATTTACAGTATTAACAATATCTATGAACAATATTAACAGTAAGTATTGCCTATAAAATAGTATGTATATCAATGTAAACACTATGTATACCTATTAACCAAATAAAGTGCTAGTAATCTAGCATGTAACTGGAAAGGTATGGGGGAAAAAAATCATTGAGAAGCTTAAATCAATTAATGGAAGTGAAGCTAAATCCTGCTGGGGCTACATGCATCCTCACAACTATAAGATGTGACAGTTGTGAGGATGCATGTAGAATGAATGAACAGAACTGATGAGTAAAAGTGATCATCATTTCTGAGTTTGATCTGCTGATCTGGCTTTAACATGCTGCCATTTCTTTATTTTTTTTTTTAGCACTATTTGGTCTTGTTGCAAAAATAACTGTCAATATCTAACAAGTGTCTAAATTTGATCTACATAACATGCTTACCCATGTGAAAATGTATTCATAAGATATTAATAATAATAAACTGAGTATATTCAACATTCTGTCCTGTCTTATTTTATTGTGATGTGGATGTGGTCTTACTCTGTGGTTGCCCAGCACATAGAAGATGTGGCCCAGCAGAACCAGAGAGCAGGCAGTCAGTCTGTTCAGATCCTCAGCATTAGACATCTTCAAGGTTTCCCTTAGAAAACGTCTGCAACATCAACATAAACATGTTAATATGCAACTGATGCAAGCTGGATCTGTGGGCGTTTCTGCAATGAAAAATTTAAGGTTTGCCATACTTGGCCTCATTATAGCGTCCCTGAAAGAAGGACAGCAATCCCCTGATGTAGAAAGCTGCAGCCCGGAGGCAGTGAGAGCTACAAGAACAATGAAAAACATCAGAGGTTATTAACTTAAAAGATAAAATCACATTTAAGATTATTGTTGTGCTGTATCTCTAATGTATTAAATCACACACTTCTTACCTTACTGGGAAGTTGTGGTCTGGGTTTATTCTCTCTAGGAGACTGTACAGCTGGAGAAATAAAAAAGAAAATGCATTAAAAGTGCATACATCAGTCATTTTATAAAACCACTCCCTCAACTTATGTTCCCTCTCTTGTGCTCTTCTGTGTACTGTTATCTAAGTGTATTTCAGTCTCCCAGCTGTAGGTGCACTACTAAGATAAGGGTAAAAGCACTGTATGTACAGTACAACAAGGTATATTGCAGTTATGAAAACAAACTTTTCAGTGCTCTCTAGTGGATAATCTATGTAATAACAGCACTTCTAAGCAAAAAAATACACAATGGGAGTCATTTTTGTTGCTTTTGAGTTGATATTACAGTAATATTGATATATCTGCTAAAAGTCAATGTCTGAAATGTTGGTGTATAACTGAGGCTCTATGGAAAGTAACGCAACTCTTTGTTTTAAGGTGTTTTCCTTCTTTCCACAATTACAGTTTTAAAATGTGAACTTTTTCCCACAACTGACCTCCTGGTGCCGATTTCCTTCCCTGATGTAGACACTCGCCAAGTTGGTAACAATGTAAGTCCACAGCTCCTGGTGTGTGGTGAGCTGAAAAACAAAAAAAAAAAAAATGCTTGGACAAGCTTAAGAAAGCAGCTGTAGTAGATAAAGACAGCAGATAAGATTAAAAATATAGTTCATGGATATAAAAAAAAAAAAAACTGCAAGAAAATGTTGGCACTCACCCGCAAGGCTGTGGTAAACTGTGCTTCTGCATTATCCATACAGTTCACTGAGATACAGTACAGACCCTGGGACATGAAAAGAAAATGAGTCTAGTTCTTTTTATAGTCATTTGTAATAATAATGTCTTACAAACAAATTAGAAATGTCTCCAAATATCTCTAATTTACACAAGAATATAAGAAGTAAAATAATGTCATGTGTATAGTTTGTGCTTGAAGTTCAGAATACTCACTAGAAGTGTGTGAAGCTGAGCAGCGTGGTTGGTAAATAACCTGGGGGACTGTTGGCACAGCTGACACACCTGTGAGATCTGGATGGACAGAACACAGACATTGATTGATCACACGTACAAGGTCGTCTGTGCATCCAAATTCACTGCTGCTGAGATGCTACAAAATTGAACTTTCAAGGCTACGTGATTGTATATTTTTTTTATCATGGCCACATAACAAGCACAATAAACCTCAAGATAGCTCAACAATAACTACATAGACAATGTACCTCTTGTAACGCAGTAGCCTTGTGGCCTGTGACAAGTCGACACATGATGATGTGCTCCAGTAGAATAACTTGAAAGGTAGACAGGATAGGGCTGCAGTCCAGCACTAAAACATGGATAATAAAAATGACAAATGCACAACGATAAAAATGAGACATGAGTGGTTCCATTTCTTCAAAATGCACCAATTCATTTCATATAATCATTTGTGAGTAAATCTTCTTTGGGAAAGACACACAATTTGCGTGCAGTGACTCACTTTTTAGTTTCTCTAGTTGCATGAGGGCCTTGTCTGTGTACTTCTGGGCTTTCTCTAGATAGCCTGCTTGCATGGAGTGCATGACAGTCACCTATGAAAGAAAATGAGAGAGTGAATCCATTCAGAAGGATTTTATCTGTCCTTGGACAGAGTTTAGGGTTTGACCAGACACTACTGACTCACTGAAGGTGATCCATTCTATGTAACTTATGCAAGAACAAAGAAAGAGAAGAGCCCTTACTAAGTACACAAGGACACACATGTGCTCCTTGGGCAGCCAGTGGAACAAGTCAGCTGGGTTGCTGGGTAGAATCTCATCATCATGGAGTGTAGAGATGGTCTGGATGCACTGCTGCAGCTGCTTCAGACATGGCTTCACACTTTTCACCTGAAAAAAAAAAAAAAAAAAAATTACATGGATTTTATTACCACTTGGTAACTTTGTGAACTCAGACCTGCTCCCTTCATAATTACAATAGCAATACATAGCATGGATGTAAATAATTTTGATCATTTGTGTAATTTCAGTACTATATTGGAATGAACTTTATACCTGCCCAGCGTCCAGGTAGTGTGTGACTTGTAGAACGAGGAAGAAGACCCTAAGGGATTCTTTCTGAATGGGGTTTCCCTGCCAATTTTCTACAATTGTTCCGCACAGTGTGAGAAGAGGATGCACCTCCCCGAGCTTCCTTTCCATTAGCAGCAACTACAGATAAGAAAACAACAAGAATCTAGTATTAATATTTTTCTTTTGTTTTCTTACAATGCACATGTTGTTGTTACTGTCACTTTAGTTATTACTATGTTTATCTTGCATGCATAATAAAAACATCAAAAGACAAGAAAAATCTGTACTGATACAATATAAAGCTTTGTAAATCTTTACACTTTCATAGTGTTATAGTACATTAAATTAAACAAAGTCAAGCATAAAATGAGACTCACCATTCCTTTACTAAGGAGAAACAATGCCCTAAAATAAAATTTAAAAAAAAGTCAGCAGAACATCCCTTCTTCTCAAATTGTAATTAACATAAAAAAGTCATTACCATGTTAAAGTATTATGAGTTTTAACATTTCTTTGTCACG
>JAPSES010000258.1:22606337-22617665 GCA_029822895.1 Maxillicosta whitleyi
CACATATATTGCGATACATATCGTATGGTGATCCCTGTATCGGGATTTGTATCATACCGCGAGGTTGTTGGTAATACCCATCCCTAATCTTGACCAAATGTCTAATGATACAGATATGATAATAAACGACAGGCTTGTAACTAATGGTTATTTTCATTGGCGGCTTGTGCTGGGATTTTGAAATGTCGTTTTCCAGACCTTGAAAAGTCTGGAATTTTGCGTGAAAGTCTCAATAAACTGTGGAAAATATTTTTCTCATATATGAATTTTACAACCTGTTCAAAGGTACATAATCTTTTAAGATAAGATATAAAGAAGGAAACATAAAAAAACGGATACGATTTCACTTATCAGTCGGAACTGGAGTGTTTCTAGTGAAGCTTGTTTGTGTGGTATCCACGCACTTTTACGATTTTCACATGTTTTGAAAGCATTTCCGTCACTAAACTATAATTTACTGCGAATTATGCATTCATTCATTCATATATTTGTAAAAATGACCTTTTTTACAACTTAATTTCTATTTTAATTTAAGTGTTTTATGTTTTAATATTTGAACTTTCTCTTTTTATGCCTCTCTTGTGATGCTTTTATGTCTTATTTAAAGCACTTTGAATTGTCCTGTACGTGAAATAATAAATTAACTGAATAATAAACAACGCACAACCAAAACAGTAGGCACACAAGTAGAAAAGCATAGAAAGTTAAAGTCTGGGGGGAAAAAACTGCAGTTTTGAAAAAGTCTGGAATTTTTATTTGGATAAAAAGGAAGGAATCACCCTGTTTTCATTGTGAATCTGTAGATTTAATGTTAATGGATCAAATCTTTTGTCTGTAAAATGTCAGAAAATATTGAGTTAGCTTTCTCAAACCCTAGTATGATGTCTTCAGATGTTTTACATATTTTTGTTTAGCATAAAATAGGAAAGAAAGTAGGAAATAAACCCATTTAAGAAGCCAGAATCAGAAGCTTTTAACTGTTTTTTATGCAGATTCATCAAAAACTAATCCCTTCATTGTTGTAGCTGAGGTCAATGACATAGTTGATTTGTATTGGTTATGTTAAACCTGACACGTGTTTCTTCCAACAGGTACAGCAACATCATGCACGTTTTTGTCCGGATCTCCCAAGATGAGGGTATAAAGACCCTTTATAGAGGTTTCACCCCCACTATTCTTGGTGTGATTCCATACGCGGGAATAACATTCTTCACCTACGAGACCCTTAAGAAACTACACACAGGTATTTGCCTTTAGTATTATATTTGTTCAAATGTCTGAGTAAAGATCAGAAACAGAAGTGGGTTTACTGCTGAGTAGGGTTTTACACACACACACACACACACACACACACACATGTACTTTGGTCTCTTACTGCAGTAATAACAAGAGTGGTGGGTGTAACAGACAGTGACCATAGCAAATAATTACATAAACCTTTATTTTAGAGCACTTTTTAACCTGTTTAATCTATTATCCTTAAATATTACTAACACGTTTTACCCTCAGGGATATTTACCTCCAGAAAATGATTTACATAAAATTCTTGACCAAGTTTTTGTTGTCAGGCACTTTTATTTATTTGTTGAATACATGATAATATATGAAAATATAATTTCCCCCTCCCCCATGTCATGTTAGCACCAAAAATGGAACATTATGTCCCACTACTAATTCAACAACAAGGTACATGTGCTGCTGAGTGTCCCACCAGACACAGTCAGCCATGTTAAAGGCATAAAGACACACACACGCACGCACACACACACACACACACAAGTTGTGAGAAATGCACATGTGGGCAAACTGCACAGTACTGTACATACAGTTGCAGGAAAAAATGATTAGACCACCCCTTGTTTTCTTCAATTTCTTGTTCATTTTAATTCCTGGTACAACTAAAGGTGCATTTGTTTGGACAAATATAATGAGAACTACAAAAATAGCTCATAGTAGTTTAATATCATCTGATATCTATCCATTTTCCATGTTTTCTTGATAAAAACCTAAATCACCTAAATTCTTACATCAATATCTATGTCATTGTACTGACAAAAACAGTGCTTTTAGACATCCCATGTTTCCCCATCCTATGTAGGACTTGATTGCATAACCTTTGTTTTTGATGACCTTTGGTCTAATAACTTTTTCCGCGACTGTACATGATATAAATATAACACGCTAAGACGTGATATGAACAGCAATGGACATACACATCATATGTCTGATCATACATATACATGCACATATACATGCACATACACATATACATACACATGCACATATACATGCACATACACATATACATACACATATACATGCACATACACATATACATACACATACACATATACATGCACATACACATATACATACACATACACATATACATACACATACACATATACATGCACATATACATGCACATACACATATACATACACATACACGTATACATGCACATATACATGCACATACACATACACATATACATACACATACACATATACATACATATATACATACATATGCACATACACATATACATGCACATACATACACATACACATACATATACATACATACATACATGTACATATCTCAGTACAGTGCCTTTGGTGTTCCCCTGTACAATATAACTGTCAACGTGAACACATTGAAAATTTTTTAACTTCTAGGGTTTGATTGTGAATGGGCAAATATTTACACATATATCAGTACAATTTAAACCTCTTGAAATGTGATTTTATTTATTTTACAATTTTCTTTAAGGGAATGTACATGATTTATGCATGTACTTCAGACTGTCCTTCTAGCTTTAGTGAGATTGATAAGTGTTTAAATGAAAATTAAATGTAAATGCTTCTTAGATTTTGTTATTATACACACTTTTTTGGATAAAACAAGTCATTTTGATCATTTATGTTTTACTTTCATAATAATATTCTTCACATGTGCTTGAAATCGCTGACCACCCTGTCACTTAGAATAATCTGTTTGATGACGTCACATTCACACCAATGCTCTGATCATTTTCTGTTTTATGGAGGTGTCAGATTATTCAATTGATCATGTAAATAGGATAATCTGATATGCTTTATCAGATTACAGCAGTAATCTGATTATGACAAATCGGATTAACACACCTGGATTTGTCCTCAGTACTCCGACGTCTTCCTGCATGTATACAGGTTAATCTGATTTATTCTGTTGTTTTACATCTACATATCTGTAAACACATTTAAAATCATAGAAAATACAAGTTATTTAGTCAAACATGAGTGGACTGGAGCGTCTAAACCAGGGTTTTTTGAATATCGAATTTCTAAAGTACATGTATTTATATACATTTATTTGATAGGAACCATACATATTTTTGAACTTAGCTGTATAAAGAAAATACATCCGTGTAAATATAACAGAATTAGTAAAAATAACTACTTTTCATCTGCAGTCCCTAGGCAGGAAACATAAAACAGCCAACATTTGTACAACACTAATAAATTCACCATAAATTAAAAAATTCAAATGCATAAAATGAAGACATAAACATCATTAAAAACAAGTAAACAAACAGAAAAAGTACAAACAGTAAAAGCCTCAGATGTGATTAATACAATTAGTTATCTGACTTTTATGATCATAAAAACAGACTGATGACATCATCATCATCATTCTGAATGTCTTCATTAGAGGCGGAAGCATAGTCCACGAAAGCATTTATTTACATTTACATTTCAACATTTTGTGTTTGTACTTAGATGTGCTCAGTTTAACATGTCCACGCTGTCACCACTATACTTTATATCATTTAATATAAAACAGAAATTCAACATATTTGTTTGAACATTAACCAGTCGTCTGCGAAGATGACCTACTTTTCCAACTCAAGGTCCATCATGTGGGCATTAAACTTAACTTTAACCAAAACTATCCACCCCGTTATTTACTTACAGAGTGGACAAATTTGTTTTCTATTTTATGGTCTCCTTGCAAAAAAAAAAAAAAAAAAAAAGTGGGAACTTGACCTACATGCATTTCCAACAGCGTACAGTCGATTTAACACTTTGAACATAAAGTTAAGCGGAAAATCTCAAGTTGTTTTTTTTTGTTTTTTTTTTGGATGTACTGAAGTCTGAAAGACATTTTTATAGTGATATGAACGTATTTACTGATGGGATAAAAACATTCCCCTCTCAAAACTCCATCACCTCGTCTCCTTAGTTCCTTACATATTTACAAGCTGACTTTGACTTCTTACAAAAACTATATTTAAACTGTGTGAGCCTGACCCGTCTGCATTTCTAATTGCCTACAGTCGACTTAACACATTGAAAATAGTCCAGTGGAAGGTGTAAATGTTGTTTTTTGTGTTTTTTTATTGACATTTTGCAAGCTGAGATGCACTTTATAGAGATACTGATCCATGTATAAAATGTATAATTCACAATAAACAAAACCAGAAATGAATGAATGCATGAAAAATACAGTATAAATGACTTAAATGACAGGATTGACAGTAGTATGTGTAGAAAACTGAATAACAGTACACCTTTGTTTGTCATGGGGGGGTTGTGTCACAGTTGTTGCAGAGTTTTTTTTTAATGTAATTCCATTTATTTGTTTTTCTTCTAGAAAAAACAAAGCGCTCCCAGCCTTACCCTGTTGAGCGGTTGGCCTTCGGTGCCTGTGCAGGCCTGATTGGACAGTCTGCGTCATACCCTCTGGACGTTGTTCGGCGGCGCATGCAGACAGCCGGTGTCACCGGCTCATCCTATTGCACAATCATGGGGACCATGCGTGAGATTATAACACATGAAGGAGTCGTACGTGGGCTCTATAAAGGCCTGAGCATGAATTGGGTCAAAGGACCTGTCGCTGTGGGTGTTAGCTTCACCACGTTTGACATCACACACAACTTCCTGCTTAAGTTGCATCAGACGGGATACTTCACCCACTGAACTGGAGGCGGTGGAGGAGGAGGAGCAGGAGGAGAAACGCTCCGATGAGACGACTGGCAAAGTGGCGCCGGACTCTGTCATGTTGCTATAAGTCTGCTCACTCGGTCATCGCAGGACCGTCTTGCTGCACACTCCACCCGTGACAGGTGGTCAGAGGAGTGGACGAGTGGACAGCAGCTCAGACTAAACGCACATTCACTGTCTGTTTAGAGACGTATCGACAAGTGTCTTTAAATTGTTGTTCGCACTTGGTTTTGAGATCAGGGTACCGTTAAAGTGGCTTAAGAGTGTACATAAGTGTTGGTTTGAGACATGAATATGGAGACTCTGTTTTCAGTTGTGTTCATAAGATAAAAAATGCACTTTAACCGAATTAAAATGTATTTTCATTTAATCAAATGCTTGTTTTAATGCTTTTAATTTCAACGATCAGTTCTTTTTTTCCCTTTTGTTTTATTTTTAAAATAGAAAATTATGCATGTAAATGACTTGTGATGATTTGGAAACAAAAAGGTGATGATGCTTTTTAGTTTTAGTGATGACTTGGATTGAATTGAAGTATTTTGATCGAATGTGTGATTGTAGGAGGGTGATCATGTCAGCAGGACTGCACACTTTCACCGTCCATTTAGCACTAAAGTGAAGTAGTGTGCTATTCACAAGTCTAATACATTGACAATAATCATATATAATCAATAAATCAAAACATTGAGTTTGTTTTTACTGAAATCACATTGTACAGACTCTACCATCATATTTACTGGTCTCTACTGGAATTGTTTAGCCAAAAATTAAAGTATACCAAAGTACTAACTGCAGCCAACAGTTTAATGTGAAAAGAGGATTAATCATACTTTCAGATGTGACATATATTGCAAACGTGCAGTACTTCTAAAAATGTAAGTTTACATTTGTTTTCTGATCATGCAATAAACGTCCATTCACAACTACGAACAATGAGTCATTTTGTCCACTTGAGGGAGCTGAATGACCAGCAATGCACACCACTGCATGGGCTGCATGAGGGAGAAAATGCATTCATAATTTAAAAAGAATATAAAAGTTTATAATAAAGACGGGAAGAGTGAGTTCTTAAAAAATGTTCTTAATAAAGTGCCATCTATAATAATATGACTGCACCATATATATGTAAAATCTATGTTTATATTTATTTCATTGAAAGCATTAAGGTAAGATATACTTTATTGATGCTCCAAAGGGGAAATTCAATGTAACAGCAGCACAAGCAAAGAGGTATCAGTACAACACAAAATATGGAAAAAGTATATAATAATAATTATTATTCTTATTATTATTATTGTTATTATTATTCATTCATTCATTCGTTAATTTTCTAAACCCACTTTATCCTCACTAGGGTTGCTGAAGCCTATCCCAGATAGTCATGGGTGAAGGTGGGGTTCACCCTGGACATGTGACCAATTCATCACAGGTCTGAACATATACAGACAAATAGTAACTCTTACATTCACACATATGTACAATTTAGATGAACAGATTAATGTATTACTGCATGTGTTTGGATGGTGTGGGTATTATTTATTATCATTATTATCATTATTATTATTATTATTATTATTATTATTATTATTATTATTATTGAGAAGAACAAGAACGAGAATAAACAGCCCTCACATCATGTCCACAGACAAAGTGGTGCTAATGTTGGGGCAGCTGTGGCCTAGAGGTCTGTAGAGTCAGCTGGAACTAAAGATTCCATGGACTGGCAGAAAAAGGTGTTGACTCATGTGCCCTTGAGCAAGGCACTTAACCCCTCTTTTTTTTCTCTCTCTCTCCCTGGGCACCTGATATGGCAAGCCCACTGCTCCTATCGTCTGCAGTGTGTGGTGTGTTCCTGTATGTTCTAGTGATGGGTCAGTGTGTTCTGTGGACTGATAATAAAGGATCCAAACCTTAATAATGTTCAGTATCTCATTATAACAGATCCTGTCTGCGGGTGCATATATTACCCAGGAAGTGAACCTTTAGCCCTTGAAGTTGATAGGTTAAACAAAGGAAAATAAGCATGAGATGGATCTGAGCAGCTTTGAGAAGAGAGACCATGTGATGGTGATGATTACTGGGTCAGAACAACGGTTGGATCTGAACCAGCTGAGCACCTATGGGATCAGAACATTATTAACATCTGATTAATATTCTGTAGTTTCCCCTTTTTTCCACAAAAGCCTAGACTCCAGCAGAAATCTGAAGATGTGCTGTGTTATCTGGACCAAGATGTCAGCAGTAGAGGAGGACCCCCATGGACCGGACATTTGTCCAGCACCTCCAGATGACCAGTGGTCCTGATGTTGGGATGTCCATCCTTAGTCCATACACCAGGATCACCCAACAAGACCTTCAGGTGTGGAGATGTTCTGACCCAGTCATCTAAAACTAAAATACGGACCTGGTCAAAATCATTCAGATCCAGATGATTTTGTTTAATTCCCCCCCCCCCAACACATCAGCTTTGACGACTAAATATTCACTTACTGCCTCATATATCCAAACCCACTGAAAGGAACCACTGTAATGGAATATTCCGTTTTATTATCACTTGTGTTAGTGTTCAGAATGTTAAGGCTGACAGGCCACACGTTATCGTGACGGCGCTGTGTCCATTGTCGTCTTCGTTGTCCTCTTTGTTGTTGTCTTTGTTAGTAATTTCTTCAAATATCTTCTCCAATGAAACTACTGGTGGGAGTCATTTCAGATTTTATATATGTATTCCATGGTGTAATGTCTACCAAAAATTTTCACAGCTTTGAGAAATTTAGATTTTATTTTTTTATTTTTTTTTGATGAATTTGTGAAATATAAAAAAAATGTTTTTGCTTATGATGGTTTAAATGGCTTAAAGCATGGACATAATTAGAAATACCAGTATAGTTACTATTGAGCATTGATAGGAAGTCATATATAGACTTTCATTTGGGTTTTTGACCTTTGACCTTGAAGGGTCAAATTCATGGTCACCGGTGTCTAGATGTTAACAATCTTCTCCAAAACTACTGGTTGTATTTATTTAATTTTTATGTTGCTTCCTTTGGACAAGTCTATACATTTTTGCCACAGTTTTGAGAAATTTTGATTTTGATTTTTATTTTTATTTTTTTTTTTTTACTTTTGACAGATTTTTTAATAATAAATATACTTTAACTTATAATTTTAAAGGCTTAGAGCATGGAAATTGTTACAGATATCAATATAGTTACTACCTAGCACTGATATGAAGTCATATATGGACTTTCATTGAACCAATTGACCTTTCCTCCAGCTAAAGTACTCCACACTTCTACTGGGAAGATTAATATTCTGCGTCAAAACTACAGGACTCTAACATATCGCCAGAACCTGACAAAATTCACACATTTTATTGTATTGTATTATTTTATTTATTTATTTTGAACATGTAAAGAAACAAATTGAAAACAAAACAAAGCAAAATATGACAACAACAACATTTAACTGTCTGAATTTGTGTCTGAATTTGTTAATAAATTGTAGGCGACATAACCGCAGTATAAACAAGTTGTGATTGATTATTGATAGAACACGCCGGTCAGAAACAGGGCCATTGGTTCTATTATTTGTAGATTTTTCTAGTGTTGTGTTTGTGAGCTGTACATTTAAGGTGAAGTACCCCCATGTGTCCAGTAGGGGGCGGCAGCGCGCGCTCTTCGCTGTTCTTCCTGGACAATAATGGAGGATGCTGAGGCTCTGATCACTTCATGGCCTGAACTTGACCTGCCCTCGGCTCATCGAGACACTTTATGGTTCTCCTCAGCATTTCTGTACCTTAATTATTACATGCATTAGTTCTGAATATGCATCTTATTAATAATGATAACGCAGATTTTTCCTTTTTTTGATTATTTTATTTATTTATACAAATGAAACAAAACGTGAGGTGATCTGTAAAAGTGGAAACACATCCATTCAAGGTAAGATCAACATATATACACACACAGAAAATACAAATAAAATACATGATATTTAAAAAAAAAAAGCAAATTGGTCAAATAATGTTTTTATCAAACAGAATAAGGAAAGAAAAGGAAATACAAAGGTGGATAATTTTTTTTCTGAGCAGCTTAAATAAATTATTTTTCAGTATTAACTATTAGTATTAAGTATTATTATTATTTTTATATCATAAAATTTTCAGAATTGTCATGGAAATGCAAAAATGGATACTTAAAATAAATCCCTTAAACAATATTTTTAGTATTGCTAATATAAATTGTATTACGGAGCTGCTCACAATAGAAACACAATACTGTATCCAAACATGAACTGAAAAAATATTGAAATACTGGGAAAAAATATATATATAATTGCGCATTACTTAGTCAAGGATGGAATTTGTCATATTTAATAAATCAATTCATCATGATTTAAGTGCATACATTTGTTACATTTTATCATAAGTTAATCAGGTGATTTTTGCCCTAAATATCTTACAGCAAATACATGATGTAACACTGACGGCGGTTTCTTTTCCCGCTCGTCTTGATTTAACTGTGACTAATGTGAATATTCATGGGCCGTGTGCCCAGTGTGTCACCGCTGCGTTACAGCATCATTCACCACCTGAAACTACTTCTTTTCTTTAGCAGCGGTTGACGGTTGGTTTCTTATCTTTACATCCATGCAGCTGGACGGAAAGGCCCATCTGTCCACCTTTACATCTCTCCATCTTGTCCTCCTCCCTGCCCATGACCTTGACTGTGAATTATGGGATATCCTGCCACCCTACAGTGTGCAGCCACCCAGCCTGGTATTGCAACAATCGAAACAATACCACTGGCTGGATAACATGGTCGGAGGGCGGGTGCCTGAGAGAAGAAGAAGAAGAAGAAGGAGGAGGAGGAGGAGGGGTGAAAAGATGCTTCTTGAAGGCGCCGTTGCCATAGGTAACCTGGATCTGTGCCAAGAGAGGGGAGTGAACCATTTGCATGTATTCAAATCTCGCATGAATAATTCACTTTGAAGCCCCTGCTGGAACACTTGCAGACAATAGCTGTTCACACGTACTCACAAATGCACAGTGTTTGGGGCAAAAAATGCACACAAATACACCCTTCCTGTGCAGTACAAACCCGCCCTGATCCTGTGTGAGAAAGGTGAGGAGGTTACACTGGGAGGCACACAGGAATAAAGCCTTTCTCAGACATGAATCAGACTGGGACGCGTTGAGACAGTGGCTCCGGCTATTTTGTCATTTAGTGCGTATTTCAGAGCTCATTCAGGTCTGCTGTGATGAGGCCGACTCCACAACAGATGGTGCATAGCATGGCACAGAGAGAAGACACAGGCTGTTTGACTTTGGGCTTATACTGTGGATGTCACAGCACAGGAGGCTTTAGAAGTAAATGTATGATAAATATACACACATGTTCCCACCCCTTGTGGTGCCCTCCAAAGCTGCACTGGCTGGGATCCAGTTGCCATCACTATGAAAGCCAGCTCAGTGTTTAGCGTCTCCAGCACCTGGCTCAACGGCAGCTTTCATAAATTCAGCAGCATTAAAATGCCTTGAGAGATGTTTTATCTAACATAAACTGGCCTGTAAATGTTTCCCAATAAACTTCCCTTAAAAAAGCCAAGGAACGAGTGAAAAAATATCAAATCGCAGCTGCCGTGACTATAAAACTCTGTCAAGAACAGCTATAATCCTTCCACGTAAGCATTCTGATATTTACAAGTGCTATAGGGATGTCATCCTCTCCCACCGCCACCCTCAGAGCTCCCCCTCCCATAGCTCAGTCCTGTTAATTTTATAAGATCTAGCATATTGCCACTTATCGGCTGGCAGCGTTGTAAAAGCTCTGGGGTCAGTGCATTACTGAGCTGCTGGGCTCCACTCTTCCATTAGAGGGAGTGTTCAGGCTGCGTTGGCCTTCACTCAATCAAATACGAGCTCCAAACGGCTGCTCCAAGTGCAGATGAGGGGGCACAAACACACACACACACACACCCAAGTACATACATACATACAAATGGAGACTCCCTCAATCACAGGTTGTGAAAGTATAGTATGCATAAATTTGAGCACATAAATCTGGCCACCTACACACACACACACACACACACACACACACGCACAGTAGCCTATATGCTTGTTACCACTCTTCACCGTTTTCCAGCCTGGAGGGGTAACATGTTCATTTGCATTGAGTGTTTTGCATTTAAAGAGAGTAAACGTATAGGTGTATCTGCTTGTACCACCGCTGACATTTTCACCACTTGGCATTTGAACAAGTTCAGAGCTAAATGAGTTGTAGCTTCCTGAGCTCTGGATCAGGTGAAACAGATGAGAGGTGAGTGGAGGAGACCACAGCAG
>JAPSES010000258.1:22617860-22629657 GCA_029822895.1 Maxillicosta whitleyi
TATCAGGTGGTGAGGCAGATTTAATAGAGATTACCAAAATAAGAATGTAAATAGAATTTGTATTTGTACGAGTGTGCAGAGGTTTATTTATTTTTGTGTTTGGTTGTCGTTTTTCAATCAGTCATGAAATTAAGTCAGGTTTATGCCACTGCCTGCTAAGCTAATGGTGTCAAGGTCAGAGAAAAGTTGACGTTTAGTGTTTATGAAGGCTCAGTTCCCTTCTTTTCTAGGTTTTGTCATGTCTAAAATGCTGCTGGAAAACAGGGTTTCATTTTGAAGAGGAGTTCACTGACAGCCTGAAATTCTGATGAAAGTCTGAAGATTTCAGCATCTTGAGTTTTTATGTCATCATTTTGAAGACATAAACAAAAGAGGCGCCTCCACGCCCCGGCTTCGGTTAGTGTGTGCACATTTTAGAAACATGCATGTTTTTTTTTGTTTTTTTTTTTCTTGGAGTGAGAAGACTGGGGGTGTGTGGTGGGTGGACGGCCGAAGGAGAAGCCTCTGACGGACTTTGCATGAGAATGGCTGGGGTCCTGTGAACCTTCTGCTCCCTGTGTCCACATTCAATGGCATCGCTGCAGTTAGCATGACAAACTAGGCTCCAAGTTCTTGGACTTTTTAATGCAGCCTCCTAGCCACTCCTCCCTTCCACCCGCTAACCCCACCCACCCATGTCCTGACTCTACCATAACCCCCTCCTTTTTTTTTTTTTTCTTTTTTTTTTTCATCCTTCTACTTGCTGCTCTGTGTTAACTATGGGCTGAACCTCCACATTTTATTAGGTGTCTGGAGGCGATCAAGTTCAGGGTAGACTGGGTGATGACCCCTAGTTGCATACACACACATTCACTTAAACACATACATACACAAAGATAAAAAAAAAGCATTAAAAAAATAATTTAAACTCCACTGATTATAATTTTAGCTCAGGGTTTTAATTTACTAAAATAAAAACAAGGTCATGGATGAATCCTTAACTGCATATCATTCACATCCCTTCATTTTTTATTTTTATTTTTATTCTTCTTCTTCTTCTTATTATTATTTTTTGCATTTCTCCTGACTTGTCAATGTCGCGGCTCTAAAATCACTTCAACACGATCCCACAGTCAGCCTTTCATTACACGTGGATATGAGAACAGTCATTGGGGTCTGAAATTAGAACGCTTACATAAGAATTTAATTTTGCATGCCTGCATGATGGAACAGCAAATCAGTGAGACATAAATAAACGCTTTGACCTCATATTCTTTCCACGCTGAGACATGAAGTACAAGTGTTTTCCTATGTATGTTTTACTTCAGGTGAGCATTGTTTTATGTATTTATCACTAAAGAGAGCTCACCTTCGATCACCCCTGCACATTTTGTGGAGGAGCAGACACTGTGTCATCTTTTATTAAGGTGTCTTGTCTCGGTCGTTATTGTTGTTCATCAGGCTTTTAAGCTAATTGTGCTGATGAACTCATTGTGAGTCAGCATCACCTTGAGCATCACCATTGGACTGTGATATGCAAATGCTTGTTTTATGTTACACTGGGGTTACTGTTCTCTCGTTGTGTTACAATATTTAGCAGCAATTTTCATTTAGATTTACTCAAGTTATATAACTCCCATCTGACTTGAATAGATTTCACTCTATATTATTGACTATTGAGACTTAATTTAATAATAAGACTTGTTGCCAAAAATTAACATTTCATTTCCTTTTTAAATTTTTTTAATAAAATGTATTTATTGTGTTTCCAAATTTTAATATATCATAAGATCTAATAATGTAAGGCCACAATAAAGTAGCTTGATTTCATAGATTATTATTATTATTATTATTATTATTATTATTAATAATAGTTAAAAAATAAATAAAATAAAGAATACACACACACACACACATACACCTAAGCTTTTTATTGTTATCACTTTAGTGCAATTTCAGCACAATTACTTTTACCTCACATAACTTAAAATATTTGTCCCCTTTGGAATTGCATTTTCCTCATTTGCTGCATTACTGTGATGATCTGTGCATCTTTCTACGCTCTTAAAATAATAATTTCCCTCATGAGTAAATATTATGAATTAGTAAACAGAGTTGCTCAAAAACTCCAAAGGCCCGTGTTTATTTACGAAGAAAAATCACACCATATAAATTGTAATGAAAAGAAAAAAAGTGGTAAATAAATTATATATAATTTGGTCATGGAAAAAAAAAACTATTTGGTCATTTTCAGTGAATGTATTATTTAATCCAAATATTTTATTCCATCATGTCTATCTTATAAAATAAATAAAAGTACAAGTTCAGTAAAATGATACGTTTCTTGCTACGCATCACCAATAATGGTTGGTATAAAATAACCCCCTTCTTATAAAATCTATCATTTGTTTTTACGGCTAATGAGCTTCTTGAGGATCTGTCCTGCTGTTCCAGGCCTTTGTGTTGCTAACAGACTGAGGGTGTTAGAGACTCTCTATGGACAAACAAACCGCTGACCAATTAAAAGACAATTAGTTTGACCTCTGAGGGTTTATTTAGGTCAACAATAGGCCACTTTTACAACTCACAGAGCTGTTACATATGGAACTCATGAAGAACTGTAAGGAAGTTTCATGAAAAATCCAGCTGCTGTGGTTATGGTTATTTTTGAAAGTGAATGTAAAATGTTTATTTCATAGTTATGATGATTTTAATATGCCTTTTATTGTGGGTTTCTGTGAAAGTGTAATGTAGTGAAAGCAAAAAGTACATTTAAATTCCTCATAAAAGTATACAAGTAAATTCCTGACATGTACATATGTGTTATAACCCATATTTAATATAACTAATATAATGATTAAATACAGATAGTTAAAAAAAAAAACATGTTATATAAAGCTATATAAAGTTGTATATAAATATATATATATATATATATTTTTTTTTTACGTCTAAACAGTTATAATAGTGAATGAGCGTGCCTTCATGTCCAAGTTGTGCACTGTATACAAACTGTATGTGACATGATCCGTAACTCTATCCATAGGTGTTATGGTATCATTCCCACCATTAAAGAGGTTTTCCACCTTCCCAATGACCTCCGCCTCGCCTCACAGGACACAGAAAACGACCTGATGGCGATGTCTTTCACTGTACGGAGGGTGTGCTGAAATGTGTGTGAGGCGCAGGGACCGCTGAGCCCAGTGTGTATGTGGATGTCGGATATCTATGGAACCACACTATATGATTGTGTGAGCGTCTGTGGGTGTATGACCCTGTGTATAGAGAGGGCTGGTCACTCTGCGGAGAGACTCCACTGTTTTTAGAAAGCGTCCAGCCTGTAGGGCCTGGCCTTCTCCCCGGTGAGGGTCGGGGAATCTAGCATGGCCAGTAAGCATGTATATCAGGCCATCTCACGGCTGGCTGGATGCTCCCTGGGTGGCCCACCATGGTCAATACTGCACTGGTGACTGGACACACAGAATAGGATAATCTCCTAGTTTCTTTCAGGGCCATGGTGCACACACACACACACACACACACACACACACACACACACCTCCTTTCATACCGGGCCTGGCCATGGAGGTTTGCCTTGGCCCTAATTTCAGGTCAGGACCAGTCAGAGGGAGGCAGAGGGCTGGGGAGCCCAGAGCGAGGGGACAGTGTTGGGGGAGAGTGAGGGGGCCAGAAGGGAGCAGGGAGCCCATTTCAGCCAGAGCAGTGGAGCACACTGGGGGCACTGGGGCATCTCCTCTACTGGCTAAAGGATGGAAACAAAAGGAGGTGTGATCTCCACAAAACAGGAGCAGTGTGTGTGTGTGTGTGTGGTTATGAATGTGTATCATTGTTCAGAGTTTCCTTCAGCTTCACCAACTCGCTTCAACACCCCTGCTGCTTACACACAAAAGCACCTAATTGACACCACAGATTTAGGCCACTAGGTTTAACTGTTCCCCTTCCAGCCCTTCAGCCACTGCTGGAATAATCAGAGTAATCGAAGTGAACAGGCTCCAGGAGCTTCTTGTGTCATATCTTACATGGGATTTGTATGAAGCATGGACTGTGTGTTTGTGAGGTTTGGTTCCGTTAAACTCATCAGCAAAAGAATTATAAATGACATCTACAGAAACTAGAAGTTAGCAGAAAAGGAAGGGAAAAAAAAAACAATGCAGGCAGTTTTTCATTTGACAAAATGTTCAGTTTTATTGAAAATATATGATATCAAAACAAAGGTTTTTGCATTTGTCAATCTCATTAAATGTTTATAGAAAATTACTTCCTTACACTATGAAAATGATTGTATAAATATATATACATACATAATATAACACAGAAAAGAGGAAACTAATTCAACAATGACAAACACTCCTCAAATGATTTTCCACTCAAATACTTGAATGTAAATTACAGAGTAAAAAGGAGGACCCCTTGGGGTCTCATCCAATCTCCAACCTAAAATTGGTCTCAAATATAGTAATTCATATCTAATGAAACTAATTTTGAAAAATATTGCTTGGCAGCTCTATTTTACACTTCAGACAGCTCTTAAATCGATTCAACCCCTATAAGCTTACCTTTTTCAAGCAGCTCCTACTTACCTGTCCACATCCACAAAGGCCGTAGACGAGAACACTGATAATCAGCTTCTGATTATGTGTGTCTAACTGACTATTCATCCAGATGTAGAGGTGGCATTTTCCATATGTGGCCGAGGCTAAACATGATCTGAGAAATTAGCTGCAGATGGACAGAGTGTGTGCTCTGTGAGAATCAGGCCCAAGTGTAGAAGATGGTTTGCTGCTTTTTATTCCCATGGTGGCATTCCAGGATCTGTGAATACAAAAGCAAATATAAAAGCAGTTACTAAAGAGGAATTGGTTTCTTAATATTTTAATGATTCTAGATGTTCTCATATTGAGCTTATGAATACAATACATCATAAATCCTTTAGATATGGGAAAAATATCCATATTTGTTTATGAAACAGTTGTAATGATCCAAAACTATCCTGATTATGTTTTAAGTTCTCTATTAAATATTGAATATCAGCTGTTGAAACGTCACAAATAATTTCCACAAGCAGATTATTCACATAAAATGCTAAATAAAGGGATGTAAATGAAAAGATTCAGTGAAGAACTAAATGCATAATTGTGGACGAGGGATAACACACCTCACATGACGAGGCTAAACTGTTCTGCTAGCTAAGATGACGCTGTCTGTGTCATCATCTCCTCAGACACACCAAGCTGTTCTTGTTTACTGCAGGAGACAAGCTGTATGCATGTGCGTTTGTATGTGCGTCTATCAGCTGTCTGTATCAGTGATGTGCATGACCTCAGAGCTAGCAGACAGTCATGGGTCAGAGGTCAAGGTAGAGCCTGTCTGGGCTTCCTGGCTGACCCTAATGCTGGCAGCACAAACACACACATACACACAAACTGAGGGGGGGGGGGTTCGCCCTACCAGACTAATATCACCTTTGGGATTAGGATCCAGACAGAAATACATTGACCCCCAAACACACTTACTCACGCGTGTGGATACACATACACACATACTGATCTGCTTTGTCATAAAACAAGACTCGGTAAGCTGCATGACGCAGGGAGGAGCAGCAGAGATGCTGAGTCTGAGAAGATCATCTAATTATCTTTGAGCATTGAGTTAAAAATGAGAGCATAGAGGACATGGGAGGCGTAAGCAGCATCATGGTGAGCAGGGAAAGAGGCTAACACAGTGCTAGCTACAAGCTACCGTAGGACAGACGAGACCAGACAAAACACAAAAACAGAACTGTGATATGTTCAATATTCTTAACATAGTGAGGGATGTCATTATGTGCAAGCCTTGTTGAATTCATTGTGTGCTGAATAAAGATGCTCTGGTACTAAAGCTACAGTATGTGCTCCCTGTAATTGCATTTAACCCAAGCCCTGACGTAGCAGGAAGTAAGAGCGGAGAGCACCGACAGCGTCAGCAAGCCAGATGCTTGTGAAAAAAAAAAAAAATCACAAATCAAAGAGATGCGGGACTGCAGAATCTCAGCACAGAGTGAAACAGAAAAAAGGTCAAATACAGAGGAACTGGCGGGCTTCGCTGCCAGAGCGTCAGGAAAACTCCCCAAATAAGCCAGAGTGTTAAGCCTGCTAATCCCCTGTATTATTGCAACATCTGTGAGGTCTAGAGAGGCTCTAGCAGTGATTAGCCAGACAGATGTAAACAATATCCAGGCTGAGGAGGATGGAGGAGGAGAGGAGAGGAGAAAAGAGAGGAAAGGAGAGGAGAGAAGAGGGGAGGAAGAGGAGAGGAAAGAGGAAAGGAGAGGAAGAGGGGAGGAGAGGAGAGGAAAGAGGAAAGGAGAGGAGAGGAAGAGGGGAGGAGAGAAGAGGGGAGGAGAGGAAGAGGAGAGAGGAGGAGAGGAGAGAGGAAAGGAGAGAAAGACGAGAGAAAAGAGGAGAGGAGAGAGGAGGAGTAGGAGATGAGACAGGAAAGGAGAAGAGAGAAGAGGAGGAGAGGGAGAGGAGAAGAAGAAGAGAGGAGAGGAAGAGGAGAGGAAAGAGGAGGGGAGGAGAGGACGAGGAGAGAGGAGGAGAGGAGAGGCTGAGAGGAAAGCAGAGGAGAGGAAAAGGAGAGGAGAGGGAGATGAGACAGGAAAGGGGAAGAGAGAAGAGGAGAGAGGAGAGGAAGAGGGAGAGGAGAGGAGAAGATGCTCGGTTGATCTGGGTAACACCGTGCTGCAAGGATAAGAAAAGTAGACATAGAGAGAATGTGGAGAATATAAAACAGGTAAGGTGGGAGGGAGTGTGTCAAGGGATTTAGGAGAAAAAAGAAGAGGAGGAAGTGGAGGATGAAGGTTGGCGAAAAAAGGAATCAGGAGAGGAAATGATTTTTGGAAGAATTTAGAAAAAAAAAAGTAGCACGATTGGAGTCAGACTGATAGGGTACAGTAGAGGGGGAGGTGGAGGGAGACAGAAGGTGACAGCATGAGGGGAGAAGGAGCAGCAGATTGGGAGATGGTAGACCTGGGGCCAGGCGTGCCCCAACTGGTTGACGAGACACCAGGGAGACGTGCTTAATTTATGCAGAGTTAGGCTGAGGGGCTGAAGAGTGGAGGGTGTCTGGGACCCCCTCAATAGCCCTGAGAACCAAAGGGAGCTGCTATATGGGTGCTAGCAGTGAGAGCAAGACGGGGCATGATGGGGGAAGGGGGGATCTCTTTTTGGGGGGGGGAGACAACAAGAGAGTAGGGGTGGGAGTGGTGGTGGTGGTAGGGGGGGCTGTAGGCTGCTTGCCCTACTCAATTCAGGCTAGGCTGTCCGTCTGACGTCCCATTAAGGTTTGGGACAGGGCATGGGGAACGAGGCGATGAAAGGGAAGAGGGAAGGGAGCAGGAGGATAGGAGAAGTGAGGGAGAGGCCATGCTTAACCCCCTCTTTGCTAGAGATGCCCCCCCCTCTAGTTTTCTACTCCAGTCTGGCTACCTATTAGATCCACAGGACCGTCTGTCTGCTTCACTGCATACTAATTCCCCATTACCACAGCCTTGAATGTGAGCAAGGAACAGAGGCTGACTACATCAGAGATAAGCAGCCTGGCTGATGGGGTGGGTGTATGAGAGGGTACAAGAGTACTTTAGCAACTAGCAAGGCTCGTCCAGACACACTATGGAGTCCTGTAGTGTTAAAGATACACAAACCACTGGTATTAGCCTTACAGGGCATGTAGTTGCATGTTATCTTGAATAATTCAGCCTCTGCTACTATTTTATTTACATTTAATAAAGCTATATTTATGGATCACCATGAGTAAAATTCAGATAAAGAAACACCAGAGTTGGGAAAGCTACTGACCTCTTTGCCCTGGAAGTGGAAAACTCCCCTATGTAGAAGTCATTTGGTTCACTAAAAACTACTCAAAAAAAGAAATTCTAACTACTTTATGAAAAATGATAAGTCCGAGTGGATGTGATATGGACTGATAATAAAATATAATACAAAAAAAGGTAGATGCCACCAAATAACTGCACTTTCTTTGGTTCCACGATGATCAAAAATTAAATGGGGCTAAATAAGAAGGGGTAAACTGCAATAGGAAAGTAATGATTAAAAAAAAGAAAGAAAAAGGAATCATAACTTTCTTTTAATGCCCTGCATTTGTACTTTGTGGTTTCACTTTAAATAATTATGGAAGTCCTTGAATGAATGTATTTGAAGCACCCGTTAGGTTTTACATTTTACATACGTTATAATTTTAAGTTCCCAGTGTTATATATATTAACACAATATGTTGTTTATCCAGTGTTCATTTAATAGATATGCATCAGTGCTATTGTCTGCCTTCACAAGCTCATCGTGGGGGAGACATACTGTATGGTTTAGGTTTGTGAGTCTGGCTGAAGGCCAAGTGAATCTGTATGTGTGTTGTGTGAGGGCCCAGCGAGAAGCAGAATGGACAGCGAAACAGCGTGATGGTTGAGTCTAGTGATGCAGGCAGACAGTTTAATGACAGTCCTCACCCCAGAACATACAAGCCAGTGAGCGGCTGGCACACTCGCAGATGTACACACACCATGTGACACGTGCACATATGTGTGATATATGGAATGGGGTTTTCTGGAAAAGACACTAGGGCTGGTGAAAATGAAAGAGATAGAAATCTGTCTGTGTATGACCCTGGAAAAAAATAACGCAGGGTTTACAGATCCCTAACAGGCACCTCTTGGGACCGTCACTTTTATTCTGTTAAAAACAAATCTGTTTTGCACTTGTCCTTCAGCACTAATACACTGATCTCAAATGTTTTCAAGGAGCGTTAAGAGAAAAGACAACAACAAGCACTACATCAAATTCTCATTCGCCAAATATTGACAAAATGTACTTTTGAATAAACTTACTATGGGCACGGCTGGTGTTCGTGTGTGTACTGGCAGAGGTCAGAGTAGAAAGCTATTCACTGGCTAAACAGAGCCATGGCTTTGTGCATTTTTTGTAAGTTTTGCCTGGCCATGGCCTTGCATCTTATTCAGCTGGGCTCGTCCCGGTCTGGACTTCAGTTTGGTGCCCAAACAAAGACATAGAGCCACCTCATTAAAAAAACATGTCATTGGATCAGGCCTGGGTTGAATTGTGTGATTTTCCCTCCTACCATAAGTGACCGTGACTGAGCGTTGGGCTGAATGAGAGGCCGGATAGAGGCCTACGAATGGAGCGCCACGCTACATCCCTATGGGAACCACCCCCTCACAGAGGGGGGTGCATTTAAAGCTTTGTTGGTCTGTTAACACAGCTTTTTAAAACGCCTCTTTATGGACTCAGCTAAGCAAACTGCAGCCCCTGGTTTTCTTCAGCCAGAAGGACAAAGTTTAAAAAAAAAAAAAAAAAAAAAGGAGACTGTGAAGGGCAACAGAGTAAAACGAAATAAAGAAGGTTGAATAGGTTGTTTTTGTTATCATGAGATATTGTAAAACTTTAAACTAAGGAGCAGCAAAAGAAGTTCAAGCGAAATGTTATTTTTTACTTGGTCTTATGTGATATGAAATAAACACTAATGAAAACTATTTCCAGTCAAATGGAACATCTGATTTTAATATTTCAAATCCAAGGTAAATGACTTGCCAAAATAACTCCTAATAGAAATAAAGATAATTAACCGTACGCACAGAACTGCACATCTGCCCTCGTTGCATCTAATCACCTGAGGACTGAACTTTGAAGTTGTTGGATGCAGCGGAATCAGGTCATTGACAAACTGCATCGTCTCACTGTGTCCTCTAATACAGTCAGCACACACGTTTACCCAGAGGACCACGGACATCCTGCTGCTGGAACAATAGGTTTGTGTGGGCATGTGTATGTGTGTGTATGTGTGTGTGTGTGTGTGTGTGTGTGTGTGTGACAAGCACAGTCCTGTCTGGGAAACCTGGGGCTGGAGACTTAGTCAGTCTCTCAGGGCGACACAGGATGACAGTGAAATGAATAACAATGAACTTGTAAGACAGTCAAGTTCAGAACGTTAGAGATGAGCTTGAGCTGAGGTGAACAACTACACACAAAGGACCAGAGTGTGTGTGTGTGTGTGTGTGTGTGTTTGTATATGCATATGTGTGTGTTTATGTGTGCCAAAAATTGCATCAAAGCTCTCAGGAATATCTCAATATGAGGAGGGCACTGGGCTCCAGAGAAGAGCACCCACTAAGATGAGAATGCACACATGCCTTCTCTTCTTGCTCGTTCTCCTCCCCTCCCCATCCCACCTCGCCGCGCACATGCAGCAAGGACCCCATCCTCGCTATTCTATTGCTGTCTGCCGCACGCCTGATGAAAAAGCACAACGACATAGGAGGTGCTTATGCCTAAAGGAGAAAAAAAAAAAAAAAAACACATTTGTAAATCACAGCCCCAATATAAACATAGGGTTTAATAGGGGTTTCTCGGGCGTGTTGGCAGGGGTCCACCCATCCTGTGTGCACCACCATCAGCCGTGTTGCACGTTTCCAGCTTGCTAGACTGCTACAGGAGAAAATGTGACTGAACGGCTTCCACCACCCAGCAGAGATGATGGTCCACGGGCTGAGAATGCATCTGAATACATTTACATAAAGATTGTGCCACGTTAACACAGGCTGAGCTACTGCTGAGAACACGCCGTGCAAGTCATTGTCCCCAAAAATCAGAGTAATGATTGAAATATGGTTCAGAGGGGGGATGAGTAAAATGGGAATCGGCCGCTTTATTCTATCACATGGTGAAATTAGGAAGCGATGTGAGCAGCATTTTTTTTTTCCCTGTGAAGCTGTCCCACTTTAAGTTAATGGTATCAAGGGTGTATACAACAAGTAGAAGCATGTGTAGACACAATGAGAATAAATAAACAAATTACCAAGTGATTTTTTACATCCCATGAGAGTGTATGGTCTGATCAAGAATGAGGTTTTTTACGCTAAAACCCTTTGGACAAATAAACATAGAGGCCTGTAGTAGCAATAAATGTATTGATCACAATATAATCCTGCTTCATCATGAAGTTAAAACAAACTATAACTAATGATAGTACACAGATGCAATAATAACTTGTTTAACAAAAAAAGCTGCATTAAAGAGCTGTTTGAGAGTCTTGCTTCCTTCTTGAAAAAACCCCCACAAGGATATTTGGTAGCAGAGTGACTTCAAAATAGTGAAGATATGAGACCTTATTTCCTCACACACACCACCGATATTTCAGCTCCAGATTTTATTAGGAGATAAACTGACCGATTTTACTGTAACAAATTTAGAGGATAGGATTCCAGTAGCCTTTAATCAAATAGATGGGATGTAAAGGTGAACATGGCCTGAGGTAGGGAGCGGCTTTTTTGGAGAAAGCACTTTAATTTTGAAAATAAAAACAGGTAGGCAACAGAAGGAGCGCAGTGAAGCCCTGTGATAAACCTCTCGCAGATATAGTCAGCTAGCCAAACCATACCGTCAGATCAGCGCCCGAGGAGAGGCAGAGGGGGAAAGAGAAGCAGCGAGAAGGGGAAGAGAGCAAAACACGGGTGAAAAGGGTCAGCAGGGAGGAAGGCTAAACCCCAGAAGCAAGCAAAAGATTGTGTGTGCAGTGCATTTATATTTCAGCATGACTGTGTGTGTGTGTGTGTGTGTGTGTGTGTGCATATGTGTGTCAACCCCAGCTGGGCAGACATTTACTTGACATGCTGATAGGGATTTAAGCAGTGGGTGGGTGGTGTGTCTGACCAAGGTGAGTGAATGAGCAGAGAAGGGGAGCTAGTGGGGATCGGAGGATGAGGGGAGATGGTGAAGGAGGGGAGAGGAGA
>JAPSES010000258.1:22629757-22649010 GCA_029822895.1 Maxillicosta whitleyi
GTACCAGAGGGGCTCACAAAACTGCTGTTACTAAGCTTGATTTCAGCGCGAGTTGAGACGATTAGGAGTAGAAATGAGGAGGAAAACAGGGGGTAAAGGAGGTGGGTTTTGTAGGAGCACCCTCCGGGCTATGGAAGAGAAAGAGGACTAGTCTATTGAGGTGATGAGGGAAAGCGGGTCTTTCTTTCAGACAGTCTAATGAAGCATAAGTCCCCGATGAAGAATGGAAGCAGGCTACCGCAGGGTGGGTTAGCTTATGCCTGTGCTCCTCAATTTCTCTCCTTTTTCCTTGTCCTCTCCCCTTCTTTCCTCTTGTTCTCCTCACCTCACCCCCTCCTTTACCTCCCGATCTCCCCTCTTCCTTCTCTCCTCTCCCCTCTTCCTCCACTCCTCTCCTCATGTGCTGCAGTCCCTCCTCTTAAAGGGCTTACACTGTTTATTTCAAAGTGCCGTAACGTGCCGCAAGCTCACACACTCACCTCTGATATGATTTGATGAAATGGCAATGATACAGTGACCAACTGCATTTCAGCAATAAAGGGGATTGTTATTGATGGGCGGTTTTATCGGGGAAAATGTGCCAGACAGGAAAGAATGGGATATTGCGGGATATGAAATTAGCAAATGGTCCAGGTTAAGATATGGCACATTGATCACACAGGATAATTTTCAAATGGACATGATTTTTGAGATATATTTTGTTTTTGTACGCTCTGATTTATTTTTTTTAACAAGTCCCCTACTGTCCTCTGAGCCAAAGCACTTCAATCAAGCGCATATCATGAATTACATACATTTCTGGTTGTAGTGTGCACGTAAGATGAACCCTGATCTGACACGTTAAATTACAGGAAGCAGCAGACTGAAACAGACTGGGGGGCTGTCAAAGTGTCTGACTGGGTTTGACTGTGTTTGGCTGGGGGGATGTTTGACCAGGGGGTTGACTGGGCTGCAGGACTTGATTTCTGGCTCGATTTGGCTCAGGGCCGACTGGAGACCGGCCAGAGGCTGGACGAGGGGGTTGGGTTCCCCCGGTTTCTCAGTTCAAGTCGTCCCCGGAGCGAAGCAATAAGAAGCAGCTTATAAAATAAGCAAACACAGAGGCACTTACAGACAGACAGACAGACAGGCAGACAGTCAGTCAACCAGGCAGCCGGGGATGAACGGCAGACGAGCTGCACACAAATTCACCCCTCGTCACCGCATTGGTCCCCCCTCACACACACACACACACACATACACACCCCTGACCTTGACCCCTGAGGTCCTTCCTAACCTGTTTCTGAATGGAAGTCAGTGCAGCTGGTCTGTCTGGCCATGAACTAACCACAACCCCCTCATCCTGATCCCCTAATCATTTCTCCCGTTCCCACGCTTGATGAC
This sequence comes from Maxillicosta whitleyi, assembly GCA_029822895.1. Classification (NCBI taxonomy): domain Eukaryota; kingdom Metazoa; phylum Chordata; class Actinopteri; order Perciformes; family Neosebastidae; genus Maxillicosta; species Maxillicosta whitleyi. Next base: position 22,631,141 of record JAPSES010000258.1, read on the forward strand.
TGGGATGCTGTCGCTGCATCTGAATGGTGCAATTTAATATTTATGTGGCTGGCTTTTGGGTTAGCTTCCATGGACCTGTCTGTCTGTTTCTACGGGCAACAACATTTCCAGGATTTTGTGTGGCTTGTATAAATTACCTGCTAAACATTAATCCTACTGCTCTATTTCTGAATCGGGGAGCTTTTCCTTTTCCAACTGCTCTTTCCACACAGTATTTTTGCTCTTTGCCTTTTATTTCTCAAATTGCATCAGCAGTCTATTTCGCAGGCTCCCCCATATAAACCATTCAGCCTGCACACATATGTAGACCATAAAATATATGTGTAAGTGTACATGTGTGTGTGCGTGCATGTGCTCATACACGTCATTCAGGGGGCTTAAACCCCCTCCACCTTCACATTTTCATTACGGCCAAATCTCAGGCCTGTGCTACACCAGCGTGGCCTTTTGCTGGCAAGCAGGCAGTTTAATCACACATACAGCACTACTCCATTTTCATTTCCTTTTCATACAGCCTCCATTCCACTCCAGCTTCATAATTCTCCCCTCAGAGCTGTCTAGGCCGTCTGAGTGTTTGCAGCCTGTTGAAATGACATAATCAGTGACTTGGATAAATGCCTGACTGTTTTTCCCTGAGTCTATAATCAGACTTGGGGCTCAGTGTTGCAGCTCGGAGGAAACAGCAGCAGCAACACTTGACTCAGGAATTACTTCTTAAGGAGGGTGGTTTCACGTAAGGAATTTGCTTGAGTATCAGTGAAATGAATTTAGTTCAGTGTACCAAGTGCACCATGACAAATAAAATGGCTATGGATGCTAACAGAATCACACAGCTGTTTTTTCTCAAGTGATTGGCAGCCAATTTTTACACAAATTATTATGTTTCGTGTCATCACATAAACTGTGTCGATCCTCAACTGGATCATTTTTTATTTGCTAAAGAAAATTCTTGCCACAGAAAACATTTCTTTATTGTTACCAAACATTACATTTAATGTAAGCTAACACATTAAAAATGTATTTATTGAATTGTAACAGTTGAACTCTTCAAGCTGCTCAAAATAAAATGTGCACAGTAAATAGCTGTAATGCAACAATTTAGACACACCTGCATAAGAAGGAAATACCTGAAAATGGCAAGTGAAATATGAACAATTTACCTTTTGTGGTGTATTTAAAAGATAAGTGATTCAAATTCCATTTTTCATTTGAATGTTAAAGTGGTTTGAGGGAGGGGGGGAAAAAAAAGATCACCTATTTGTTTGGTCACAACAAAGAAGAAAGTGGAATGGGCCGGGGTGAATTGAGCGATGGCTGTAAATGCTTTCAGCAACTATTACTTCAGTGGGTGGAACACATTCAATCAATAACTAAGCAAATCAAAAGCAGTGGGCAATCTGAATGAGAAAAGCTGCACCGGACTGGACCACAATCACACTCAGAAATGAACAGCCCACATTCAGCCTGTTTTATTTCTAAATACCACCCAAAATACCCGGATTATGTATTTTAGGAAAAGTGCCAAACACACATAAAGCCCTGCAAGTGTATTTTTTTTCATATGCTACAGAACAAGTCCAAGAAAATGCGTAAATACATACATAATATATTCGCACTGCTGTAATTCTTACTTTATTTATTTAATTATTACGCAAATGAAGCATAAATTAAAGGAGCTGTTCATGGAAATAAATAAGAAAATCATTGCGAAAATATTTTTATTTGAAACTATGGCATATGGGAGGCACAGGCTTACAATATGAGTGGCGTTGAGGGGTCTTTGGCTCTGATTACCTCCTCTTGAAAAATACTTTGATTTCCACACTCTATATTCATATACATGCAGTACGTCCATCTAAAGTGAGGTCTATACTGTACCATCTTGACTGTTCCCTTTGTGTTGAATTATGCATAATTGCGGCAGTGTAGTTACACACATGGCTCTAACCATCATTAGCATAAAAGCTTTCTGCAGTAGATGATGTTGGGGAGCGTGTCGTTTTTTTTTTCTCTCCCTGTGACTAAGTGTGAATGGACACATTCATACCCGCATAATATGGATTAGCATGTGGGGTTGTGGCTGCATATATGTGCATAAGGGTATATGGAGCAGTTATGGCGACTGGCTAGCATACGTGTTGCGCTCACTCAGAGCTTCATAAAACATATGGTCTCCCTTGTTTTTCTGAATATGCAAATAAAGATTAAAACAGCCCCACCCTGTTTATCCCCTACGACGCATACAAACTCTTTGTGTCCTGCACCAACACCCTACACCTCCAAGCCTGTCTTCATCCTATTATCTTCACGCAAAAAATTAAATCGACAATATCCAAAGCATATCCAAACCTTGAATAGAATAATAGGTTTTTCAATTACTTACTCATATCATCAGTATGTTTTATCTTTGTGAGTGTTTCTTTAATTTCCCTAAATCAATGTAGATCTATTAAATATAAATGTATGTAAAGCAGGACAATTAAAACGGTAAATAATATTTTTCCTTAAGCTCCACACAGAGAACCTGCCTGTCTGTCTTTTTGACTGCCATTTTCCCACACAAAAGGATACAGTACAGCTTGCAGCCCCTCCAGGCTAACGACAGCTAGCGTGGGCTTTTACAGTAACCTGCTCAGCTCCACCTCAGCCTCATCAATGTCACTACGGCTTGATTAGACACAGAGGCACAAAATGACGGAGATTAAAAGAATCCGAATCTGATAAAGAGGACAATAACAGGAGTGAACCCTTTCCTTTCTTTACTACTTATGAAATTATTTAAAAAGGGTAATTCATTTTCAGTTCCCACACACATTTTTAAAACACTGTCCATAATTTGCCGGTACTGGAACTGACTGTTAAAGAATAAAACAAAGGTAAGAGGACACGCATGCATGGAGGCACACACCACGGGTTTAGTAGGTTTGTTTTGAAAGGATGGTTTTAATATCGACTACTGCAAATTATAAGTCCTCTCTCAGATATACAAAAAATAATAATAAAATTATCTCCTCAGAAAGTACAATAAAGATTAAAAGGTGCTTTTAAGGCATTGTGCACTTTAGTTGTACAAAATTGTGTGTGAGTTTTTATGTGTGTTCTCTTCCAGTCCTTGCATTGAAGTTAAAGGCGCTACACTTGTACAGAACAACAGCAGATACCACAGAGCAGATCTTCAGAGTGGATGATAGCCTATTTCCAGGACGCAAACAATTCACCAAACGCTCTTTCTAATAATTAGCACTGACAGGTGAAAACGGCTACAAATGCCACGGGAGTTCACAATGAAACGGACAATTGGACAAACACACACGAGTACAAACCACAGACACACAAACATAAACACACACGTTGATGCACAACAGTAGCAACAGAGGATCCATCAGCACTGCTAACACCACATTAAGACCATAAAGCATCAATACATCTCCTGTTCCACGTACACAGCCCATATCCTGCTGCTTCTGCACTGATACCCCTGATCCCCCTGCGCTTTGACAAGGCGTAATAAAGCCTGTATGAAGCGCCGCATTGTGTGGGGAGAACACAATGTTGCATGCTGAGTGCTGTGAGAAGGGCGTACACCGGTGGGTCCCACGGCGCAGCAGCGCACCAGGGCCTATAGCAGGGAGTGCTGAGCATGCTAATGAGGTCATTATGTTATGCCTCTCCCTCACTCCTGCTCTGCTTTACAGTGTGGGCTTTGCCTGTCAGAGGAGGCAGGGTACCCTGGTAATGCAGCCAATCACAGATGTCACATATGGCACAATGAGAAGACACATGAGCGTCTCAAAATGAGTCGCTGAGAGAAAGACAGGGTGACGCTCCATTTTTCAGTTGGCATCAAAAGCAAAAAAAAATGCTATTGATGATTTGCATACAGAATAAGGTGAGCTTAAAGAGAAGTAAAGAGCAGGGCAACAACGGGCAACATTCATTTGCTAATTGTTCCTGCTGTGTATTCAATAAGGAACCGCGCAGGACAGTGTTTCCTTTTTTTCTTTTACGCTGGCGCTATTATTTACAACCGAGGAGGAGGGGTTAAGAATCAAGCACATGCAAATGCAATTACATGATATTTGCATAGCCGTTAACAATTAGAGGGCAGATGGCAAACAGCGGGCATTAAAAAGCGACCGAGCGCCATCTTGGCTGTGGGAGACAGCTGGCAGACAGGAATCGGCCATTTTGTAAGCATGGGTCGCTGCCAGGCTGAGGCGTAGAGAGGCGCCAGTCTCTCTCTGCGTGCCAGGAGATTGGCAGGCAAGGGCGAATTGTGCTTTAATATTCTCCCTGGTACAGACAACAACAGCTAACTCCTCCAACTGTCAGTGACAGTATGATCACAGCCCAAGGCTCCTGTTGAGAGCTGACTGAGGAGATCAACCACAACAAACTGTGTCTATGCTCTCTTTAAAAACACGCATACAGTTCTGAGCTGTTATCTCATCATAACACTGTTATCAAGAGGGAAGGGGCTTCTTACTTCTGCTTGTCTTCTGTGAGGTTCACCACAGCTACGAGAATGTACAGTATCTGGAAGTATCTACCACCGAATGAACGACGATGATGATGCTGTACTCACCAAAAGGTACGAACTTCGTTGCAGTCTCGGTGGGTTCGATGCCTGGCAGACTCCCCAGCTGTCCTTTAATGTCCTTCCAAGTATACAAAGTATACAGCCTGCTTGATGGCTTGACCTCTTAGAGATTTAAGCTGGATGTCTCTATCACTTCATGAAAAAACATCTTCATTTTCTGCTGAAGGCATTCACCTCTACACCAGTATTTTCCTTCCACAGGTTCGCACCAGTTTTCTTTAGTCACCGGCAATGTTATTAAAATATCTCAAGTGTATGTCTCTTTGTGTGGAGAAGGACTTTTGTAAATGTGGAGTAGAAAAAGTCAGATGAAAAACCAAGTGGTATTAGACAGAAGGAGGGGGCACTGAACAAGTAGAACTACTGTCCTTTTCATCTCTCATTCAATTAGCAGCCATTCACTTGTGCTGCCATGGGATTCCTGCTGCACAGCAGTAAGTGGACTTCAGGTGCTATTTCCACACACACAGTGAGAGAGAAGTATGAAAGCCCAGGCCCTCCTTCCTCTCCCCCACCTTATAGATCAATACTGCACTGCCATATCCTCTGATGGGAGCTGCTGTAGTAAGAGTAAGAAAATCTAAGGCGAAAAGACAGGCTCTGTCTGATGCGGTGGATGAGAGAAAAAGTTCAAATTGTCCCTTCATCCCGGCTTGTGAGATCTTATGGAAAACTGCGCTGCTGTCTTGGATGTGGGACGGAACAGAAACTGTACCGTCTCCGATGAATCGACATTCAAACAGTAAAGGTGGAATGAGTAATAAGAGGGAGGGAGTTGGAAGAAAAGAGACCTTCGACGTCCTGTATTATTCTTCTTGTGTTTCTCTCCCTCCCCTGCTGTCTCCACGTCTCTGACAAAGTTTTATCAAGTGGTGTTGGACGCAGCAAAAACCCCTCCGGCTGAACCACACACAAAGACTTTCTCTCTGTCTTTCTTTCACTCTCTCTATTTCACACACACATGTGCATGTGCTGACACACACACATGCACACACTGCGTGTGGGGTGGTTGCAGGGTTAGGGCCCTGGCCCTGGCTGATGCTGGGACTGTTGAAGAAAGATAGAAAGAGAGATGGAGAGAGGAGCTGGGAGCAGTGGTGGTGGTTGGTCCCTGGGCTCCGAGGCCTGCAGGCGGTGCTGGGCAACCTCTGCTAGCCTCTCTCCTCTGTATTGATTTCTGCTGCTCCGCGCTGCTCCACTCTGCCGCGGAGGCTCCTAGCCGGCGGGAATGAGAGCTCTGCTCACCCGCCTCACCTGCCTCTCTCCTGGCTTGGTTGGCCTAGCCTACCCACTCTGCCGCAGCTTTGGCTGGCCCCTGCTGGCTCCCTGGGACCCATGTATGCAGCGCTGGGGCCACAGGAGGAAGGCAGCCAGAGAGCCCATGGCGATCCACAGCTGTGTTCACCTGCTCTGGGTTCACCCGCTTCGAACCACCTCCTCGAACTGCTTCTATCCTTCTTTCCTTCCATCCTTCCACCCACTCTGCTGCTAGTTTTCCTCCTCCACTGCCTCCTCCTCTTCCTGCTGTACACAAACAACCAGAGACAGAGATGGAGGAAAAACAAGTTAATCTTAACTTTCAGAATTTTACCCACTCTGAATGTCAATCCTGGTCTTTGATCAGCAAGAAGTCGGGGGTGAGCATTTTGGCATCCTCTCTCAGCCGGTTCTATGAACCTGCTAACCTTAGAGAGCAAAAACTGCAGGGATTGGAGGCCTGAGAGTTAAGTGTGTCAGGAAGCAAGATACTGCCTGCCAAAGGTACTCTCAGCTATTAGATTGTGATGTGCTGCAGATAGCAAAATATGGCAAGAGTGGGCCCATTATAAAAATCACCACTGCGTCAATAGAATACATTAGAAATATTTACAGGAAAACTTTTCCTTCTACAGCCACCTCTTTTAGCTCTGCCCTCACTGCACAAGTCCAGTGAGTTTAATCTTTATTATCACTAACCGTAATAAATAACCAGTGTTAGGGAGTAACAAATCACACCTAAAAGTGTTATGTCAGTGTTATGTCACAATTACAACTGAAATGTAACTAGAATCTGTTAGTTACTGCAAAAATATGGAATTAAATCACAGTTACTCGTCATAATGTTGTTGATAAAATGAGGTTTAAAAATAAATATATATGTTATACCTTGATGTAGAATATAACATGCATCTGAAGCTTTCTTTTGGTATATTTATAGACAACATGGGTGAACGGAGTGTAGGGGTGCTCATTCAAAAATTAAAACCAGTCCTTATACTGATGTCATAGCTTTGATGCTAGTTCTTGAACAATACTTTCTTATTATGTATTCTCCTGTATTTTTGCTCAGAAGACAATTTCAGAACATTAAAATATAAATCTATATATTAAAATGTGATTTAACTTCAGTTGTTTAACTGAATTTAACGGTTTAAACACACATTTTCATCAAACCAAGCATAAAATAGATCTGTGGAGACAGAAATCATGTGTATGTCCACTGCATGTACTGACCCTGATGAGATGTGCTTCTTAGGTATTGAAATTTGAGTAACAAATTACAAAGCACTTCTTAATACTCAATAAAAACTAAGCAAACAGTTAGTACCGTAAAACTACAGCACTTCAGCGCCCGGCCCAGACTACACCAGATGTTTTTTTTCAACTTAACTGACAGATAAAACATTTTTTAGAAACATAATCAACAGTAGCAACTTAGATTAATTAGATGAAACAATTAAATAGTATTATTGCTTTTTAGATAAATTTTACATATTTTTTTTTAACAGTTACATGTGCCTTATTGCATGTAAAGAGGAATCCAATACTAAGGACATTTGGAGTTGGCGGGATTTTTCAAACTCCCCTTCCTTGGCCCTGCTCTGTTTGGACCATAGCGAGTGTGAAGGAATGGAAATGTTTTGGCCGGACCAGTGGTGCTCTATAGAAACTTTGTCAAAGAAAACATCTCGGCTTTTGTATCATCTAGAATTATTCAAATGGGTTCAGCAGGCCTCTTCTTATGATAATAGCAGTTGGAGGGACATTTCTTTGAGGATTCATGGTGCCATTGTGTTCCTCAACAGAGAAAGAGCCACGGTCAAATTCAACCCCCACTGCACCATGCCGCTCCGACCACACGATCCCCAAAAATATCCTGAGCCACCACAGAGCTCTGACAGCCCTTCTGTCCAACTCTCTCCACCCCTCTGCAGGCCTGAAAAAGAGACTAAAACCCACGGGCCGACTGCCAGGAGAATAGAGAAGTAAAGTACGGAGGTTTAGAGTCGGTGGGCCGGCAAGGCTTTGGAAGTAAGAGCTGTCTGTTAAGGAGAGGGCACGCAAGAATGGTGTGGGGGGTTACACTGCTGGGACAAGAGAGTTTGGGAGGGGGCGAGTTGAGTTAGGGGGACATGGATGGGGACTGGGGGTGCGGTGCATGTCTCAGACACAATAATACTATTCATTGGGCTCAGACATGGGTGTTAACTCCCCTCTGACAGAGCACAATGGGAATCGGCGGCATTCAGGCAGCCTTGGTGATATTGTTAGTTCAGGGCTGCATTCTCCCTGCCGCAGGATAGAGCGCCTGCATTGTACCCGTCCAGCAGGATGGATGGAGGGAGGTTTGAGAGGTGAAAGGCAAAGAAAGAGAGAACAGTATGTTTGTCTATCTGTCAGTGCTGAAGGAGAGAGGGCAGAGGGAATAGGGGGCGGAGAAGGTGGGGAGGGGGGCGGTGCACGGCAGAGGTGGTGGTGCTAAGGGTGTTTGCCCCATGGCATTGGACTTGTTTGTTTCATAGAGGGGGGTGCGGTATTATATAGACTGTGCAATAAATATTACTCAAGCAGCCTAGTGCAGGGCTAAAGAGGCATTAAAGGGGGTGGGGACAGAAATGGCGTACAGAAGGCATGGTGGCATTTTTATGGGTTTTTATGGGAAGTTCAGATGCATTATATTTGTACGGACTGGAAAGAAGGCAGGGAAAGAGTAGAAAGAAGGAAGGGAGGGAAATGAGGATGGAATGTGGAGATGCTGATGATGTTGCTGTTTGTGAAAGAGATGCAGTGAAATCCAACTACATCAGAACCTACTTTTCCAGTGGCTGAGGAAGAAGAGTGGAGAAGAAGAGAGGAAGAGGAGAGGAAGAGGAGAATTCATGTCCACAAATTCTGAAATTACAGAGCATAAAAAATATTTCTTTCCTGAACTTGAATCACTTGTCATGGCAACCAGTACATTTCACATCACATTCCTTTGCCTGTAGTCACTGTGCATCTACATTCTGTTCACTACTTCAAGCATTTTACAAAAAAAATATTGCGGATAATACTGGAGCCACAGAGGTATTTGTGAGAAGGATCAAAACTTTACACATACACATACTCACATTCTAATGACTTACTCAGGACATGACGCACAACCCACATTTGCACACTCACACACAGAGTATCATTGCTCTTACTGCACAGAACAACCTGCTTTCATGAACAGTACTTTGTTTGTTTCCCCTCTGGTAAACTCTGACCAACTGTTCCCATAGCAACCTTACCTACTTGTTCCTTGTGTGAATGTGTGTGTGAAAGAGAAATATAGAGGGAGTGAGGAATATGTGAGGTTGTGTGGAGATTTAGAACAGCACCTGCTGTGTGTTTGTGTGTGGGTGATGTGGTGGTGGAAGTATGAATCAGGGATTCCATTAATGAACACATCTATGCAAACAGTGATCCTGTAAGACACGCCTGACACCTGAACTATGAATGATTCAGTACCAGTGAGCTAACCTAAACCTAACCTACAAATCCATTGAAAATAAACTTGAAAAATGCCTCAAAAATAATGGGAGTGAATACACACACAGCCTAAAGCGCTCACATTTAACACACTTAACAACCATTATCTTTAGATATAACCTCAACATAATTAATCATCAAGGGATCTGCTACTTTGCTCAGTTGGAAGAAGATGGAAGAACTTTCAATAATATGTATGTATATATGTCAGGAAATATCAGTTTTACAGTATTCTGGTTATTACTTTTAGTTACACTGAGATTAATAAGAAAAGGAAGCTGCATTGTGTATCTCATGTATTGGCAAAAAAATAAACAAATAAAAAATCATATGTGGTGTAAATTGACAAATCTGACAGGCAGTAGAGGTAGACAAGAGACACACAGGTGAGATTCTCTGTCCAGATCAATACTTTTTCAGTACCATGGAAGAGAAAATGCACATGAAAAAGTATACCACTGCACCCTAATAGTGAATATACAAAATCCAAACACTTAGGTTTTGCATCCACACACCTAAGGGTTTTATATTTAGATGATTAAATCACTTTGGTTAACCAAGTTCTGTCAATGTCTAAACCAAACTACAGCAACCTTAAGTGTGATAATGCTCTAACATTATGTCCCACGCCTTCCAGTTGTATCCAATGGGACCTTATTTTTATAAAAGTATTTTTCCCCCTATAAATGATGCCATCATTTACACATCTAATGTGTATCAGTTGAAAAGATAACTTTACAAGTCAGGAAAAACACCGTTTGTCATTAAACTGAGATTGTCGAAATACATAATAGAAAGGCTAAACACCCAGAAGTTGTAACTAGTCGCTTTTCCATTATCCTTATGTGGAAAACTTTACCAATATTTACTAAGTGTCAAAAGAAGAGAAGTGCGTAATATTGGTTTTTCCATTAAATCACAAATGTGACAATTTGTCTATTTATTATCAAAAGATGCCACTCTATAAACATGGCGATGAATGTAAATATATTGTTAATTTACAGATATATTCATTATTATTATATATTACCTCGCTATTCCGGACTTAATTGAAGAAATATTTGGTTTCCTGGTGTGTCCACACATACTGCCCCATATTTCTTTTAAAACTCTTCTTCATTTGTTGTAACGTCCGTCCACATCCGGCTTTTTCTATTCACGTGACTCTATTTGCAAAAAAAATAAAAAATCCCATTGTAGTTTTGCGTAATATACCAATTTCACAAACGACCTCTTGCAAGCACTTGCAAGACTTTAAATTGAAAAACAAGAGTTTTGGTGAAATTGTCATTTTTCCATTAAATACATTTCTATGTGCGATAAATTTGCGTTATTTGAGGATCAGTGGAAAAGCGTCTGTCTCTGTTCACAGTCCATATAAAGCTATCTCTGCAGTTTTAACATAAGCAAACTTGCAGTGATTTTTGCCTCTTTTAATACTTTCTCACCTCCTTCTTGAGGAACAAGGTGAAATATGCAGAGGTGATGGCTGTTTTAGTTTTGGGGACGTGTATCAACTGTAACACAAGATGCCATTTCCATAGGTGGGTAATCCCAGCTCCATACAGTAAAAGTCCTGCCTTCTACCTGTTCACTTAACACAGGGGTTGCACTCAGGGAATGGTTGGAACAAACACATGGCAGGGTTTTTCCTCTGTGGAGCCGGGATTACCCACCTCTGACCATTTCATACAAAATTAAATCTATTTTCATTACCTTCACAACAAACTATGGCTTTCTTGGTGCATAATATTATCTTATAAATTGCGAAACATCCGATGTATAAATGGTGACACTGGACAATTTTAACTGGGTCAAAAAAAAAAAATGGCTAAAATTAGGTCCCATTGAGTAACACTGGAAGGGACAGGACTTCACCAGGCATTCTAAAGGTCGATATAAAAATAATGTTTAGGTCAGAATAAACAGGTGGGTCCACAATGAATGCATCTTAAGTTCAGAAACATGTCTTTTTGGCTACAATGACTACATTTTACTCTGCTGAATAGGTTGAGTTCAGAGTTGAACAATCCTCAGATAGAGTAAAAAAAGAAAAAAAAAAAAAAAAAGAGAAAAAAAAGGGCAGCAGTGTGATGCCAGATTGACAGGCAGTCAGGAAAAGGCCAGGGCACAGCTCTCATCAGGGGGCTAATGCCCTTCAGTGGTGGCTAAGGTAGTAAGGTAGTGCACATTTTCCTTGGTGGGGGGATTACACTAGTCAACCAGCACAGACAATGTAGCCCCCTCCTGGGATGGGAGGACCAACCTGCTCTCTAGGGGCAGTCAACTGATCACTAACTTAATTAAGAACAGAAGAGTAGAGGAAAACAGGGAAGGAGAGAAGTGGAATGTGTGAAGATGGGTGATACAGAAGAAGAGATAGAAGTAAACACAGAAGAAGCCGGGATGATAAAAGAGGGGATAAAGAAGAAGGAGAGAGACGAGAAGAAAGAGTCATGAGGAGCACAGGGACACGCTAAAATAAGAAGAGGCATGGAGTTAAAAAGAGAGCAATGGGAAGCAGAGGAGGGGTGAAGAGAGGGCTTCTCTAGCACAGGATTAGGGGAGAGAAGATGAAAGGATCAGGCCTAACAGAGGACAGGAAAAAGGCCAGGAGAGATGGCCAGAGGAGGGAGAGCGGCGACTTAAACTCCAAGCAAGGAAATCAAGTATAAGAGGGAGAAAGAGCAGAGGAAGAGAGCTCAGGTGTACATGACCCAGAGGCAGTGGTGGAGGAATCACTTAAGGCCTTTTTTTATAATAGGTGCACAATGTAAAAACTCCCCTCAGTTTCCTATTTATGCCAGAGCACACACACCTATTCAAATCCAATGACAACTGCAGCGGATAATTCTATTACAGAAGACCTTAATAGAGGATATTTAGGGGACAGTTAGCGGGCTCAGGTAACGTAGCTAGCCCACTGCAGACAGATATGGCTCTGCAACACTTAACAACAGGGATTTGGCAGCACCGTTGATTGAACATGCCAAATCCCATTTGTCGGAGGGTTGTGCGCGTTTGTATCGACACTCTGTAACCTTGTGGCTCCGTAAAAGGAGACCTCAGTGTGTGTGCATGCGTGTGTGTGTTTTTCCTGGCGGGCAGGAAGGTGGGTGGCAAGAGGTTTAGCCTGGTAGATGCGTCGGTTTCAACTCCCCTCCACCCTCCATACACACTCCACTCCAGCCCTTCATCTTCCATCTTTACGTCTACATCGCTGTCTGCTTCGATTCCCTCTCTTTGCAAAAAAGGGTGACAAGAAGGAGATAGAGCAGCTTTCTCAACACATCTTTTCTTGCTTTCCCTCCCTCCCTTTCCTCCCCCTCCATCCATTCCTTCCATCCCCTATGGTAGAGCTGCCAGACAGGAGTGCTCAGCAGCTCTCCGAACGTTATTGATCCTGAGAGCAAGCCGGCCGGGGAGTTGGTGTCTCTCTCCCTCTATCTTTCCTCCCTCCATCACCCCCCCCCCCCACCTCCCCCCACCGGCAACTTTTTTCCCTGATTCCCTCCCTCCACTCCCTTCCCGCCTCTACTTCATTTATCAAGGTTAAAGAACTCTTATAAAAAAGGGAAGAGGGGGTCGCCTGGATGTTATCTGACTTCATGAAAGAAATCGCCTTGGGCCACTCCACTAGAGGAGGATGCTCTTTGCCAGACCCAACTCTACGCACACTCTTACACACACAAACACACAGTGGCACCCCGGCAGCGGCCCACTCATAGCCGGTCAGAAATAGAAAGTATCGTGTCCGGTTTGATCCACAGCAACAGGACAATCAGGAATAGAAATGAAGAGGATGAAAGCATGGAAAGAAGACGGAAAATAGTTTGATGCTACATGGCAACATCAAACATAAGCATTACAATATTATTTATATTAAACTTGAAAAAGGCTGAAATGTGTAAATGTCTCACACCATGTTATGTTTTTTTTAGGGTTATAATGAGTATACATATTCCTCAGTCTTTTCCACAACTGTAAATATGTGCACTGTATTAAAAATAGACAAACAGACTAAACTAATTACGACTAAACCACTGTTTTCACTTTGTACATCTTGAACTCTTGTGTTATATTAACCCAAATCTCTTTCTTTTGACTTGAGCGTTCTTTTTTTCAATGCTTGGAGGGTCCCTAAAGCTTATATTTTCTTACAACATTTTCAGGCTGTTCACATATTATTACAGATATATACAAAATAATGTGATTATTATAACTTTACTAAACCAGCAAAATCAATGGTGGCCTAAGACTTTTACATTATCATATATTAAAAGAGGGAAAATGGGTTTATATTATCAGACTGAAGCTTCCATAGGATGTATTTTTGTGTGTTATTGGTTAAAATGTTCATTTTAATATAAATTCAGATGGTGGTTCTGTTTTGAGGATTCCCATAAATTGAAGAATCTGGCATTTCCCCCTCCCATGACGTTTATGCTTCACTTTTCCATAGAACCATGATATGTTTTTTTTTGTTTTCCATCTTTATAAGTATCTGCTTTGGACACATCAAAAGAGGAGGGTATGCATGGAATCCTCCTTTTCTTTTTTTTTTTTTAAGCCTCCACTTTACACAGTTTGACACTAAATAAGTGAATATTATTGCAAGAAATGTCATAATTTCCTTCATAAATTGTCTACATTTTGCCTCATGAATGTAGATGAAGGTTGTATTATATCTTCAGTGAATTCAGGCACCAATCAGATAAAGGTGTAAGCAGGTAGACGTGTGTATCTCTGGTCATAGTGATATTATCAAGTGGATAATGAAAGACAAGAAGCCTGTGTACATGTTAGTGACAAACTTCCTGTACATAAAAGTACATATATCAGCTAAATTTAACCAGTTATTATATGTTTTTAGGACAGTATTAATTTGTTGTGTTCATTTTTCATTCCTCATATATTTTTTATTCATTGTTATTCATCTCTGATTCATGAAAGCTGTTGTTTTCTGGGATTCAAGAGTTTAGAAGGTATCTGGTGTGATGCTCATTTTTATTTACTTACCAACTACAATTAAACTTGTCATAACAGTAGCCATTTTAAAAAACAGGTTAAAAACGTTTTCTCGAGTTATGTGTGTGTGTGTGCGTGCCTGCGTGGGTATGTGAGTATGTGCAACTTTAAGTGTGTATATATGATTGTTTACTTGCACTCTCTTTTTTATGATTGTTTTTACGTTATACCCGTTCTGAAGCACATTGAGTCTGCTTTGTGCATGAAATTCACTGTATAAATAAAATTGGATTGAATTGAATTGACTAGAATACTCATATGCAGATAATCACATTCATTCCGTCCTTAGTTTTCACATTTTGAATGAAGAGGAATGGCTGAAAAAAGTCTGCAAAGAAGTATGTTTATAAAAAAAAAAGTTTGAAGAATCTGGGCCCGGCCCCTGGTGGTTAATGGCCCAGCTGATGCCCCTGTTGGAGGCCGAGCTGAGGCACTTCTCTGGCCAGACGGCAGACAAATGGGTCATATTATTAAAGAGCTAGTTAAAAAGACCAGGCATGTTATGTGGAAGTCGTACACCTCAGAACACAAAATATAAAACTAATCCATTAAGCATTTATTAGCTTTTCCTCAAGCCATTACTTCCTACTAATATCCTTTATGTGAGACCGCCACCAGCCAATGTGTACATGTGTAAAACGGAGACACCAAATGCGTACATTCTGACTCCATAATCCACCTGTAAAGAGAATACAGTTTCTGCATTTCTAGCCTTTAAGAGACTGTAGCAGCTATTGTCCACGCTTGTGAAAGGACTGGAAATGGCTCTACATGTGGAGTACATCCTGTCTTCCATTGTTACTGCTTTCACTCTCCACTATAAAGGCCTGCCTGCACTCCAGGCTACAACAGCTAGGCAAATACGCACAGCAGCACGTTACAGAGCCATACCTTCCCCTCCCTTTTGTGCTCAGTAATTGCCACAATGCATCTTCTCGTCCAGCTAATTAAGTGAGTCTTTCCCATTGTCTCCCAATACTATCACCTCTTCACACAGCCACAGAGTGAGCGAGAAAGACACAGAGGGAGGACATATTAAAGCAAGGGATGGAAAGAACACAGGGGCGGAAGAAATACAAAAGGCAGGAGTCCAAACAGACAGAGGGTGAATGACAAAGGCATGTGTCCGTGTCCTAGTAAATGTTTACCATCTGAAAAAGGTGCCTCTTGTTTGGTTTTGCCTTTGAGCTGTAAATAGCACATTACTGCTGCCAACTCGAAAAAAACAAACAAAAAAAAACAGTCATTTTAAGGATACTGTAAAGAAGTCTCATCTTTAAGACTAAACACTGAGTTTTGATGGGGTCCCAAAAAAGTGACATGAAAATATGAATGTGAAAATGACATTATTATGGATATATAATTAGATTTATTTTATT
Source organism: Maxillicosta whitleyi (assembly GCA_029822895.1). NCBI lineage: Eukaryota > Metazoa > Chordata > Actinopteri > Perciformes > Neosebastidae > Maxillicosta > Maxillicosta whitleyi. The sequence continues at coordinate 22,646,921 of JAPSES010000258.1, forward strand.
ATGGATTTTTATTGGAGTATTAGGTTGTAGTCGCTGTAGACTGAAGAAATGTGTTGGAAGTGTATTAGTGATTATTTAGACAAGTGATATGACAGTGTTCTGTTGTCCTATGCTTAAGATAGACATTAAAGTACTCACACCATGAGATGGAGTCCCTGTTTTATTCCTCGAGGTTGTGGGAAACAGAAGTTTTAAATACTAGTCATAGTTTAAGCCCATAAAACAACTCGTTTTATGGAGAATTTGGATTAAATTTAACATTTTAAGTCTCTGTAAAAGGGTAATGCCTGGACATATTTACCATAAAAATATATATTAATGTCTTGAAATAAAAATTTGCCTTTAGCTTATATATAAAAAAAAAAAAAATAGGTACAGTCACAGTTTATAGGCTGGCTATAAAATTACAGTTGCATCTAAAAAAAAAAAAATCCACTTTCACTAGAACGTACTCATTCACAGTGGGCAATGAATTCTACCTGTGATGCATACTATCCTGGATATATGACACATAATATCAGCCAATGCATCCCTGTGGAAATTCTTGACTTCACGTCATCTATGCACAATCAACAAAGTATTTGATTAAATCCAAAAAGTAAAAAGAAGTGCTTTTGAAAGTTAAAAAAAAAAAAAAGCTGATACTTTTGTTTCCTTCTGTTCTTTATATTCTCCTTTTGTGAGGCTAACTGAGAAGTTTGGACAAGCTCAGACTGAATTGCTGGAGGACAGAGATCTACAGACTCATCTAAATTCCACTTCTCTGTAGAGTTGCTAGGAGAGTACACCCCCCCCCACACACACACACACACACCCCACTACTACTACCACCCAACTCCCCAAAACACACAGACATCTCCATGCTCAAGTCCACTCGCTGACCTCTCGAGCCAGACACATTCTGTCTCGGCCCAACATGCAAACACCAACCAGCAAAGACCTAAGCCCCCCCCCACTAACCCTCAACCCCTCCTTGAACCTCCACACACATACACACCCCTTATTCTCAACGCTTTTCCTTCCCACACTCAAGTTCCTGTCAAGACCTTGACAGACAGATAGACAGACAAGTAGGGTGACATCATGGTGCACAGGGAGAGGGAGAGGGATGGGGGGGTAGGGGGCTGCCTGTCTGCCCTCAGCACCCACACAATACAGCAGGGCATCTGGCACTAGGGTGGTGGGGGGTAAGGGGGTTTGTCAGGACAAAGAGTTTACATCCCCCTCCTAGGAATATGATTATAGTTTGTAAATGGTGGCTGAGACATAAACGTGCGAGGAGAATAAAAGGGCGAGTGGGTGGGTGACACAGTTGATAGTGTTTACAGTGAAGATACAAACAGACACAGGGAAGAGATGTGTTTCACATCCAAAACTAAAAGTCTAACTGCAAAAAATAGTGGGATTTTAAAATTGTCTTAATTTGTGTGTTTTTTCGTTTATTTAATGACACGCTAAAATCACAATATATAACTTGTTAAATGAGCAGATCTATGTGCGCCTTAATTTTGCAGATAATGGTGCCAACAGTTTGATCTATTTTATTTATCCAAAAATGGCATTTGTAACTTCCAAAAATAAGGCTTATTTATTTATTTTGTTGTTGTTATTTGGTTTGAGATGTGATAAAGTTCGTATGTATAACTTTTTAAATTATCACATGTGGTGATGAAATGTGCATGTGTGTGTTTGGTCACTTGTGCTTTGTTAATTTGCACAATCCAAGACAAAACAATGGTGCCAACGGGGTAGAAATCACAGTCATAATACTCTGTCTCTCTGCAGTGGCCCCCACCGCCCTCTCTGTCTGAGAGGCTGTCTACTCAGTGTGTGCATACAAGTGTGTGTCTGTCTGTGTGCATACATAAAATAAATGAGCTGTGTGTATGCATTGTGCGAGTCCACAGGCCCAGTGTATATATTAGAAATTTGACTTGACCCTGGCAGGCTGAAGCAGGGTTTTGCGTCGTACTGGGCGTGGGAAAAAGGGGAGACCTCTTTTCACAGCTGCTCTGGCCGTTGCATTGAACCAATGGAGGCCCCCACCAACACACCACCACCCCCAACCTGCCTCCGTCGCTAATGCCCCC
>JAPSES010000258.1:22649045-22662891 GCA_029822895.1 Maxillicosta whitleyi
GCAGCCTGCTGCTTTTCATTGGACCCCCCCCCCCCCTCCCCTGTGCTCTGTTTGTCAGCCTGCTGCACCCCATCATCGCAGCCACCAACCTTTAATACAGACACCTCACTATTGAGCCTGTGTGCACCGAGATGCTAGAGGCCTCCCGATGAAGGATGAAAATAGAAAAACAGCACAACTAATTGATTAATGTGATAAAGTAACTAATAATTAATGCAAATGAATTCATATATAAACCTTGTCCGATGACGTCTGTGTGTACTAATCCTTTAAAACTTACCCCTTTTTCAGAGCCGACATACTGCTCCTTCACTCAAATCTTCATCTCATCACTATCTCTGACTTCACTCAGTATTTTAACTCCACTTATTCACTCCCGATTCTATTTTTCTCCCTCTCATATTCTTTCTTCACTTCCTTTCTGGGAGCCCCTCTGCAGATAGACTTTAATTTATGTTAACATACGCCACCACTTTATACTCAATGCCCACCCCTGCACACACACACACACACACACACACACACACACACACATAGAATGGCCCTTTCACCACCTCCCTCCATCCAGTGTATTCATTTGAAGAGATTTATTTCCTATCAAGCCGCATAATGCAGGGGGTATAATTTAAATCAACTTTTAAGAACAGCCAAGCAGCGCAGTTTATGCATACAAATTTTGAAATCTAAGTCCTAAAAAAAAGAAAAAAATAGCAGACAGCAGGCTGTTAAAAACAGATTGCCAACTTTGAGAAGCCATGGGTGGGCTGTGGGTGTTTGGTTTTGCCATTAAAGATAACCTATTACTGTTAAATCTCACAATCACTCTGTTTAAACACTGAATGCATGATTCATTTGTTTCAAATGCTCTAACTAATCTGACAGTATAACCATGCAACAGCAGAGTGGAGTCAGCGCCACCGCAAAGCACACACACCCACATGCAATTTGGGGGAACTTTAAAAGGTCACATAATGTGCAGAATAACTCCGACAGATTCTCAGGAGCAGTCCTATCGGGCTGCCTAGCTACCCCGCTGATACACCAGGCGTGTTGAGGAAATGTTGAGAAGCAGCGAGGGGGCAGCGACGGGGGAGGAGGGAGGGAGGGTATAGCCAAGAACCTGAAAGGACTCCATCTCCCTTGGCCAACATGCCATGACGATGTGGAGCAGCAGTCTGAATTGGTTTCTCTGGGGTGGGGTGGGGTGGGGTGTACCAGAGAGGTGATGGGGAAGATGAGCCCGAATAGGGATGGATGGATGGATGGATGGATGGATGGATGAAGAGGGGAGCTGGAGATACTGAGGAATGTGTGTTTGTGCGTTTGAGAGAAAAAGTGTGAGCAAATGAGAGGGAGGAAGATGGCAGACCGGATCTGAGGTAGTGGAAATGAGCGGATTACTGCTTGCTTCTCTTCAAGTCTTTCCATATACATGAGAGTGCTCAGCTGTGGAAGCAACACTGCTATGTGTGAAATCACACATCCTCTGGCGCACACGTCTTATATGAACATGTGTCATAAATACATTTACTGTACATGGATGCTATACGGGTAAAACCAGGCAGACGCGTGTGTGTGAGAGCTTAATTGCAGTAATGAATACAAAGAAGATGTGAAAGGTGTCACTTCTGGATTGACGTGCCTCTGCGTCAAATTACGCCTGTAGCTATGCCTCCACATCTAAAGCCTGTGTCCAACCAAGGCTTGTTTGAATCGATTTATCTAGTTTGTGAAGATGATATTGACTAAGTAGACCAGCAGCCCTCATCGAGTTGAAGCAAAGCGAAAGGAGGTTTAAGAGGTGGTCGGATGCTATGGAGGAAGATAGCCACAGGCTGTGAAATGTCCTCTGATCTTCCCTTGTCTGATTCTCAAACGCAAGTCTTCCTCTGGGGGGGCATGCTGATATAGAACTAGGCCAATGTCACACAACGCTCATCTAACCCTGGAGGGAAATTTAAAAAAAAATCACTTCTTCTGTTTCTCCCCAATGACAGACCTCAATCTCTGCGGATGGGGCTTCATCTCCCTCTCCTCCCTTTCCAACACTCCCTCATCACTCCATCTACTTTGTTCTCTGCAGGAGGTTGAACATGCACAAGCTGAGCGGCGTTCTCAGCCTTGATAGCCTGCTTTGGCAGCTGTTAGGATAGCGAAGTTAATCTTTAGTTATGTCACTCAACACTGAGAGGGAAAGTGAAAGACAAGTGAGCGAGTCACCTACTGTTAGCCTTCCTTCAACCAGAACATTGAACACTCGCTGAGGTTAATATCTCACTTTGCCAAATATATGCTAAATACCTACTCTACAAAAATATTCCACAGGAATGAGGCAGAGAATTAAGTTAGAAATATTTCATGATTATAATAATGGGGCCTCGATGTTAGAAAATTGGAAGAAAGAAACTTTTTTGGGGTAAAATATGTGTAACACCATCACTTTATTTCCAGATTAAATAATATAAAAAGACAGAGACTGAAAGAATGATATTTCATGTGCGGAAATCTTGGACAGAGAGCAAAGAAGGAAGATCAAGGAGGGAGTGGGAGGACAGAGGGTAGGAAACAGGGAATTACAGTCGTGAGGGACTTAGTCACTCTGGCAGGCTTTCCACATGAGCACACCTTATGCACACACCAGGCCAAGTCCAGCCCCCCCACCCCCCATGTATCCTTAAAAGGATAAAAAGCATGGACAAAGGAATTAAAATATAGATTACACAAGTGGCCACACTGTGTTGTATCTGCCAAAACCGAAGAATCGAACAAATTGGATCAGATGTAGTAAAACAGGGGGTGAGAGGCAAACGGATGAGGATGGAAGGAGGTGGAGAAATGAGAAACAAAAACGCACATTTATAGAAGGGAATAGTCATGGAAAAAATTGTTGTGACCATCAAACGTCAATAAAAACAATGGCTATCCAATCCAGTACTAACTGCTGTGTGTATCATGTGACTAAAACAGACAAAAAAGAAAACATAGAATGTCTAAAAGCACTGTTTTTATCTGTACAATGACATAGATATTGATGGAAGAATTTAAGTGATTTTGGTTTTTATCAAGAAAACATGTAAAATGGATAGATATCAGCTCTGAAATTAAACTATTATGAGCTATATTTTGTTGTTATCATTATATTTGTCCAAACAAATGTACATTTAGTTGTACCAGGAATTAAAATGAACAAGAAAACAAAGGTTGGTCTAATCATTTTTTCTATGACTGTACATGTCAGCCTTATCACTTTTTGGTAACTGTGTGAAATATGGTAAAACTGAGATTTCAGCCAAACATGTCCACTTTTTCTAGAGTAATTGTTCAGTTGTATTATTTCAAGTTCAAGTGTATTTACATTCGAATGTAAGAGTATGAGTGCAAATGAAAAATGGCTCATATTGTGGTCTCACCTGTTGACTATAGTGATGGAGCCTCATCCTGACCAACCGAGTATCCTCGTTTGTCAGCAGAGGAGGCGGAGTGGTGCCCTGCAGGTGCAGATTCAGGCCTACAGACGGAGTGTGTGTTGCTTGGTCTGTGACGGTTTCTCTGTCTCAGTTTCATATATTCCTGCAAAACATAATACATTCATTTAAGAACAAAGACATTATAAACACAGCAGCTGAAAAAAAGAAAAACATCCTGCAATTATGGAGTCATACAAGAATAATATAATAATTAAATTCTAAATTATATTTTCAAACAAAATGAAACTCCACAGATGATACATTTTTGTTTAGTTTTTACACAAATATAAAATCATACATAAAACATGTAAAAGTTAAAACATATATTTTCGTAACCATTTCTGTAACACATCAAATGTGTTGTTTAAGAATAAAAAAAACAACACGAATTTTAAAAAAATTAGCACAGAAATATGTACATATTCAACTAAATACAGTCACTGGAAATAAGTTTAATTTGAATAGTTGATAAACTAAAACACGGACACAAAAGTTACAATGCAGAAAAATAAAAGCTGTAATATGTGGAAAATAATATTTACAAGTTGCAGTACGTGTCATTGGAAAGTTTTGAACATTTTGTATTTCAGTGTGATAAATGTATGACAATACAAAGCTCCTCAACACACACACACACATACTTACACACACACACACACACACACTCACAGATAAATACAAATACACACTCACACAAGCGATTACACAAAATACTCAAAGATTACATCCTCTGAAATCTGGCATCCTTTGCGGGTTTAAAGCCTGCATGTCAGCCTTTCAATTTTTTTTTCTCTTTCCCTTGTATGGGTCAGAGGCTGTTGCTAGGCTACCAAACCCAGAATTCATAAGTTCAGAGAAAACGTTTATATAGGCCATTGCAATTCAAGGTAAAATGATAATAGAAAATTGATAAAACTGGAATATGGATTTTAAAGACTACAAGCCATGAATTACATCACATTCGACACAGAAAAAGTTTAAACATATTATTATTTCTATTATTAAACATATATTATATTATGCTATATTATGTTATATAGCTTTACATAATATTTTGTTAACTTTTCATAAAATACAGTAACAAGTGACTCATATAACAACTATTGTTAAAAAATTAATAGCCACGGTGGCATGCTTCCCAGAAACAACTTTAAAAATGGACATACGAGCTGCACAAAACATCTTTGCCTATATATAATTTCCATTCCACCTATAAAGCCTATACCATAATCGACAACATGCTGTCATTTTTATTGAGCTCTGGGGGGAGGAAAAATAAAGCACAATGAATACAGTAGCGGCATGCAATAATCCACACATAAACAAGCACTCAAGCACATGCAGAAGTACAATAACACGTATGTACACACACAAAGACACACAAAAACGGACGCAGAGAGCGCTGCAATCCGGTGGCCAAGTGTGACACAAACAAGATAACATCTATAGGGTGTTAGCTTGGAAATGCAGCAGGGCTGTAAACCTAAAACAATGGCTCTGCTGTGTATAGGACAGTGTGTAGGATGGCTGCTTTGTTCAAACATCTTTGTCAACAAGCAGCACTCATCCTTATGCAACATCCAGTACTTCACTCTAAACATATTCAACAGTATCAATACAGGAGGAAAAAGATGGAGGGGTGGTGGTGGTGGGGGGGGGGGGTACATTCTAGTATCGCTATGGTGTTTCAGGAAAGGCTGCAGACATGACATGTTGGTTAGAAATGTACGACATGCATGCATAAACAGATCAGCACCTAAAATACATAATGTCTAAACACAGCTTCAGTCTCCTTGCTCCTTCTACAATACTCTTCGTACTATCCCCTAGGCTTATATACTTCTTTTGTTTTGTTTTTCTGTTAGATTTGATATTACAACAGCATGCAAAAATGAATTTTTACACTGATGTGTACACAGACAAGTCACTGTGCAAGACAATACAAAAGTGGAATGCAGCCTTGTGGCAGGTGCTGGTAAGATAGACCAGACTAGACTAGACTGGGCTCCATCTGGTGTTGAGGGCCTCCTCTTGATGGTAGAGAGGGCCCAGACAGACACATATTAATGTGGGAAAACCGACGTCTAGCCAGCCTCTCAGTCACTCGCCAGACTGAATTTCAATCTCAAAAGGCTCTCCCCATATCCTCCATTTATTACCCCTCACCAATGCATTAATTTCTGCTGCAACTGGGCAAAGCTGGGTGGCGTTGGTGATAAAGGCACTAGACATAGCACAGATGCCGTTGTCAAACCGTGAAACATTTTGTCTTATAAATGCTTTGGCTTTATATTAGATTTACACCTTCATTCATCTGTGCACTTTAAGAAAATGAGTTAAAAAATTTGGTACATAGAGTAATTAAATCATAGCTATTTTTCTAAATATAACAAAAGTTGATAAAATGTAGACATATTCTGCAAAATCCCATTATCGTGACTAATGACTATGTGGGCAATGAGAGCAAAAACAATAGTTTTAACTCTGTATGTATCAAAAACATTGTCTTGCCTGTGTATTTCCAACTCAGGATCTAAATATTTCTGTCACATTAAAATTGAGACATGCTAACACTTCACAGTACAGCTTTTCCTCACTGAGAAAGAGTCATTTGTGCTATGTGCTAAAAGTGCAGCTGTGCCGTCATAGGTTATAATTATCATCATCATAATTACAAATACAAAAAAGGTATTTGTGTATAGCCATTCTGAGTATATACTCAGATACATGTGGGCAGAAAATGACTCACACCTCCAATTAACACACACACACACACCAGTATAGCGGTGGCACACTGCCACATTTGTACAGCTCAATGAGCCAGCACAGATATTATAAAAGTATGTTCTTGCTAGCTCCTTCTCCACCTGGCCTGTTTTATGACGCAGTAAGTCGAGGCCCACTGTAGCACCTAGCTCTGTGCCACTACACACTCACGAGCTCCATGGTGCAGAGAAGAGCCACCACAGAGCAGTTATAGCTCCAGCAGCTAACACACAGAATTGGTCTATTTAAAATTCAACAGGCTCCACTACAGAGTACATCCTATCACTAAAGCAGCTCTGGATGAGACAGGAGCTCCTCTGACTGGGATGGAGGGGTGGCAGTGGGGCGGAGGGTGGGCGAAGGGGGGAGTCTGATGCGCAGTCCAAAAAGCATTATGAAACAGCCGTGAAATCAGCCCAGTTTCTGGACGAAAATCCCAACCCTGCCTCCATCCTGAGCTGGCTCTAAAATCTGCGCCTAAAACACTTCACATGATCTCCAATCAGAGTTAGGAAGAATGCAATGCCCAATGCAAGAATACACTAAACCTGCTCCTTAACAGCTCACTAACCACTGTGTGTGTGTGTGTGTGTGTGTGTGTAGGTGCGTGTAGTCTTCCTGGCATTCTGCAGGCCTTGCATTCAGCAGCGTTAGCCATCATTTTGTTGTCCTCCTTGTGTATCAGGCCTGAAGCCACTGTTAATAAGGGCATAAATCAAGCTAAATCCAGGGATATAAGGTGATCCCTTTGACAAACACCAACTGAATCACAATATTGTCTTCCAATCCACTTCATAAGCTGTGTCACATTACTCTGGTGACCTACACACTACATTCTGCCATACCTGTTGTACAGTACCAGACACATTAAGCCCTGAAAATGCACCTGACTGTGGGATTATTTGCCATACAGCACCTGGCAGCAGCAAAGTACTCTGCTGAGAAATCCATCACTGATCACTCCTTTTTGGAAACTCACAGGTAATGTTTGCAGCGTGACATGGAAGTGCAAGGCTCCCACTATCAACTTTATAGAGACAGAATAAAGCAACTTGCATTTTCTCCCAGCAGAGGCAGAGCAGCTTGCTAACACAAACGAGTGCCTGCTGTAGGTGCATTAGCTTTGACAGCTAAAGCCCTTTTCCATATCACTTGATAGATAAACCAGCAGTAAGGGGATATGGGGGCTACTTGTGGAACACGTGACTCCGGGGAGACGTCCAATCAGATGCTTCTTCCAGCTACAAACCGTGTTCATCTCACCTCCTGGTTATCAACATCCACCTGACTACATGATACACGGAAAAGCATCTAGTGCTGTTAACACGCCACTGTCTCGTGTCTGTAAGTGTAGTTATCTTCTATTAGATGAGAGATACAGCACCAGCGCCCCTGCCGAGTCTCCCTCCTCCTTCTCTTCCTCCTCCTCATCCTCACCATCATCACTCTATGAATGAAGCCTGTCTGGGGCTGCTAACTACTGTCACTCCTCGCAGCCTCCGCAAAACAAAATCTAAGGCTATGAATCCGTTTTAGGGCGGTGTTTCCCCGCTGTACCGGTACGTCCGAGGAAGAAGGAGGCGTTTCTTGGTGCGATGCACACGGACGCTGCCGTGGGCTTCCAGTCCGGTCCTCTCGTGCGAGGCAGCATCCATACATCCCCGCCTCCGTCAGCATCATCGGTCCGGTTCCGGCTCGCTCTGTCCTGACGTCTGCAGAATTAGTTTATACATTCGGTTCTCTAGCTTTATGATATTACATAAACTCATACAGCTAGATAACCAAAGACAAAAACTAACCCACGTCTCTTAAAGGGGCCGCCGCTGCCGGAGCTGCTTCTGTTGTGGTCACATGGAGCCATTGCATTCCGCCTGCATGCGCACGCCTCTCTCTCCTCACACTCTCCTCTCGCGCTCGCTGTCTCTCCCTTCCACTCTCTCTCTCACTCTCTCTCTCCTTCTCCTTATGCTCTCCCTGTGCTTCCGTCTACCTATACTACACAAATACATCAGCACGTATGCCCCCAAACTGCTATTTTTGTCATTACGCATACGGATACACACTAACCCTTATCTATAATACCAGCTGTCCCTCACGCGCTGCTTTGACATGTATCACAATTATATAGTTAATACTATAGGTTGGGTCAAAATATTTTTTTTGTCCTCATTAACATAAAGTCAGCACTGAAACTGTTGTAATGCTCTTTTTTTTTTTTTTTTTTTAACCAAAAGTTACACCACTCAACAGTTTTCTTGCACTCTGGGGTGACTATGAGTTCACATATTCCTCCTTCAACGTGGAGTGAACTTTCCTGTAAAAGCCTGAACCCTGACGAGCATCTGCAGGGTGAAGTCATCCAGCTGCATTAGGAGGAGGAGGAGGAGGAGGAAGGTGACACATTCACCTGTCATCCACGGACAGGCCGTACACTGACTACACACATATATGGAGACAGCCCTGCTTCATGCAGTCACCCTGATGATAATACTACTCATAAAATGATGTAAGACACAATGTTACACTTCCCTCAAAGAGCATCCAACTGGTCCACACAAACAACCGGCGGATCAGCTGTTGTTTTAAATGCCAGCTCACATCGACCCATTTCAGACCATAGACCTTAGTTTCCGCGTTGAGAGAATTAATCCATGAATTGTTTGAAAGTATGACAAACTACCCAAGGCCTGTGCTGCAATACAGTAGCAGGGCTTCCAGCTAAATGTCAACAACATGATCTACTGGAACAAGTTCAGCCTCAGTAGATGCACTGGATAGGCTACTTTGGGTTAGTAAGTGGCATGTGACAAGTTAAAGCAGAATAATTGTGGTTTTAGGCTGTTTTTAGTCATTAAACCGCTCTAATATGGTGTAAAAGCTTAAATTTAATGGCCAATCCTGATAAATATAACCGTGACAATGAAACTATAATCTGACATTTAACTAAATATCTAGCGCATCTTGTCACTGGTAGATAATTTTGAGTGTAACACTGCATGTAAAATCATTATTAAATAAATTACAGTATGGGTGTTAAACAAATGCTCTAGAAATGAGAATAAATAGTATACTCACATCACACGTCTATTTTTAGACTCCAATATCCACAATAGGACACTTAAAGCTATGGTGTTCTTCTTTATTTAATAAGCAAAAAATAATCTCCTACAGCCGTGTTATATCCTGTCCGTGGTCCGGGATTGGAGTGTGTCTGTCCGGTTATCTGTGGCCATGCAAGTGCTTCCAGTCTCCGACCATGTGCAGCTGGCACAGTGCGAAGACAAAGCCTGTTTTGCAGCACAGCAACACCGCTGTATGCATATGTATCACCGAGGAATAATAACACAGGAATAACATCCGTAGCGGGCTGTCAGAAAACCTGCCTCAAGTCCGAGGACTAGAAAATAAGAGCGAGCAGAAAAGGCGCCTGTGCTATCAGAGTGTCAGATGTGGGGCGCGGGAGGCGGAGGGCCGCCCGGGGGCCTCGGGGTCATCAGACTGCGCCGTGTCCACACAATTATGCGTATTAGCGCACACATGGATGAGTATAGGAGATAGGGACATTACAAACAGGAACAGTAATAACAGGTACAGTGGACGCACAAAGACACTGGAGCGCGTTTATCAATATGTAAGATTTACGTCAAATCTGCCCCACATCATTAACACTTATATATATTATAACATAAAAGCATCTGAAACCCACCAAGAGTACTACACAGCATCCACAACAAAATAAGTAATATTTTTTAATCTATATAATTACCACATTAACATACAATAACAGAATGAAACCTAAATACTTCTCACATTGCACCCAGGTCGTGACCCCTAAACAGCAGCAGCATTTTCATGTGTAATATTATCCAAATACAGTACATGCAACAGCAGCACTGTCCTCTAACTGTAGGCCTGTGCACACCCTGGGCCATAGATCACACAACTGGCCACGGTTAAAGATATAGGGACAAAAAAAAACATCCATCTTTCAGCCACACCCTGTCTAAGAAAATAACAACCGAGTTTATTACCGTAAAGGAAAACGAGGCCAACTATGAGTCACGTGGAGCGAAAAAGGTAACCCCCTGCAGGTTAAAGGTCACTGTGTTAAGATGGAGAACAGACGGTGTAAGTGTTGTTTTTATACATATTTAAACTAAAACAATAAACTGCTATTTATTTCATTATTTGGTTTTAATGGTATTTTTTCCTGCAATTTTATTGTTATAGCCTAATTATTATAATAGAATAAATTAATGGATATTTTACATGCTGTAACGACTGTACAAAATGCAATCTTCAATAGCATCTGTTAATTTAGGATGCGTAAAATAAGTAAAAACTCGCAATTTCATTATCAAACACGTGCACATTTCACTCGGTGTGCGTGGAAAGGAGAGGTATGCAAAACGGAGGAATTAGATCAGGAAGACTCAGCTTGCTTGTGGAAAATTGAGGCAAACTGCCCGTAGATTTCCTCAAATCTCCTATCCGATGGCGAATACATATGAAAAATTCACAGCTTTTCCAAATACTGGCCGCATCACTTCTATATTTTCTTGCCAACCAAGGCGTGAAGCATAAAACATTCACACCATCCATTTTCAGAAACTGACATTTGGGAAATCTTTTAAATTATTTCAACTTACATTAAGCGATATAACAAGCTATTTTAGTCGATATAAATAATAACTGTAATTATTAGAACTATATTAGTAATATTTTTTACATATTAGTCTGTATAGTAATTAAAAACTTGTGTTACAGTGGAGTAATTATACTTTTTCCTGCAGGGTCAAAAGTCTTCAAGTTCAAGTGTGAGTGTGTATGTATTAAGACTGACTGACTTGCAGTTCAGCCTTCATCAACCTCCAGTGAATTCAACTGAACACGCCCCCTCCTGCGTCACGTCCTGTCAGACGTACAGTACAGTATGTGTTCAATGACAACGGCCTCAACCCCCTTACCCTGCAGAAAATTATCATCCTCTGTTCTATTCTGTTCTGATCTATTATAGAATGAGGCGTTCACTGACCTCCGCGTTTATTATGCATCACATTTACACATAATTTAAAAAAACATAAAAAGGAGTATTTGTTAGTTATTATAATTCCATATTGGGTTTTTTTTTGTTTATAATTTGTTAAACCCGCTAAATTTTAAGGTGTGAGGATTAGATGGCGTAACTAAGAAAATTAAAGGATTAAAGGATGTGTGTTGTCGCTACTTTCACAGAAAAGTTGCAGAAGAAGAAATAATCACAACCGGAAAGTAAAGACAGGTATATAAATGTGTGTGTGTGTGTGTGTGTGTGTGTGTGTGTGTGTGTGTGTGTGTGTGTGTGACTAAAATCTTGAGTTTTAACACGTGAAAGCATCAGATTAACAATAACGTTTTAAGGAAAGTCTATTCAGCATCACGGGTAAAATAAAATTTAAAAAAAAAAAAAAAAGAGTGTGCTGTCCTTGGTGCTGAAACGAATCAAATCCACTCACGACGTTTTTTCTAAACGACAGTTGAATTGTGTCCACAGAAAATTACAGTGAGTTTGGGTTTAATTTTAAAATCCGGGTCTTTCGGATGAAGTGATCATGCCATGAAACGATGTTTAAAGAAAAACTGATTAATTCCATGTAGCTAGTAGATCATTTCATTGTTAATTTCTCTCCCTTTTTTAATATATTGCAATAATTAAATACTAACTACAGTCACATAAAACAGATCAGTTTTCTAAGTGAATTTTTATCTTATCAAAAAGTATAAATTGAGTTTAATTGATGATCTAAATGATTTACATACTGCTAATCAAAATTCACATAATCACGAGCTGAAAATGTGTATTTGTCTGATTTAACAATGAATAAAAGTAAAATTTCCAGACAACAATAACGTGTTTAATTTATGAATAGATTTTACACATTTCAGACGGATTTTATTCGTGACTGTAGGCCTATGCGTTTTAATATTTATAGCAAAGCCTCGGTGTCAGAATAATTCCGTCAAAGTGGTTAATCGGTGTAAAATGAATGCAGCTGTTGTAATTGATTTCAAGTGTCCCGAAAAGGTATGTTTTGTGTAAAAATGTAATGTATGAGTAAAACAAGCTGTGTGAGTAAAGTACAAGGCAGAGAATTTATAGTAGGCCTACACCTGTTGCACCTAGGAAAGAAAAAAAGAGAAAAAAAACAAAAGGAAAGGAAATACAGAATTAAACATGAAGACAGAAATAATACACCTTTGTATATTTGTGTTGTTTGAAATGCCTAAATTTCTGCAATAATTTTCAGTTATATTACAGAATATTACATTAGATTTTTTTTTTTTAAAAAAGACAAATTGTATACAAAAATAGGCTACACAATGTAGTGATTGTTAAAACAAAATACAGAAATAAACTATATTTCCAAGTATACATTATAAGTCTATTTTTAAGAAGAAGAAGAAAATGTGAATGTAACATAATAAGTGCATGCTTGTTTTCCTCTCAGAGAGTTTTCAAAAACACATTTAACCAAAAACCTCCAAACTAAAAGAGTGACTTTTTGGGTTTATAAAATTTACTGTCTCTGTCTCACTCAACTGCTGAGGTTTGATTAATTAATTTCACACTGTAGCTCCGGATAAGATTTTCCCACAAACAAGTGACTAAAAAAAAAAAAAAAATCCCTCCAACGAAAGAAAGAAAGAAAGAAAAAAAAAGTCAACATCAAGTTCAACAACGTGCTGGTGCTCATTAGCATCACAATGCTGTCTGGGCAGCACACAAGTCTCCTTAACAAGAGGCCCTGGCGTCAAGTCCCTCCACCTCCCAGCCGAGGGGACATTTTCCCAGGCTCTGCTAACAATCACACAACTGTTTGCTTTATAAACGCCAGCTCTGGGGCCACTCAGCCCGCCTCATCACCTCTCAATGGATGGATCCACTAATATGGGCCTGTATCATCGTCCAGGAACAGGCTCCTGCCACTCACTATTTTAGGTGAGGAGGGTTCACTGACTGGGACATTTGAGTTTTGAGCTAGTTAAGTATTTTATACTGCTGGCTGTGTTTATTGGTAGTATTGGTGGCTTATATCTGCCTTTAAATTATTATTATTATCATTATAAGCATATTATTATTATTATTATTATTATTATTATTATTATTATTATTATTATTATGGGGACTGGTGGTGAATGTCATATTATAGACAGTAACCATCGTATAAAGCTCTATAACAGCCTGAAGGTTAACATCAACAGATCATAAATCAATCTTAAAAGTCATACTTACAACTTTTGAGTAAATCCCGCACCTTTCCTTCAGGTCCATACATGTCAACTCAGGTCTGCACACAAACTATAAGCCAAAGTCCAGAGAAGAACCCACACGGTGCAAGACTTCACTGAGTAAACCCACACAGTGAGCGGATCCAACCATCACACAGGGCTTTGAAACACTGCCGGTACTTGAGCTTCACTGACCAGAGAACAGCCAAGGCCGAGGCGGATGGACACACTACCGCTGCCGCCGCATCCGCTCCCCGCATCCCACATGTCCTCACCAGCCTCGGATGGATGACAGTGTGTGCGCGGAGCTGCTGCGCCGCCGGTCCCCTCTCTCTCTCTCTCCC
>JAPSES010000258.1:22669785-22681628 GCA_029822895.1 Maxillicosta whitleyi
ATACAACCAATGAACAATTTAATATAGATATAAAGAACTTACCATTATTTTACTTGTCATGTGTTTATTTTGTGATCAGAGAAAAAAGCTACATCTTTACATTTGACAGACACTATTTCCCACAAACTTGTAATAATATATATTTACCTCTTCTCATGAAATTATTCTGACAATGTGATTTATTTGTGATAGATCACGTCTAACTGGGTCTCAGTCATTGTATCTTGTCAAAGGTGATTACTGATGTGAAGAAATAGGAATAACATAAGGAATGTGTCTGAAAACAAAATTATTCGAACTTTATGACCAACAGTGTATAAGACACACATTATATTAAATATAATTAAATTATTTTTTTTACATTACTTCTGCAGAACAAACATCCACAAGCAATTATTGATGATTCCGTTATCATTTTGTTTATTCTATCTACTATCATTTATTTATAATATTCCACATAATATACGTCTCCATCTCCAATTCCCTGTGACACAGCCATCCATAGGTGATTCCCACACTGCAGATGAGGCATCAGAAAGAAACAAAAAGGAAAAGAGCGGGCAAATTGAAGGCAGACTAGGGGGAAAAACCCTGATGGTGGAAGTTTCCTTTGACGGGGCACCATTGCAACATTTGCATATATTCAAATAAGGAGATGAATGCCATGCATGGGGTGCAAACAAAGACAGTCCAATGGGAGGGCTGCGTCCCTGCTGCGGGCTCAGAAGCAGCCGCCAGTATCCCAGCAGCACCCTGGGAGGGACACAGGGAAGTGGTGTGGGAACCGAGAGGCACCCCCAAGCCGAGTAGAGGGAGGGGAGACACTTGTAGCTCGTAGCGAATTAGCATTTTATTTGTGTCCATTTTCCTCAGTAATTTCTGTCCCACCACTTCAGCCACAGATGGCTAACATGGCAGAGGGATTAGCATTTGTGTCTGAAATGATAATGATGGAAGTGTTTTTCCACTCAGACATTACAGCTTCTCACAGTGTGACCAATGTATTTCAAATGGGAGATGATGAGCAATTTTTACATTTTGTTTCGGGACTGATTTCTACTGATGAAGTATTTTAGTTGATAGCAATAAAAAGTTGTCAATTAAATCATTATTGCAATCACAACGAGCAGATTTGTATTACCTTTTTTCCCCTATATCTGCAGTAACAAGCAATGGAGCAAAAACAACAACAACAAAAAAAAAAAAACAAACAAAAAAAAAAAACACTTAAATTAAAATGTTATTGCTCACATTCCCTCAGCTCAGAAAAGTCAAACACTAAGTGTCTCTTGTGCATAAACTGGAGTTACATCAACAACTACATTCATGTGATTTATGTTTACAGATGTCTTCTCTTTGGCGCATCCACCAGAGATTTTGCTGCTTTGTAGCGTAAAGATTCATTTGATCAAATTCACGAGTCTTATTGAAATGTCATGCTCTTACGCGCAAATTCACAGGGCGAAGGATCAGACACATCTTCAGCAGAAGGGGTGCAACCAATTAGCAAAAAATTCAATCAACTTACTAGACCACCCAAACAACCTGAACGCACATGCTAAACACAGATTTGAATGCTATGAATGGTTTTGGTAAAAGATCTTTAGAGGGCATGTCGCTGGAAACAGTTTGCACTGTTGGAGGCTTACGGGCCTCCTCCTTACAGAGGATGAGCTGACATTACAATGCATGTCCAGGCCAGTGTGTGTGTGTGTGTGTGTGTGTGTGTTGGGGGGGATCATTTTCATCCTGTGTGACCAAGCGTACCACACATGAAGGGTGCATCAGTGAGTTGTCTTCCATCAAATTGTTTCCTATTCACCTCAAATAAATGCTAAAATAAAGTGAAACGTGGGATAGTGTCCTGTGTAATTCTTTGGTGAAGACATAAACTGGTTTAAAAAATAACCACAAAGTTATTTTAGTGTTTATTTTTACCACCATAATAGGAAAATAGATTTTTTTGGAGGATACTTAAATTAAAATGTGTGCCCTCCCTCTGCTTTAATGTCTGTTTTTGTGTGTGCCAAAGAGTAAGAGAAGCATATCTGAGACTTTAAGCTTCAGCATTTGCATAGTGTTTGTTTTCATCCAATGAAATGCTAAGACACATGATGGTGGGAGCATGAATCATGGAGATTATCATTAGATGGATCTAACAGAGGCATTCAGGGCTATTGAGGAAAACTACAAATCTAAGACGGATAAAACTTTACATTTTAATTACAGATGAGGAAAGGGAGCATACCGATTAATTAAATTGTTACACTTGTTTGTTGAGAATTTTTTTTATATTTCCATGCTGAAAACAGAAAATATCGTACTTGAAGTAGATGATTAACACTTGGGTAATTGAATATATGTACTGTAGCTATGTATACTCCTGCTGACCTAAAGGAGCTGTCATGTCTCTATTTTGTTAGTTATTTATTTTCTTTCATGTTATGTTGTATATGACTGTGAAAAATTGTGTTGTGTGATTGAATTATATGTTATTTTCATTGACCAGTTGAAAACAGTTTTGTAAGGACCCTAAGAAAAATAGCTGTAGCTATGGCAAAGCCAAAAAAAGAAAGAAAGAAAGAAAGAAAGAAAGAAAAAGACTCAAAACTGTTGACCATTATTTAATCTCAGTGTTATATGTAATCAAGTATGCATAATTAAACACCATTAAATGTTTTATTTTATTTTATTTTATTTTATTTTATTTTATTTTATTTTATTTTATTTTATTTTATTTTATTTTATTTTATTTTGGTCACTATGAGGCAGAGCCAACATGTGTTCCACTGAGGCAGAGCCTTGCAATGATGCCTTCACAGACATGAAATATAATGCTCCAATTTCCAACCTCACAGGCAAGCTTATAAGCAACTTAGAGTGTGCTTAAACTATTGCAATAGACGTAACTGTCTTTATATTGTCGCATAATATTTTATAAAGCTGATAAACGTAAACATAAATAGATAAAATGAATGTGTCTTGTACGTTTGTTTCTTAAATCTACTGACATTTACAGTTACACTGGCAGTAAGTAACTACATAAGATAAATAATTTAATTAAAATAATAGTATTTTAAAACTGAAATCTAAAAATACATATTACGTAGAACGCTACAATTAAAAAGGCAGTAATACACGAATAGCAGTGAGCAAGTTCAAGTCTTTACACACCGCAGAACGGCGAATTACAAAGCTTTCGAGTAGTCCTTGAATGCAGCATGGGACTACTACATCCGGGACTTCCGGTAGTTTCACATGTCAGTTGTTTCAGCTGTTAGGATTTCTGAGTGTAAAGGGACTTTAAGAGCTTCTGAGGTGGCTGTAAACTTTCGGAGAAGAAATGGTAATTTTTTTCCACTTCGGTTTATTGTGGTTTAATCACAAGTGTTAACAGCGCGTTGTAAAGTCAAACAGTGAATCAATGTTGCCGGTGCTGGTTTCTGTGAGTTAGTCTGCTAATGTAAGCTAGCTAGCTAACCCTTTGCAGCAGCACTGACAGGTGGTGAAGTTTAGCTAAATTTAGCACCATAGCCATTTGCTAACTTTCATTCATTTTGCAACACCTTTCAGCACATTTTGTATAGAATGCTGATGAGGCCAACGTCTTGCTATTCTTGGACTTTTAGCATAATGTCACTTAACTTCTAGCATTACTGCCCGTAATACTTGAACTTACTTTTTCTCATACTAGCTACTACTTGAAACTTTTCAAGTTCTTGTGTGCACATTGTACCCACTCCACCGACTGCCACAGCTACAGAGAATATATACTGTCCGTGATATCACACGGAACTGTAGATATTACATTTCATGATTTACGTGTCTGTGTTTTTGTCTTAACAGGCGCTGATGGGGATTCAGTTGGTGGTCAGCTTGTTGGCTGCAAGCATCATGCAGAAGATGGCTCCACACTGCTCATTTGCACGATGGCTTCTCTGCAATGGCAGGTATTGTCTTACATTCCAGTCTGATCAGATACGATCATCTGTTCACTGCTTAAACATGTGGTTTTGTGTTTTCCAGTCTGTTCCGGTTCAAACACCCGTCAGAGGGAGAGTTGTGTGCACTGGCAGGGAAGCAGATGCCTAAACAGAACAGGAGAGACAGGTGGGTATGGGGGAGGGTCTGACCCTGCAGGACAAGGTCACACAAAATATTACTTTTAAGATGACATGTTGGTTAAAACATTTACGTGAAAATCATTTCTTGTAAGAGCAATACTTTGATTTTTACTAGCACAAAAACCCACATTTGTTTTTTGTTCAGGAGACAGAATGGGGAATCCAAGCCACTCACTGTGCCCAAAGATATTGACCTTCACCTGGAAAAAGCTCCAGTTAACGTCATTGACGCTCTAGGTAAAACAAACACACATTTATGTACACTGCAGTGACATTGTATGAGCAGAAACTCTGTTCAAGCTCAGTGGTGGGGCAAAATTCATATTTTTCCTTTTTAATCCTTGTATAAAACATATAAACTTCATTATGAACTAATGGACTTCATGAAATGGCAGAAGTCATGCTTTATTAGTTTATGACTTCTGCTCACCAAGAGCTAATAATCCCTTCACTGTGACTTTGTGCATTGATGTTATGTAACAAAATAAGCTTGATAAGTGTGTTTATGTGTTTGAGTCATTTAACAAGTAAAGGTGTGTTTGTTGTGTATGTTTATGTCCTCTATTGTAAGTCGCTTTGGATTAAAGTGTCTGCTAAATGTAATGTAACGCAAAGGTTCGTACAGAATTTATGGGTCTCCAAAGTTGTACAAATCAGAGCACTAAATCATTATTAGGCATGCATTTATTTAACATAGTTTAACTACACATATTATACCTTTATTATAAAGTGCTAAAATTTCCCCCTCAACACTTCTCTCCTGTATTTTGATTTTCAGTGCTGCGTTTTTTCCTGGAGTACCAGTGGCTGGTCGACTTTGCGATCTATGCAGCTGGTGTCTTCATGTTCACAGAGTGTTATTACAGTGTGGTAGACGCCAGCAAAGAGGTCAATATTGGTGCCATCTGGTGTGTTCTGACTGTTCTCTTCGGCCTGTATCCTTCAACCGCAGAGTCAAACCAGTCATAAACAAAAACACTATGAAACGTACAAAAATATTAATCAGTAGTGGGTAGTTTGTCGCATATCCAATTTTGATATGTTTTAATTTGATTTAAAAAAAAAAAAAAAAAGAATTAAATATATATATTTTTGTTTTGAGAGTCTGTGTTTTTCCTCCTTCTGGTTGTTATCTTTTAACCTGTAACCCTCAGAAAGACCCTTCACACATTAATGAGCCACTATTTCCGTTCTGAAGAAGGCGGTGAGCGCTCAGTGTGCCTCGCCTTCGGCTTTCTGTCTCTGCTGGTTGCCATGTTGGTCCTGGTGGTCAGAGAAGATTACCTAGAGTTTGGCCTGGAATCTGGCTTTTCCAACCTTTTTGACAACTTGGAAGTCTTTGCCAGACAGCAGGGCTACGCCGACTGGTCGTAAGTATTCCACTGATGGGTAAAGGATTGTCAATATTGCTGTGTTGGTGTAAAAAGTGACTATTCTATTTGAGAAGATGCCTGTATTTTGTCCTGCGTACTGAATCTTTGCAGAAAAGGCTGGTCATCTCAGTGATCAGTTTGATGTTGTTTTGACTTCCCGCAGAATCCCAGTGACCAAGCTGACGGTGAAGCTCGGTCTAGCTGCTATCTGCGCTTACATAGGTGCTCTCCTGGCCTTCCCTGGACTGCGCATGGCTCAGACTCATCTCGATGCTCTGCAGATGAACTCAGAGCGCCCACTCATCCAGTAAGTGGACTTGTATTTACACTGCAAAAAAAATAAACTTTGTTTTATCTGTAGCACTGACTCATGTTCTTGCTGTTCTTTTGCAGGATTCTGCTGCATATGAGTTTTTTGTCTCCAATTATTGTGTTGATTCTGTGGGTGAAACCAATTGCGAGGGACTTTCTGGCCAACGCACCTTTAGGAAAGACCTCTGTCACATTGTGAGTGCAGCAACATATTTGTTGACTTAATCTGCTGCAGCCGTTTTCAAGAAACGACGTTGACTCTATTTTCTTCTTGCAGAGTATCCAGTGCAACCTTTGATAGCATGCGTCTGTGGATCATCGTGAGTCTGTGTGTGCTGCGATTGGCCCTGGTCCGTTATCACCTGCAGGCCTACCTGAATCTAGCTCAGAAGTGGGTGGAGCAAATGAAGAAGGAGGCGGGACGTATAGCTGCAATTGACATTCAAAGGAAGGTCTGATATTTTTATGCTTTTCATTGTTGTTTTTTCTCCATTTGTATCATAATGGCATCTAAAAATAATAAACAAGGGAATATAACTTGGTTTTCAGGTCACACGAGTTTTTTGCTACCTGACTGTGGTGACTCTGCAGTATCTGATTCCTGTTCTGCTCATCCTCTTCTCCACACTGGCACTCAAGGCATTAGGTAAGTAAAATACCACATAAAAAGAAATATCCATTAGTACCATGTGTTACAAATGACACTAGTAATAACTACTAATAATACTTTTTCATCCCAAAACGGATGACCCTAATGCCAGTATGAGTATTTATTTGTTTGTTGCCTCCATCATTATCTACATCTACGTTATTCTTATTCTAAAAACACCTGAAGGTTCTCTAATTATCATACAGAATGCTTTACTTCATAATAATTTGAGTTGTAATGCATCATAACTACTCTTTCAGTTTTGTGTTACTGCTTTACAGCTGGGAATTAATTATACTACCTGTCTTTTTGATGTTTATATCATCATCTTCTTAAAGTCTTTTTGCCTTATATCCACTCATCCACAATTTTCAATGTATCTATCTGCAAATAAAAAAAATCTGGAAAGCAAAAGTCGTCGGTTAGAATTAGCTTTGTTGTTTTTGCAAAATTATAACGGCTGTACCTAAGCACTTCTCAGTCTCTGTGTCAAGACGCAACCAGAATATTGTAGAGGATATATGTTTGATAAATAAATGACCTATATTGGATCAGATCTGTTGGAAGTTCTGACGGAAACAGAGTATATAATATACCACAAGAACAAATTAAAATTAAATAAATATATGCGTTTTTCTGAAGAAGCCGTTTTTGTTCTAATTTGGTGTTTTAAACCCTTCTGCCTTCCTCAAATGTACCACCCTGTGGTTACCTTTGTGGCAAAAATATAAACGGGCACAAAATAAACATGGGGTCTATAATCTACACCAGTCACTGGGACATTTTTGGCCACAAAGGTGTCCAGAGAGATTATGTGACGCTATGTGAACAATACTAATGTAATCTAATCTTTGGCATATTCAACATTCTGATCACCACCAATGGCCCATCCCCTTACTATTTATTATATGGAAAATATTAGATTTTGTAATGGGGTGTGTGTGTGCAATAAATCATTTGTTTTTCTGTTAAAGTGGCATTGAAATGGTTTAAATCCTAAAGGTTGATGATGACGTTTGGAAGTTTTGAGCAGAGCTGAAGTTGTTTAAGAGATTTATGACAAAAAAAAAAAAAAGGTAAAAAATATTAATGTATGATTGTTTTATAGCAGTTTTCTTTGTCCATGCCCATTTTCGCCACAGAGGTAACCAGAGGGTGCAAAATGCATCAACAGAGTAATTTATTACAAAACCAAATGAATTGACTGATCTGTGGAAATTATTACAAAATGAAAAGTAGATTTGTTTGTGCCTCATTTAATACATTTCTATAGGGGACACTATTAGGTGCGTGAAGATGGTGCTTGATTTCTTTCCATGTACGCTGTCCTCTCCTGTATCCAACAGCATCCAACACTGCTGTCTTCCATGTAATCCTGTAGTTTTATCTGATTTTGTATCAATAATCCATAACACACATTGTGCCTGTTCTTGAGAAGCAGACATTTTTAAGGGTTTATTTAACAGAACCTTTTTCATCAACAGAATACCTGAAATACACGAATGTCAACACAAGCACAACTTATTCTACTCAATAAACACCTGATCCATGTCTTATTTAAGAAGTAGTAGTATAACCACCACTACTGTGGCTGTCACTTTCTTCTTACAATAGACAAAAACAGTGCTATTAGTATCACAAAAGTAACTGGAATCAAAGTCATCCAACAGCAGTGGAGCAGAGCCAAGACACATGGAAGCTAAAGCCCTAAACCAGGGTTATTCCACCAATGATGTCTGAAGTTTTCCCAAGTTACAACATTAGTATTGTGTTTAGACGTGGATATGAACTGTTTTCTTTTGCATTATTTGAGGTCTGAAAACCTTGGATCTGTTTATTTGGACCATTTGTCGTGTTTTACAAATACTTGCTCTAAATAATAATATTTTAATTTGGAATTTGGGAGAAATGTTATTTGTAGTTTAGAAAATAAAACAAAAATGTTAATTTTACTCAAACACATGCCTATAAATGGTGAAATCAGAGAAAGTGATAATTTTGCAGTTGTCTCTTATTTGTTTTTGTTTTTTTCAGAGCTGTGTTTCATCAGTTGGTTTTGGAATACATTTATTAAATCATAAAGACACTTCTTGGACACTTTGTCTAATTAAAAAGATAAAGTTCTTGCCAAAACCTGCAACACAGCCAAAAAATGTACAAAAATGCTCAAGGTAGACCTAAGGGTTAATACTGTGCATATATTAGTTGTTATGTATTAATAAGAGTTGGTAAGTGTGACTACCATCTTGGAAAAAAAAAATCATTAAAAAGCCTGTTTTTGCTTTATTTCTTTTTTCTGTTTCCTGTTCAGGAGACTTCAGCTGGTGTGTGGGTGCAGAGGAGACCCCAGGGGTGACTCCGGCGCTGGTCATTCCCACCGCAGCTCCTGTGATGCCCGGTGGCGTTGACGAAGACGAAGAAGGCATAGAGGACATGGAGGAGGACATCCAGGCCACCGTCGCCCACCTGTCAGAAACCTTCACCGCGCTGCGCTCTGTCCTCACCCCGCTGTTCTTCCGAGGCTTCTTTGCTTTCCTCACCTGGTGGGTGGCCGCCTGCCAAGTCATCAGCTCCCTGTTCGGAATCTACTTCCACCAGTACCTAATGCAGAACTAACAGGAGCAAACGGAGGGCCATACGGTTAAACCTGCGATGCAGACTCAGCCCAGATATTGCGATGCTGCTCCACAAGATGCCTGCGTACAACAGAGACTCTTTCACAAACACACAGACACAAGCTTTGATCAAGACGCACTGAGAAATAACTGACTATTGCTGCAATATTATGTTACGTTAATGACCAGCGGGCCACTGGTGTCAATAACACAATACACACAGAGGACGGGTCATCCTTGAACTACTGCAAAAGACTACTTTTCCTACAACTTTTCAACAACGTCTGTGCCAGTGTTACCTGAGATGTTCTGCTCAGAACATGATTAAATGCTGCATACACTTTTGAAGATATTTAATTGTTCCCAAGGGAAAGTGTTAGTTCTTAATCCCTGTGTAGATAAGACGTTATATTTTTGTGAGGGACGCCGTGTCCCTCTTAAGGAACCGATTCAAGAGTGCTAAGTGTTTGCTTGTTTTGTTTTGTTTTTAATCTTTTTTTTTCTTCTGTAAGGCTTCGATTATATAGGAGTACATTAGTAAAGCTCTGGCAGTCGGGTAAGAACACCACGAACTGAAAAGTGTTTTTTTATTATCTGAAAAAAGTGCCTGGGAGCTCAGGGATTTTATTATAATTTAAAGTCTCCTTTCTCCCTGTTCATTGGATTCATAGTGGAAAAGGATCCCGTTCTGTTTGGTTAAAAAGTGAACACTCCAAAAATATTTCTGTATTTGCCAACACTATTAATAATGAGCTCAGTGTTTAGGTTTTTTTTTTTTTTGTAGTTTTTCTAATTTTAATCAGCTGTGTACGTGTCAGATCATGATCAATCAAAACCTATTTTTAATCACTTCCTCACCAGTGTACTTTATTAATTTATTTAAGATAACCGTCTTCTGTATGTGATGTACAAATAGTTCTGTGCATTCTTAAAGCAGAGTCATGTTTGTTTTTTTAACTGAATGTGTTGAAGTCATTCTACTGTGAATTTCACATTAAAATGTTTTTTCCTCTTTTAAGTTTTTTTTTTTTTTTGAATGCATGGTGTGAAAACTTTTGGCTGTAATGTGAACTTAGTGTTTGTGTGGCTTGATTAAAAAAACATTTATCATTTTCCGTCTGGTGTCATTTTAATGTGGCCACTTAATTCCACGTTCACCCAGGAGCGTGGGAGATCTCACTGGTAAACATTGTCTCCGAAAAATTACGGAACTATTTGTCTGAAGTCTTGCATAACAATAGTGTCTCGCCGCTGCGCTGGGACTCGACCTTTGACCCCAACCTCAGGAGAAGTTCATTCTTTAATCACAGATAATTACTATGAACCTGATGCCACTCAAGAACCAGCAAAAAAGCATGTTTGCAGAATTTAAGAATTTTTTTTAAAAATTTTAGTTACATTTCTCCAGTTTTGGGTATTTTTTTTAAAATATATATTTTAAAATCGTCTTTCTTTGCCAGTACAGTGTAAAATCATTCAAAGTAGATCTCAAACAAAATGTAACAAAAATCAGATTTACAAGCCATTCATGTCACGACACTTAAAAAATGCGACCTTTCTCTGCTGTGGGACTGGAGAGGCTCTTTTGTCTGAGAGCTGACATGATTTATTGGCGATATCATTTGACTTCCACGTCCAATCAAAAGCCACAAAGACTCTTCAATTTAGGATGGGACGGCCACCTCACTCTTTCAGTCTTACATGATTCATTCAAGGGTATCAACAATCACAATGCAGCCGAGAAGTGGAGAAATTTGGGAGGGCTGGAGTTAACAACCCTGACATTTCACATATAATGGCTGTCTGAAGATAAGTGCTGCAGTCATTTGCACCTTTTACCATTAGTGTTCTGCTTTTACCCACAGTGGAAGGATTATAAGATAAATCTAATCTAAAAAAGTTAAAAGAGAATATATATATATATTAACATGACATTGTTTCAGCATCATTATCTCAATGATAAGTTGAATAATGCAAATGAGATGAAAATAAGCAAGAGCCTGGGGTTAAAAAAAAATCAGACAAGGGAGATTAAGTTGGAAGAAGAAAAATGGCATCACCTGTGGGGAATTATTTTAGTTGAAAAAGTGTAATGTTGGCTGAAAAAAGAAAGTGAAGTGTCTTTGTGATGTCTTAACTTACATAATCTCCCTCCAAACTCACAGAGCTCACCTGCTTTTGTGTTTGTGTTGGAACCATTTCATGACAGGATGGATCACACTCCACATTCCACACCAACTCCACACTCCTTTTTCTTGTTTTTTTTTATTTTTATTTTTTTTTATTTTAGCTTTTGAGTCTGGCCAAGTGAAAGTGAACATCAGGGTCAATTTCTTTCTTTTTTCCATCTAAAACCATATTTTTGATTAGTCAGCAGGAAAGACACACATCTGTAGTTTATAAAACTGTCTTTATTCAATGTGATATCAATTTAATTATTGGATATAAATAATGTACTCTTATATATTCATAAAAATACGGTATGCTAAATATTTGCACTTTCCTTGAGGAACAGCACTTTTTGGAATTTTTCTCCAAACATTGAATAACTACTGTATATTTTTCCTCACGTCATTACTTTGTGAATGATGATAAATTAATGTTTTTATTAAATATTTGGTTATTATTCCTTAATGGTATGTTGAAGTACTTGGTTCGACCTACAATTTGAGCTATTATAGTTACTTGATTTGTAAAAACAGATATGGAATGATTAATAATGCTGCGCCGTGCTGTCTTACACACTTGGTCAGGCCCTTTTACAGACCTC
>JAPSES010000258.1:22696717-22712429 GCA_029822895.1 Maxillicosta whitleyi
TTTCAGTCTCATTTCCAAAGCTCATGTAGAACCACAGACAGTATTTATTGTCAGGTTCTTCCTTCCTCTCAGACCTTAAAGCTCTGTTAAATGTTCATATATGAGTCCTTGTTGCTCCTTCCTGCTACAGTTGCCTCCTGCTGCTGTTTTGTTTTGTCTGGTTTCAATGACGCATGCGGTGATGCGACGCTGGTAGTTAGTGTTGTTGTTAGATGGAATGTTTTTCTGCTAAATATTAAAGGCTCTTTACAGTGTGTTGGGCCTGGTTTAACCTGGAACACTAGGGAACACACAACAAAGTTAAACAGATAACACAAACTGTTCACAGACACAGAATGAACTGGTTCACATTTGGTTCATCAGGCAGAAAAACAGTGAGTTCAGCTCACATTCACCCAAAATATGAACATGTTCATGAACTATTGTTCAATGAATGCGTTCAGGTGCAACACTAGTTGTTGACTGTATTAATGAACACAAGTGGCTGAAGGGGACAGAAAGTATGATCTACAACCTGAAGGGGGAGGGGCGTGAAGTGGCTCATTTGCATTTAAAGGACCAGCGTGCAAAACCCCCTTTCTTAGATGGACCTGTGGTGTTGAACTAATGAAGAATTCAAACCCAAACAGAACATTTACAGTTCATGTAGACCACAGGGAAATGTTTGAAAATATGTAATTCCATTTAAAAAAGCAAAATATCACTACTTTAAAGAATGAGTACAGTCGGTGGATGGAGGTATTATCAAGAGTACTAAAACCCTTTAAAGAAGGAAAGAAGGAAGGAAGATAAATAACTTTAAATTTTAATACATGCTCGTATAGGCTGGATGTTATCAGCCTATATCGGTATCGGATTGGAAGTGCAAAAACCTGGATCGCTAATCCCAGAGTGAGTAAAACAATATATAATTGACAGATGAAATACTAACAACAGACAATGGCTACCACTTTAAAGAAATGTAAAGTTGACCGTGAAAATTGCCAGTTTAAACCGGATTGGACAGATGAGTTTTGCTTCATTTTACCAGCACATCAGAATGCTAAGCCAACATGCCTGATATACATGCAAACTGTCACAGTTGTATATAGTTTTTCCGTTGCCCATGTATACTGCTTTTCCTGGCACTAGTGTGGCAGCAGATATAGTTGTGTGGCAGCTGATGTTTTATTTTACATTTTTAAAGAAAGCTGATGTTTTATTTTCATGTTGTTAGTTGTCCATACTTTGTAATAAACAGCCCTTCTGGACACTTAATATTTGTTTTGTTTTCATATTGCAAAATATTTGCTACTGCGAGTAGGCCTAATAAATATTACTATTTTTTTTTAGTACCACCTTCTGTGTCTTGCATGGCCATGTGGTGTGTGGGGGGTGGCTGCGGCCCTTGGCCTCACTTACTGTTCATAATTTGGCCCTCCATGAAAACTAATTGGAGACCACTGTTCTACAGGGTTAAAACAATCTGGTGGTGAATAATCCAAGACTATATTCATCTTAAGAAAGAGGAGAGTTTTCTCAACCCATAAATAAGACACTTCATCATTAAGTTGATGATTTGCAGACATGTGACAGGAAAGGCATGGCAAATTTAATGTGAAATGTAACCAAAACTGTATATTATTTACCTTTAAAATGTACTATCAAGACTATAAAAACACACTTTTTTTATTATAATTTTTTAAAACTGTAGTTAAGTTTTTACATTAAATTACATCTTACAACATCCCCTTTTCTCAAACAGCTAATACGTTAATGTCAATGTGTTTTGCATATTCTACAAATCATTTTATGTAAATAGAAAAATGTGTCAGTTATGTGTGGAAAAAAAAGACATTTACATCGGTCATGTGCATTATAAATATACCTGCAAATATATTTTCAATAATATTATTTTCAATAAAACACCTCCAGATCAACAGTAACTTAAAAATATATTGTCTGAGGGGTTTGTCTATATGATTTCTCCTGTCCCTGTGTATTAATTCTGCGGTACATTTACACGCGAATGTCAAAAGTAAATAGAACGTTAGTCAAGTGTGAACTGAGACTATATTTTTAGCTTTGTCCACCTTTGTACCTAGACCAATGTTTAAGAACAAATAACACAAACCACCACTAGACGAGCTGCAACACAACCACAAGTTATATCCAACAAAAAAACACACAGATGAAAAACTATCCAACACTGTCAAAAGGCATGTGGTGCATACGTCACATGACTCGGAAAAGAATAGGATAAAAAAAATAATGTTTTTAGAATTTTCAGGCACTAACCCTTTAAACCACGGGTGTCAAACATATGGCCTGGGGGCCAAAACCGGCACACCTAAAGGTAAAACGCGGCCCATGGGCTGAATTTGTGAATTAATTCATTTCAGTTCAGGACCCAGATATAGACCAATGTGATCTCAAGTAAAATAATAACATAATAATCTATAAATAATGGCAAGTACAAATTTAGTTTGTGGTCTAATGTGAAAAAAATAAAAATATTTACATTTAAATTTATTCTTTAACAATAAAATGTGAATAACTTTAAATGTCTAAAAAAAATATGTGCAATTTTAATACTATTCTGCCTGTTACTAAATGGTTTTTGTGTGTTTGTAGATCCACTGTGATCTGTGACTGTTGTTAATAATAAGCTGAGATGTACTCACTTACTGTAAAAGTTACTAAATTCTAACAATATTCTGCCTGTTACTGAAATGTTTGTGTAATATTGTGTGTAACACATGTTTAAATGATAAGTTGAAACATAATTTTGTTAAAAATTGCACTTATTTTCAGGTTATTCACATCTTTTTTTGAGAAAGGATAGTTTGTAATGGTTAATATTTTTATTGCACAAAAAAAGAGGAACAGTTGTTATTTAAAATGTATTGTGCTGTTATTTTACTGGTCCGGCTTGACACCAAATTGGGCTGAATGTGGCCCTGAACTATAATGAGTTTGACACCCTGCCTAAAATGCTCTGCCTAGACTTTTTTTTTTTTTTTATTTTGACTGTAAAAAGGTTGGAAAATATGTTGTGAGTGAGTCAGTTTGCTCTTTTCCCCCCAGATCTTTCAAAAATCTAGCAGTCATTTACAATTCACTGCATGTTATAATACTGATAACAGCTTCTTCTCCTACAGGTGTGGGTGAAATTACCATAATGACCCTATATAACACATAAAATGCAACACCTCAGGTTTCAGAAACTGTTGGAATTTCTCCAGTTGCACAAACAAAAAAGGTTTTACAGCCATCCAAACTGCATATTCGCAGGGTGTGTCAGCGACGACACGTTAGGTTTTAAAGAGCGAACTGTCAGACTGATATGTTTTGTACTGTGGACAAATGTAGCTGTTTCACATTCTGATATGAGAGTGGGTTGAGGAATAATAGCAAGATTCTCCTGCAGAACACCGAAAGACATTAATTTATGACTTAAATTCATATTTTGGATGAAAATACCATGTTGAATTAATCAGACCATGTATGTTTTATAGTTGAGACACACACACACACACACAAAACAGGATAGAAAGAGAATGCCAAGCAAAAAGTAAAAAATAAAATAAAAATAATCAAAAGAAAAGGTGGAATACCAGTGAAAAGTGGACATGCTGCTAGCTTAATAAATATATTTAGATGCATTAACTGAATTGCTGCATGAGCTGCATTATTGGCTATTTTTGGGATGTGACACAGTGTACTCCTAAAAATAATATAGCAGCAATTTATTAACACAGAGCATCCATGGACGTGTGGACAACAGCTCTATCTCACACACAGCAACGCAGACACTGACACATGAACCTGAACACGTACGGTTTGAGATCCCTAGAGATGTCTCAAACTGTGCATCTGATGCAATACTTAGCAACATCCCCGCAGGCTGACATCGCTTTACCTCCAGGATTCATCTGCGTGGGCCTGAGAATAGTGCAAACTCCCATCTGTAAATACAAAGCTAATCACCTACAACTGCTGGGAAATTATATTTTTCCACAGTGAGGTGTTTATGCAACTGTATTTTCATTCATTTATTTAAGAGCTGCATCAGTCTGGCATTAACTAAAGGCTGACTTTCAGAAAAGTGAGAACTGTAAAAAGCTGAAATTATACCCAGATAAAGGTGCTTATGAGAACTTTTCTATCACGTCCATTTTTTTTTTTTTTTTCATTTTCCTGAAACTTCTCACTTCTGCTTTCGACAAGATCAGCCACAACCCTTTTAGAGCATGTGGTGAGGCTGTCGAATTCAGAAATAGCCTCCATGGTCAGTGTACATATGTGAGCGCAATTGTTCACATTGTGTACCTTTATAGCTACAGTCTTATCTGCATCTTAACAGAATAAGGGTTGCACCTTTACCCTTCCACCCCCCCACCAACCTTTAATAGAACAATAAGGCCCCTGTCGAACGAGTCACAGACTTTAAGTATGTCAAGGTGTTCTTTGGTCAGATATTTACATTTATATATAGGGATGAAATTATTCATTTACAACTAAACAACACCAGAGATCTAAGTGTCTTGTATCGGTGTAGGTTAGTTGAATGGGTGGATGCAGTGAAAAAAAAGCAAACTATGCATGTTTCCAAGGCAACTGGTGAAAAGTTAATTAGATTCAGAGAGTCTGGGGAGTTAGAGCAAGAATAAAAGCTGTTTTCTACAATGAACCCGGGTGAGCTGAGGTAGCAGCCCACTACTGCAAATTCCTCCAAAGTTTGCTGTAACACACACCTGCTGATGGTGTTATTTTACCAGGAACATCTCTGGAACTTGTCAGATGCAAGAAGGCTTTATATTTTCCTGTGATGTACAGCAGTTGTGAATGTCCCTATAGACACAAGGAGACAAAAGAGACAGTGAAAACAACTGTACTAATCCTTTAATCACTTTATAAGGCCTGCAGCAGTGCATAAGTAGGTTAATCTAACAGAAGACTGGATCTGAGCAACGCATGTGAGCTCCAAATGGATTTAAGTCATGTTTAGACTTTTTTTTTTTTTTTTTTAACTCCAGATATTTTTATGTGTTAGTTAAAAGTGGGCTTTAAGGTGTTTATATTGAGATAATAAGTGTTTTTTTATTGACTATAGTTCAGTGTTTTGTGTTCAGTCAGTGTGCGGTGCCTCTCTAAGGGCCACGTCAACGCATTGTTTCCGAGGATCCAGGAGAAAAAGTCCATTGTTGTTGCGAAGTTTTTAATCTGGAGATTTAAGGCACATCACATGCTCAGACGGGGCAGCGGGGCGCGCGAGCAGCACCGGAAAAACCACCGCCGAACACTTCATGGTAGGGAGGAAACTATTCCACCGGACCGGACCGGACCCGACACAACACCCAAACAAGACGCGATGCCTGCGCACTTTTTACGAGTTTAATTCTCTCTGGGGGGGAATTGTTTCCTGAAGTCCGACCTTTTTTTTTTTTTTTTTTTTTTGTGGATCACCTGTGATTTAGGATAAACATGACGCACGCATACAGCCAGCGGTCCCTCATAGTTCTGTCACTTCTGGGGGTTTTATCTGCCGTCATGTCAGTCCTGTCGGTGATTTTAATTTTCCAGCTCCAGTCTCAACAGGCGGCGGTAAAAGAGTCCCCCTCATCCTCCGGTTTCTCGGCGGTCCTTCCCGGTCATGTCTGGGCCGTCCTGCTGCCGGTGTCCACGGTCCTGTCCGCCCTGTCCCTCACCCTCAACCTGAGCTCCGTGGTGGTGTGTCTCCTCCACGGATACTTCTCCACAGAGGTCTGCAGAGGAGATCAAGACACTGAGAGGTATTTAAGACACTCTTTTTTTCTTTCTTTTTTTTATGGATCAGGTTTAGAGGTTAGATCTCACACATGGGACCACTTCACCCGAAAATATCCACTCAATGCATGGACTTGTATTATGAAGGAAACAGAAAATGGTCAACAATTCTTTCTTTATTAAAAAAAAATCTTATTTTATTTTTTTAAGCTTTTGCAGGACTATTGCAATCCACTTTCCATTTGATTATTCAGTGCACCTCATACTAGAGTATTATGTGTTCAAGCATCAGAAAACTCAGTT
The DNA here is from genome assembly GCA_029822895.1 of Maxillicosta whitleyi. Classification (NCBI taxonomy): domain Eukaryota; kingdom Metazoa; phylum Chordata; class Actinopteri; order Perciformes; family Neosebastidae; genus Maxillicosta; species Maxillicosta whitleyi. The sequence continues at coordinate 22,702,769 of JAPSES010000258.1, forward strand.
GCACTGGAATGAAAGGGGCTCCCTTACATGTCAGAGGCCCACACTGCAGAGCTGTCGGCCCACCCCCACCTCTCAACCCCTACCAATCCGTCTAAACAATGGCCTTCCTCTCATTATGCACCCAGCACACGGCCCATAGCTGGCCTTTTCCCACGTTGGCTTACAAATCCTGTAGCATAACCCAGGACCTCCCCACTGACAGAGGGCACATTCCAAGACAATCTGAATAATAATGAGCTTCGCAAAGTATTATCAAATTGAACAGAGCCTAATAACTTACAAAGTTCTGATGGAGAAACTTTTTTTTGTGGGGGGGGGGGAGTAAAGCATTTTGATTGTGTAATGCAGGTGCAAATGAGGTGGAAAGACTGTTGACAAAAAAAAAGTCTGCTCCATAAAATCTCTTCATTTGTGCTCTGATTGAACAATAAGTGGGAAATGTTGCAACGTCTGATCCTTGACATTCAACATAATGACAGTGTGGTTTGTCCCCACAGGGCAGACTGGTTCCTTTTGGACAGCAGAGCAGTTCGACATGTGGCCGTCGGTCTGTTCTGCCTGGGTGTTGCTGTATATTTGGCAGGTAATGAATGAGGATGTTAGAAAATAAATGTTCTGGATTTTCTCCGTTAACAGAATGCAGAGTTCCTTATTCTGTCATAAACATTACAACCATGTACCGCTGTTCTGCATGGAAGCTAATGGTAATATTAAACATAACAGGACAGTGGTGGCGCAGTGGATTTCCTACAGCAGTGGCTGAAACAGCGCTGCAGTTTTCTTTCCGGTCTGTCCAGCGAGTCCAAGAGAACAATGCATTCTTTGAGCAACGTCCATGACTTAAGTGTTTTTAATGCTGAACCTGGCAGTGCCGTGGTGCTGTGTTCCATTGAGCCGCTTGTACTGGGGGGGTGGGTAGAGGGTGGGGGTCAGCAGAGGCAGTCGATCCATTGTGACGGGGAGGTGTTACCCTTATGACCCCCGCTTCAGCCACTACACGTACACGTTGTAGGACTGCGAAATGAAGACCACTAGCTCTCAGGAAGTCCCATCACATCCCAGAGCTGTGTTTTTCTCCTCCTTCTTTTGGCAGACCTGAGTCCATAGTCCTTTTCCTGTAGGAAAAAAACAAACATTATATTTTGACTTCTTATAGAATTAACATGTCAACAAATTTAAATGGAATTGTGAGTTATAATCTGCGCTTAATGAACACTCTTTCTTTTAAGTTTTCACTCCTGGAACAAGCTTCAGTCTGAGCTCCATCTACAAACAGATTCATTTGACCCATTTTAAAGAGAGCGATAAACCTCTGGAATCCAGACTATTTCTCCGTAAATATTTCAATTGACTCTGTATGTTTTTCTTTATGTTTGCAAATGCTTTTATTATTATACAACTGTAACGATGCGACTGTATCGCTGCCATCTTGGCCAGGTCTCCCTTGCAAAAGAGATCGCCTATCTTAATGGGATGCACCTAGTTCAATAAAAATAAATAAATAAAACAATTTTAGGCCCCATTTTGTTAATTTTGTTTGTTCACAATATTAATGTGAAGAGGAAACTGTTTTTTTTATTTAATTGTAGAAAATTAAACTGTTCCAAGTCTAGTATGATTACACTGCTGACCATATAGTAAAATATTCTAACTCTTCCTCTTTTCTTCCATTTGCAGCCATGTCCATCTTTATGCTCCTCATCTTTGAGGTGGAGACAGGCATTGCCAGTGCCTGTGTCCTCTCCTCTGGGATCCTCATCCTGCTGGTTGTTGTGATTCACTCTTTGGTTAAAGCTTCTCATACAGCGAAGAAATACCGCAGCGATCACCTCAACACTCTGTTCCAAAACGACCATGGCAGCAGCAGCAGTACGCCCATCTCTCGGCCCTGCGAGCTCAAAATTGGTGTGGACAAACCGCGGATGCACCGCACCCAGTCTCACCTCCAGCATCACATCTCTTACCCTCCATGTGGCAACCCAAAACCAAGAGAACTGCACCAGCACCAGCAGTACTCCCCCTCTGGAGGGTTGCAGGGCCAGGCTAGTGATAAAGACGGTTACAGCGCTGGCGGCAGCTGCCCGCGAATGCACAGGACACTGTCTACTGAGTCTGGTTTACTGCAGACCCAGGTTAAGCCATGGAACGGGGTCAACAATGAGATGAGGAGCGTCCTTGCACGGAAGTCTGGGATTTCAGCTAAAGACTCTACTCTTGTGTGACATTATTAAACTAAGACGACCTTCGTTAAAGTGGACGTTTAATGCAAATGTCATCTGTGCATTAGATACAAAACTGCCCATTTGTGTCTTTTAACATGTTTATCCACAATTTTGTAAAGATTTGAACGTGCTGTATGAACTGGAACAAGGTCAGTAAGTTCAGATCTACAAATATTTGGGGACCTGATCTGAATTAGGAATGCACCTCCCACATTTGTAGTACAAGTCCACATTTCACTCTTTTTAAAAATTTTTTTTTTTTTAATACAAAATCCAAAGGTCTATTTCCTAAAATAAATGCTGGGTGATACAAAAATATAGTATTGAGCCTGTTTAAAGATCAAACTACATTTACGCATTGCTTTCCTAGGTTTCTACTGTGTTTACTGTTACCCTGAGGTTCTAAATTAAACACTACCATGAAAATGACCCCATTCTGCGTTAAGTCCAAAAATACCTGTAATTATTTATAGATATTCATCACATGATTTATTCTCATTCTGTGATTTTGTGTTTTGAATGAATGAACCTGGTCTCATACAAGTATCAATGTTCAGTCAGTCATTTATCATATTCATATACACAAAATATTCTGCTTTTTTCCCTTAGTCCAAAGAAGGAAAAATTCCTACTGAGTTGTTTACACAGAGAACGAGTATTGCACTATCGTTTCTGTTTAGATGCAGTCATTCATAATCTCATTAAACATTTTACGAGTTTTCCAGTGGTGACAGATGTTCCATTTTATATCTCCCTCTTTCATTCCTTCAAACACCTTCCTGAAAAGGTCAGTGTTTCAGTATGTGCACATGGCCAAAAGTGTACAAACGTATTTCATAATGATTAAAAATGTGCTACTTTCCATAGATACTTTTTCTTATGGAGTGTCGATCTCTCCCAGAGAAGATCTTAGTCTCTACCACAGTTTAGCATAACTCTTGGCCATGTGTTCCAACTACTGCACATTCTGAAGGTGCTCTACACATGTGCAAAAAAATCCTCCTAAAACCCAAATACGATTAGGATATTTCACAAATCTTAAAACTGCAGGAGCCAAAATGAGAGGGAAAAAAATGCCAGAATTGGAAAACACATACCTTTTTGCTACTCTCTCCCCTCAATCCAACACTAGATATAAATACCTGTATAAGTGACCTAAAGGTGTGAAAAACTGTGTCCAGTCACAGAACACTATAGTCGAGTCTGAGGAACTATTAAGTAGATATATTTAAAAACTCTAGGTTGTACATTTTTTACAACCTAAAAGCAAATAACGATTAGACAAAGGGTAAAATTCTTATTTTGCTCAGGCCATTTGAATAACATTAAGCTGAAAGGTAATTATGGAAGTTTTGCTCAATGATATAAAAAACAAAACAACAAAAAAAAAAAACAATAACTTTCGAACACTTTAACAATAAATCCCACGATCAAAATATGGTTTAATGTAGAAAATCCCAAATTTAGAATAGTCATATTCAGAAAAATAGTGGAATATTTGTGTGCATGTAAACACACTCACTGTAATGTAAATACTCCGTTCTACTGTATATGGAAACTGTGCACAGTGCAGATGATTTGTTGTCTGTTATATAAAATGATTTCATACCAACCTTAAATAAAATCCTTGTTGAAAAGTGGTTTAAAAAACTGGATCTTATAATAAACTCATGTAATTTAGAAAGCTCATAAATATGCATATTTATGCCTTATATCTGCACAAACTACTAACCTTAGACACCTCTGTCCAGAGGTCATGAGGAGGTAGATGGAACATGAGGAGCAGAGACAAGGGGACTAGGAGGGGGTTTCACATCACGTAAGCTTCATGCACAGGGCAGTGGAAAACAAAACAACAAAGACAAATACAACATAAAACAAAACAGGGAGTTCTCATTAAGCATGATGAGCTCAGAACAGGCCTGTGAAGAAATAACTCCAAGCACTTACAGGGGGATGCAAATACTTGGAGATAAAAAAAAAAAAAAACATAGTGAAAAACACTTTATGGCTATGTTCAGAGAGCAGGTCTTCATGCACAATTCTGACTTTTTTGGTGAAATCTGATTTTTTGTGAGCTCATTCACATTACACATTACATGCGACTTTTATCAGTTTTGAATGTGAACTGAATGCGACCCTGAAGTAACCTGCACATGCAAAAGAGGTCCTGATGTCATATGTGACCTTACAGGCACACACTGTTATTACAGAAATAAATTTGTTTTTCCCGCGACTTCTCCCGGGATGCAGGATTGTTGCATTTGTCACATTTTCAATGAAGTAAAAGTCAGATAAATGTGACCTGGTCATTCAGACTGAAGTTCCATTGCAAAATATCAGATACGTATCAGATTTAGGCCCATATATGAAAGTGGCCTGGGTTGGACTTGAAAAAAATCTAATTTGTACTGTTCAAAGTTTCTTTAACAGATCAGATACAGGTCACTTATGAGCAAAAAAAACTGGATTTAGGCCACATTTGCCTGCAGTCTGAATGTAGCCTCAAGTGGCTGATCCAAATATATTAACTAATGAAATGATTATGAATTCTAGCTTAATTAAAAAGGAAAGCAATGCTCTTACAGGAACAAAAACAAAAATAAGAAAAATAAACACAAGGGTCTAAAGTTGGATCATGGAACTAGTTGCAAAGTAGGCATATTTGTTGGTGTTTGAGGTCGTTTTTAGCTGTATGTTTCTACCACTGTGCACATGTTGGACACCCCTCTACCAGTGGACATGCTTAGCACTGCCTCCTACCTGCGTCCTTGAGAGCTGCTAATCTGCTCCTTCATGTTGATGGCCTGCCGAAGCAGTCCGTCTATGTTTTTGAAATACAAACTGCTGTTTGTCATGCTCTTCACAGCACTGCAAAAACCAACAGATGAAAAAAAAATCATTAGTCACAGTGACCAGTGAGCTGATGGAAGTTCAAGAAAGATGTATATGAGGGGGGCCTCGGAAAGTTCACAGAAAAAGAACATAGCTTTGACATTTAAATTACATCAGTTTTACACAGATGGACTTAAAAGCCAGTATCAACACTTGCAGAAGTGTATTGATCTGGATGGAGCATATGTTGAAAAATTAACACCATAAGTTAACCTGTTTTTTTTCCAACTGCCCCCTCGTATGTGCACATCAGCTCACCTGCATGCATACTCCACAGTATAGATTGCTCCTTGACTCTGCTCCTCCCAACTCTGCATGTCTGTCTGTGTGAAAGGTGACAGAAAATAAACCATTACACTTTTTTTCACATATTCATGCAAACAAGAGAATATAGTACTATAATTCAAAACAGTATTTATATATACTCTGGCATTTCGAAAGTTGGTCTTTATACTTCATGTGATAATACTCTAAATCCAGGCTTTAACTGCATCCTCAAAAATTACTTTGCTTCACAAACATGAACAACGAAGTTAAAAAGTAGTCTGATGTCTCAAAGTTTAGTTACAGTACTGACTAGACAGACTAAAGAGTACAATAACAGTTACTTTTCCCTGAACATGGAAATAGTATTGGAATGTAATAGGTAATATTAGTTCTGTAAAACACTACTTTTGAGTTAAAACCCTGTAATAACAGAATCAGATATGTCGAATACTGAACACACATCTTTATTTTAGATACTTATCCTTGTATTATATGAATCCAAGGCTCCACTGTATGTATGTGTTCACTTATTACCCTGCCCTCCGATGGATAATTGTTTTTGGTTTGTTTGTTAACACTCCAGCAGCAAAACCATTGGTTGAATTCATACCAGATTACATTTATAGACTGCCAGTGACCCACAATAAATCTCATTACATTTTGGGAATAGTAAGTCAAACTTCACACTTTTTATGGAGTTTCACCCCCCCCCCATTTCCTTATAAGTGGTGAAATTTCATATGTCTGTAGCAGCAAAACTATTAGTTGAATTCAAAACGAATTGAGTTTATAGCTCACCAGTGACCCAGAATAGGTGTAATTATATTTTGGGAAAAGTAGGACCAAGTTCAAATTATTTTTTATTATTATTTTTTTAATTTCCCCATTCATTTAGAATGGGCGATATAATATGTATAATATGTACAATATATTGTGCCTGGAACCACTTGTTCCATTTAGAAATAGTGTTGATGTTTGGTCATCTACGTTAATTTCATATTGTCATTTCTGCTCGATATAGACATTAAACCATCTTGTGTCCACCCATTCCTTCTCTCTAACTCCACCTTTTATGTTTTTCATCTCTGACAGAGGAACATAACCTGGACACCTTGTGTTGCACCAGCTCCGGCAGAGACCTCCTGACGTGCTCCTGCAGTCTGTACAGAGCCACTGAAGGCTCGTTAGCCAGAACATACATGCTCTCCGTGAATTTATCAGTCACTAGAAACAAGACAGAGACCAGTGTGTGTAAACACCGAAGTCGTATCTTAGAAATCAACGAAATAACAGCAGACTCCACCGAATGAGAGACGATTAGCTTAGCGAGTTACCATCAATTAACAGACAAAGTACAGCCTTATACGAGTAAAAATGAGGTAAGTACCATGATAATATATTAATATAACATGTTACCTCGCCTGACTTTTAGCTGCATCTCCTGGTCCTCCATAATGCGGGTTTTTATGGTTATCTTAAAACAATAACACAGGAGAACAGTTGCGATTCAGTGGTGTCACCTGACCTCACACCGGCTCCTTCCGTATTTTTGTTGCTGTGTGTCACATCACAACATTCCGGGTAGAAACATAGCTAATGAACACCGGTCCGCTTTTCCTCCCTTCAGTAATAAATGCTGTAATTCGCAGGGTGAATCAGTGGTCTTTTACTTTATGTTAAAAGATTTGTTTAACAAACTGGCGTGTCAAATGAGAGACCCGGTCCTTTCGGCACATGTCGATGCCTATTCCGATCTATCCCGCGGTCTGAAGTAATTTACTTTCAGTTTTCCTACAGGGAAGTTAGCGATAAAATTAGGCTCGATGTGGTGAGTAAAGAAAACAGTAATTGGTCTGTAAGACGTGATTTTGGGGTGTTAGTCACGCCATTTTGCTGCTTTTTCGCGTATTTAATAGTTCGCCAAATGCTTTTATTACAGTGATGATGGAGGCCAGAGGTGATGATGAGTTTGCAGATCGGCCAAATACTCAGTCATCCAGCGCTAAAACATGCCCATCGGAGAAGAATAATGAGCGGTCCAATGGTACCTGTGCACTTTCTGCATATTTGTATCGACATAAGTTACTAAGAGATCACTTCTTGTTTAACACGTGGTGTTATTTTCTAAAGTTGCATAATTTTCACACTTGAAATTCTGTGTTGATCAGTCAGTATTTACATGTACCTCCTGTGGTTCCGTTGTGTCCAGATAACACGGATGTGGATGAAGACGGTCTGTTCACACATTCAACCACTCTGACCAACAAGCAACGTGGGAATGAAGTTACAGTGCGTCCTGCCACTTTAGACTGTAAGTACCGGTGCTATGGGTTTTATCCCGAGTTCAATACTAACACCACTATCTCTGAAAACATTACCCCTTAAACACCTGAACAGCCTCCAGCAACCAAAAGCATCTACTGGTCTAAACTACTGAATAACTTAGGACCTCTAATCTTATCAATATACATAAATAATTCAGGTAAAATGCAGATCAGCTTGTCATTGGCATCAGATATGAGCATTTGGACGTTCAGACTCCATAGTGAACATGGAAACAACATCATCTTATGCAACACTGATTCACCAATAAAACTAGTTAGTTGGACAAATGGCAGTGTTTGCAGACTCCTTTTTATGTTCTGTTAATGTTGTATTTTATTGAAAGGACACAGTAACTTTGGAATTTATTCTGAGTTTTTATGAAAATCAACACAGCCCATGAATTAAATTGGGAAAAATACCTGATTTTCACTGAAAAATTTAAATACAGTCATGAATAAATGTGATGAATCGCTTAGGAGTGAAAAAAAAAAAAAAAAAAAAAAATTGGAACAAGGTGCATTCACTGAAATACAGAGTATACAGAGTTTTTATAATAAAGTGGTACAAATTGATTTTGAGCATTGAACATTACAAGGTTGTTTTGTGTTTTATGGTTAGATTTGACCTACTTAAAAAAGTTTCACTATGTTCTGCTGCACTTTAGTTGTTCTAGGAGCATTTTGATGAATAAAAACAAAACACACCTTCTCTATACTTAACACCTTTAGATAGGTGTATTTTATATTCATTGTATGTTAGGGATGGTCATTTTAATAAATGTTTTTAAAGTCCAATAATCAAGACAATATAAGTTGTTTTGTTGATATGTGTTGACGTCATTGTTAACAAGGACAGTCGACTTAACAACACTAATAATAATCATAATAATGATGAAACATACTAAGGAGTGGGTGAACCACAAGTGTACCATTTTCTTTTCTAAATCTTTTTGAACACTTTTTAAAACTTTACTTAACATGTAGAGCTCTCACAGAAGGAATATTTATGACATAGATGGAGATTTTGCTGGTGTCAAATTCTTATTAGCCTTTAAATTTCATTGGCTTAGAATTCTAACTGACCTTTTAAAATTATGTCGAGGGACCTGAGAGTCAGACTTATTCAATTTAAGGTCCTGCATAGGTTTTATTAGACCCTAAGTAGGCTGTACAGACTGGGCTTAAAGGAATCAGATACCTGTTGGAAGTGTGATGTAGAAGAAAGTACATTAATGCATGTGCTGTGGATATGCCTTAAAATTAAACTATTTTGGCTGAAGATTGACAGGTATATTATTAATGTTATTAAAAAGACCATTTATGTTACACCCCAAGTATTTGTGTTAGGACACCCTTAAGTGCTGTCTGCATTTTCAAAACCACTAAAAGACTGGATACAGACTGTTCTAATGACTGGATGACAAATTATAATGAGGAACTGGAAAAAATATGGAGAGCCTCAATTCTAGGAGTGGATGACAGAAGTGGGAAAAGTGGCAGCATATGAAAGAATGTCATATAGGATGCAGGACAAGACAGAAAAATATATTTTGAAATGGAGTAAATACCTGGAATTCTTAGATTTCAAAGACTAAAGACCAATACGATTCACACTGAACAGACAATGATCACATACCTTATGTGTGTCTATGTATTATGATTAGACACCTCTGTGGATACTTATGGTGTATGTATATATTATATACATGGATGTTCAAAGTTAATGTGTGTGGGATAAAAAGCCACTATATCAATATCAAGATCCCTTCTGGTTACAGGTGGGTAATTTACCAGTGCTCTAATGTGTGATGATGTGATATGTTTGGAAAAAAAATAAACTAGAAAAGCACTCAGAGAGCGCAAACCTCCGCCAAAAAGCACAGTTCCCCCACATATTGTGACTGACACCCCCGCAATATTACTGCCACATTTGTTTTTTATCTATTTTATTAG
>JAPSES010000258.1:22712529-22724810 GCA_029822895.1 Maxillicosta whitleyi
CCTTGTCTCAGAGCGAACATTTCCTGAAAATGTCATTAAAATCCATTCATAACTTTTTGAGTTATCTTGCTAACTAATAAACTAACAAACCCTGGCAAAAACATAACCCCCTTGGTGGAGGTAAAAATGCAAGTCATAAAAAAATAATTCTAACAGAACTTTTTTCATCACTAGCTCTGTCCATTCACCAGCTGGCAGCTCAGGGTGACGTTTCACAAGTTGCTGCACATCTGAGTAAAGGTGAGGAATTTGAACTTCATCATCCACTGTTCATTATAACTGTGTCCAATTCTAAGTTGTCAAACCATGTTATTTTACAGACAGTTCGTTGCTCAGTAAACAGGACGAACGGGGCTTCACTCCTCTCATGTGGGCAGCTGCATTTGGAGAAAAAGCAGTGGTGGATTTTCTCTTGGAGAAGGTCTGGAGCATGTGATGGTTGCAGATATTTTGAGACAAAACAGATCTTACACAAGCACTAACTTGCTTTATGGGGTTTCTATTTTAGGGTGCAGACCCCAAAACTATTGCGAGGGAGAGAGAGAGTGCCCTGACACTAGCCAGTTCTGGAGGCTACGTGGACATCGTTGAGTCCCTACTCAGGCACGGAGTAGACATTAACACTTATGACTGGGTACAATTATGGTTTTTTTTTAAACCACATTATTCATTTCACATCCATGAAAATAAAAAAGACTCATTATGAATTTGACTTGAAATCAGCTCAAAGTTGACACATATCTGAATAACCTGCTTGTGTTTTTAATGAGCATTACTATATTTTAATGTCAGAATGGTGGAACTCCTCTTCTTTACGCTGTACGGGGAAATCATATCAAATGCGTAGAGGCACTACTAGGTATGTTTCATTACTATACAATAAAGATATCTTAAATTCTTGAAAATCCAACTCTATCGGCTTATTTTATCAACTGTTGTGTTTCAGCGAAAGGAGCAGACATGACCATAGAGTCTGACTCAGGATACAGTCCAATGGCCTTAGCAGTCGCTCTTGGTCACAAAAAAAGTATGTGATGACTTTTAATCAAGAAAAAGCTCTTTTTCTTTATGAGTTATTGTTGTATTATGTTTCTGTTCTATATTAACACTGTCATCTCTTGTTTTTCTAGTTCAGAAAGTGTTGGAGGACCATATCCTGAAACTCTACAAATCACCAACATGACACTAGAGCAACTACTACGTAGAAGAGGACAAGCTGACGTGTTTGATTGTAGACCTACACCAGGCGTCATCAGTGATGAGATGACTCAGAGCTCTGCTGCAGTTCCAAGTCACTATAATAGGTCAACACATATGCACAGACATCAACACTGAGTAAACTACATTTATTTCATTTGTATGCATTAGTTTGTATGAATATCAGTGTACAAAAGCAAATGTGGTCCAGACATGCTCTAAAATTTGGGAGGTCTGTGTAAAAAAAAAAAAAAAAAAATGTGGTAGAACGTTTTTTATATGGGTATTTCAATGGAATGGCGCTTTATTTTCAAGGCACAAGGAATATATTGTTAGTGAGTTTGAGAGAATGGAGAATGGTTTCAAGTGCTCTTATGATCCCAAGAAATGTATTAAACATACAATTAAACCCAATTCCAGCCTCTCATTCACTTTTAATACAGAAGGTTGTATGTTTGTGGTGAGATGGTGGGACAGATGTCCAGGAACATCCATACCAAAAAAGGCTGCATTCACATCAGTTCCTGAGGTGGCAAAACAGACGTGTGGTACCACAACATCCCATGCACTGTGCTGTGCTCAGGGTAACTTCCTCTCTCTCATGATGCTTTTTCCCCCAGGACGTCTAAAGAATAAACAATAATCCTCCCAAAAAAGTCGGCACTATTCTCAAACATTATTTTTACTTTGTCCACTGCAGAGGCCTCCTGTATGGGAAAGCTGTGGGTGTGGAGTTAAGAACAAGATAAGCACCGCAAATTCATATCAACATTTTCTGTTCCTTCTTATGAGCCACCTAGATTTCAGTACTAACAGAATTTCTTTTCCCTCCTGAAATGGCAGGTACAGGTAGGTGATAATGTACCAAAAATAACTATAGTATAGACTATTTAATGGATAAATATGGTAAAGATTTTATATCTTTGGAAATCTTTAAAGGCTAACACATAATTAGAACATGAACAATTACTAAATTTGCTAATTTAGATTAAGGCACACTAAAAACTTTAAATTACATACAGCAACTGTAACAGTTAAATAAGGATAAAGTTGTGACATGCTGCTAAGATTGATGTTTTTTTTTTTTTTGTTTGTTTGTTTAATGCTACTCTGCCCTAATTGTTGTGTTTATGTTTTCACACAAAACTGATCAAGCTTCCTCTGACAAATCCAGCAGAGTAAAAATGAAGGATATCTGCAGAGAGTTGTTGTCCTCTGGGTAAAAAAGGCACATCTCTGTGAAGTCTCCATCTTTTTGGCAACCTGCGACAGCACAACCAGAGTCTGTTTGTTTCACGTATTGTCTAACTTGGAAGATATGTGTAGTTTAAGAGTTTCACATACCTTCCATTCTGCACGTTTTTGCAGAGAAGCCTCCTTGAAACTGAACCTTTAACTCTGATACCGTGACAGACTGGGGGAACTCCAGACTCACCCATTGACATTCACCCTGGTAAAGAGATGGTGATGATAAAATATAATGTCCCGTAGCAGAACTGTCATTGTGCTGGTTGTTTTAGGTGTACCTGGTCTGAGTTCCAACACGTCTCCTCACTGCTGTCAAACATGTACTTCTTTCCAAACTGCTTCACATCTCTATTTAGGACTGAACTCACCCTGAAATGTATTATTACGACCGGTTAGTAGAAAACAGTTTTAAAGATAACTTCATTTAGTAATAGTTTTTTTATACCTGCTCTGTGTCTCGCCGCATATCAATGAAGCCATGCTGGTTGTTTTAAATGACAATTTGCCGTAAAGTCGTCAAGTAAGGCGCGACGTGTTTACGACAGTGACATCATCATTATCATTGACGGCTGTTAGTATTTTTTCCGCCACTAGATGGAAGTCACGTACTTCTAAAAAAGGATTGACAGTGGAAGTCATGCAAAACACCAAAACAGGTAGTATATTTTACTTTTTACGTGAGCCCCATGTGGCGGTTAATTAATATTTAAGAGCATAAACATAAAATTTAATCCGGGTCCTCAACTGTGTGCGGTGTTTCTGAAACAAACTGCTTTGTTTGTCTTTATTTGTAGCTGCAGGTCACATTGTTGTCTACAGAAGACTCAAAGGTCAGGGAGATAAAGAATCGATTAGGAAGGCAAGACAACAGGCACTGTGACTCACAAAAGGTGAATCAATCAGCTACAATTGCATCCACCGTAGGAAACATGAAGAAGAACACAGAATAAAACAGCATCATAGATAAGACATAAAATAGGTTTTGTTGTAAAGTTCTTTGTTTTTTCACCAAGGCAGATTGGATAAACCTATAAAGCAACCAATACCAGCATTCGTTTTTACTGCTATTATTATTAGTTAACATTTTCTTATATATATCTCATAGCCTTGGAAGAAGCAATTACATAGCAAGGTGTGATTGTGTGTGTGTGTGTGTGTGTGTGAGGCATAGAGTCTTATTTGGCACATGGCTCATTGCAGATGGAGAACTCCTGCTGAGGTTTTGTCACAGTGCCCCCTTCACTGCAGATAATCAATAGGTCTGAAATACAAAACCTGATGAAACCCAGCCTCCGTGAAAATTGCGCAGGGGCTCGGGAGGCTGAATTGTAAGGTTTGCCCCCCCACCCCCACTCATAACCCTGCCCGGCCAACAACTTGCACCAATCTCACACACGCTTGACTTTGTGAGGCTTGCCCTTACTCTATTATAATGTTGGTTCATACTGCAGCAAGCTTTCGGCTGCATTTCTCAAATTTTAAGTATAAAATGTGAATATCTTTGCAGTCTCATATCTTTAAATGGATGCGATGTATATTTTTCTTAGAAAAGCAGGTTCATCAGTTAACTCTTTAAAACCTGATGTGTCATCACTGACACACCCTGTACATATACAGTTTGGATGGCTCTAACTCTTTCACTGTTTGTGCAATTGGAAAAATTCCAACAGTTACTGAAACCAGAGATGTTGCACTTTATAGGCTTTATTGAGTCATTACAGTAATTTTGTTCATGGCTGTAGAAACTGGAGATGCTGTTTTATTTGTGTAAATTGTAAATGATTGCTAGATTTTGAAAGATCTGAGAAAAAGGTGTTCTAGAAAAAAGGTCAAACTGACTCTTTCACAGCATATTTTCTAACCTTTTTATATTGAGAAAAAATGTTTAGGCGGATTATTTTAGATTTAAGCTTGAAAGGGTTAATCTGTCATGTACTCAGATGTTTACCTGCTAAAAATAATTTCCTGGACTGTAGCCATTTTGGACCTCCACCTGCCCACGTATGTCTCATGTGAGTTTGTGATGAGCTGGCATGGGAGCAGATAATTGTCCACTGGTTCCATAAACATCCAAATAGGCTATTGATGGTGCCAAGGTGGGCTGCAAGGAGCCCACAAAAGATGTTTTTCAGTCCAATGAGCCTGTCACTATTATGATACAGCTTTACAATGGCCGGTATCAGGAGTATTTTTTTGATCTATTTTTTTTTTTTTTTTATAATGTAATGAAAAATAAAACAGCTGAACTGAGTTTAAAATTGTGGTAGTAATTATTACACCACTGCGACTAAACTGAAACATCAAATGCTACCTTTCAGTGTTTAGACACATTTAAATGAATGGCAAAACCAAAACATCTATTTATTTGTTTAATTTGTTTTATCAGGAAAGACTCGTTTTGGTTAAAAGTCTCTTACAACACCATCCAGGCCAAGAAAAATGCAGTAAAAGAATAATCAGGTTGCAGACAGGGTAGCAACCAGAAATGCATATCCACAGACATCATGTAGAATATAAGGTAAGTAGAAAATATATGCAACAGACCAGTTTAAATGGGAAACTCCTTAGGCTAAACATCTACAACTAGAGGATTTTGCCTGAGTGTCATTTGTCATTTTAAATCCCTTTTAAAATGTTCAATGAAAGCAGCTCCCTATGTTTCAGGTCATTTTGCAATTGATTCCAAGCAAAAGGTGCAGCATATTTAAAGGTCTTTTTTTCTGCTCAGTGAAGATCTTTGGAACAGAAGGAGTAAACCCTCAGACTACACCGTAACCACCTGTGCTTTAGTTTTGAAAACTCGATGGAAACATATTTAGAATACATCTATAGATGAAAACACACCAATGTTTCAGTCTGCATGTGGATGAGGCACACTATTAGATCAAGATAGACTGACTTAATTTCTTATCCCAGATTTTACAACAAAAATCTAATTCAACATGGATATAGAATCAACAGTGATGAATGACCTTCATCTTAAACAGTGTTCTTTGAGAGGATGTGTGCATGTATATTACATTGCCATAGACCAGCACAAACATAGATGTTCTAGTCTCCTTTTAGCCTCCCCCCCCCCTTTTTTTTTTTTTAACTAGTTGTTGAATATAGGGCATGGAAGAGTTATAAGAGTCACAATATAAAATACCAAGATCTATGGCATTAGAACACAGACTCAACCCAAGAGCCATATCTCATTGATGATGACAATAATTTTCAGTTCATTGTGGTGGAGGTGTAGCTTCTATTCTATTCTATTCTATTCTATTCTATTCTATGATTCTATGTGGAACAAGCAATTAGTCATGACTTCTTTAAAGAGCATAGACTTCCCTGTCTAGACTAAAATGGATATTTTGTAAAATGAACATTTAACTCTTATATGTATTTTTGAGATTTAAAGAGTGATGGCCTTACACCTCTATGATTATTTTTTTGTACTGAACCTGCACCTGAAACATCAAACATACAATCAAGGAAAATTTATTAGACTACCCCTTGTTTTCTTCAATTTCTTGTTCATTTTAATGCCAGGTACAACTAAAGGTACGTTTGTTTGGACAAATATAATGATAACAACAAAAATAGCTCATAATAATTTAATTTCAGAGCTCATATTTATTCATTTTCCGTGTTTTCTTGATAAAAACCAAAATAACTTCAGTTTTTACATCAATATCTAGCCTATGTCATTATACTGACAAAAACAGTGATATTAGACATTCCATGTTTTCATTTCATTTCTATTTTAATCACATGGCACACACAGGAGTTAGTACTGGATAGCATAACCTTTGTTTTTGATGAGTTTTGATGGTCTAATAATTTTTTCCACGATTGTAGGTCATATAAGTGTATAAGTCAACATAGACAAATGAGACACTTTTATGGGAAAATAAAAATATGCAGAATACTTTTCAGCATTCCAAACACTTTCAAGTTAAGGTTTTATCTATTTGGTTCACATGTGCATAATATGCAAATAAACTCTGAGGTCCTTGGTTTAAAGCAGTGGTTCTTAACCTTGTTGGAGCTACCGAACCCCACCAGTTTCATACGCGCATTCACCGAACCCTACTTTAGTAGTCAAATTCAAGACATATAGTTTTTCTGCAGGTGCACAAATCCAAGAGCAGGCAGAGTGGCCTTATCATCAAATCTGGATCTCTTCACCTTGAATTCAGCAAGCATTGTGTTCTTATATTCCCCATCTCCATGCAGCTTCTCGAAGTGTTCCTTTAGTTTTGCCGGTGCGAGGCTAGAGTTGCTCAACTTGGCGTTGAAAATCATGCAGATAGGACGCTGACACACATCCCATTCTGTGATACATGAGAATCCATATTGTACATATTCGTCCGACCACTTTCTTTTTTTGCTCGACATAGTTAGTATGGATTAAAATATGAATAAAGTAATTACACGACGTACTACCATGACATTCACACGTTGGATCACTCCTGAGTGCGCTAAATTCCTTGCAGCACTGATTGGCTGAGCAATGTCACATGATCATCTGCAGCCAGTGATGGCCAAGCGGGGCATGTCATCTCGTATAGACGTGATAAGTCAGTGTGTGTTGACCTCTGTGGCAGAGGTTCCACCGACCCCCTGAGACCAACTCACCGAACCCCTAGGGTTCAATCGAACCAAGGTTAAGAACCACTGGTTTAAAGTCTGCTTAAAACAATGGTTTGTCCAGGTGTTTGTTGTTATTTTTATATTTTATTTTGTACAGAGACATTTTGTGAAATGAAGTTTGAAATTTTCTTGAATTGAGGTAATAATACCTCGTTGGACTAGACTGGACTGGAATAGCTGTATTAGAGAGGACAGGTCATCAGACATTAAAGCAAAGACGAGAAATTGTGATTTATTTTTTTTTAACAACATCTTTTAGTTCATAGTGGAAAGTATCTCTGTTGCTGTGTGATGTTGTTGCAGAGGAACAGTATTTTAGTTTTCAGTTCTTGTCAGTACACCTTTGGCTTATTTATTTATTTTACTTAACTTGCCCTGGGCTCTCCGGTGTTAAAGAAAAGGAA
This sequence comes from Maxillicosta whitleyi, assembly GCA_029822895.1. Taxonomy (NCBI): domain Eukaryota; kingdom Metazoa; phylum Chordata; class Actinopteri; order Perciformes; family Neosebastidae; genus Maxillicosta; species Maxillicosta whitleyi. The sequence continues at coordinate 22,720,017 of JAPSES010000258.1, forward strand.
AACATCCCAGTCTCCATCCCTTTCTATGGATCTGCTTCAGAATGTAAGGGGTTTGTTCATAGTTCTTGGACTTCCTTTCCAGCAGTTTTTGCGCAATCCTCCCGACAGACACAGCGGTGGATGAGCTGACAGAAATATGAGAATCACTGACCCTCCTTGGTGTAGAAAATAAAGTAGGCAACACTAAAACCATTCCACAGCAACTACACTGATAATGTCTGTGTGCGCTGGGGATGGGACTGCTTTCACATTTACTGTCCCTTGTTAAATAATTGGCAGCCAATGCTAGGAAGTAATCCTGATTATCTCAAGATGGCAGATTAATTGGTTTATCACTAGTTATGAGCTGGAATCATTTAACCAATTAGCTGACTAAAATATATATATATATATATAATTAGCAACTGTTTTGTTCATGATAAATTTTGCTTTTCATTTATGATGATTTGTCCGATTTTCTGCCACTTTTTGTCACATAGTCAAGGCAGAATAGAATGTTTAATTGATTTATTAAGAAAACAAATGAGTCCATTTGTTAGTTGATAATGACAATGATGAACTGTTAACCCTACTGTACATTTCAGATCATTGTCAGCTCAATTTTTTCTTGGTTTTCTTGGGATCCTTGCTGGCTGAGCTTGTTAGAGGATTATCTTCACTCTGCCACTGATATGATTTAAATCTGTCTCCGTCTTCTTACACTTTCACTGCAACTGCTGCTGTTGCTCTGAGTTTTTGTCACCTCTGTTTCTGGGTCATGTCCCATGTGGCAGGATTAGTGGTTAGCAAACTAACTTTGGACTTAACCCTGACTGGCTTTTTGGTCTCACCACAGTGACTCGCTTTTCACACTGTGTTCATCACCATGGTAACACAGCCTGCACATGTAACCTGGAGACTGTCAGGTACAATGATGTAAAAGGAAAGTCTGCTAATAGTAGATGTTTATATGTTTAAAGACTGAAATTAGGAATTAGAGGAATTAGGAATTAGAGGAAAGAGCCAACACTGATTTATTAGCTGATATTACGGAAAAACCATAGCTTTTTTAAACTGTTTACTTCTGAAATGATAAAACGAGTCAAAGTAATAATTATATAAATGATATAAATAAAATAAATACATATATGACTCAGCATCATACTTGAAATAATCAATAAATCAGTTGTGAAATGATTACATTTCCTTTGGACTGAATATGTGTCAACACAACTGGATGACTTTCATCCCCAGAACTAAAATGATTATTAACATCTGAATTTAATTTTAGCATTTCACAAAGTCATCACAAGGGCTGGACTGGACCATTTAGTGGGCCAGATTTGGCCCCCGGGCCGCGTGTTTGACACCCCTGGTTTAGGCTGAAGTAAAGACTTATTTTACGTAACCCTATTTACAATTAACAAAACAAAGAAACAAAAAAATGTTCAATGTAACCATTACCAAATATACAACAGAAGAGAATACACAGCAAATATGCCGGTGTTAATTTAACACCAAAAAGTGTCTATGTGTCCACACTGTGCAGTGTAAAATTAACACTTTCAACACCATGATTTAACAATATAATTTTAACAAAAGCACCACACACAGTGTTGTTTTAAATCAATGTGATGTTAATACAACACCAACAATCTATTTAACACTGACACCGACTATTTAACACTCCCATATTTGCTGTGTACATGTTTAATTTGAATTCAGATAAATCATGTCCTAATTTCAACTACCAATATTAATACGAGCCTTTTAAACAAGTATTTTATTTAGTGAATTCTGAGCTCTGTGTTTTTTAATAATAGTTAATTTGTACATCTTTTTCAAAAGTTTTAATTGTTTTAGACAGTTTGAATCAATCTTCGGAACAAAAATACATCTACTTTTTATATTTGTTCTTGCTTTAGCTTTTTATAAAAATGTGAAATTTAATAATCCTTTCATTTTCCTCAGTGTGCATTGTAATGTAATCAGTGCTCTCCAAGTTCATCCCAAATTAATTTGCATCACTGGCAGCGTGTTTAAGTGAGATTCTACCCCACACAATATTTTTGGATCATTTTAAGACTGTGTCCATGGCTGAGCTGCAGAGTCTGTATCACTGATGGGTAAACACTGAAACACATATTTTTCAACTACTTTCCTTCCACATTTGTAATTCCAGCTGAGAAGTTTCGTCTAAGTCATTTTCGGAGCCACGTTCTGACAGTTTGTTAAATGTCCAATAGGACAGATGTGAAATCTGTGGCAGTGTGACTCTTTACCTGTCTAGCTGACCTAGATACAAATATTTTAGTTAACCATAAAGACCCAGTGTTACTTTTGTGGCAGTTCTCATTTTCTTTATATGTAATCATTCGTAAGTCATTTATCACCATTTATGATAATATTATCCTCTGTATTTTGCATTTTTCAGTAAAAATCATGTATTTTCCTATGTTTATTTCACTGATCATGTAGCTGTTCACAAAATGTCAAATTAAAGTTGAGGTTTATTATATTAAAAAACAAAAGAAGAAGAAAACTAAAGAAAAAGTGACTTTTTCCAGCAAAGTCTATCACTAACTGATCTAAAAACAAGCCTCACCATCCACTGTCATTGATCCAGCTCCATGGGTTTTACTGGTAAATCAATGTTGTAGAAGATGACAGTGTTTCCATGGTAACTACAGAGCCTCTCGATGTCCAAATGGGTCATATCTGATGACCATGAAAAGATAACAACTATTATTTACGTGTATTAACAAAATAAATGGATCAACATGTAGTAAACAGTTCAGATGGGTAAATACTTTTGGTGGATGTTTGGGTCTTTATGGGTTAAAGCCATCTTAGAATATTTTATCTTCCTCATCCTCTGCATACTTTCACCTCCTTTCAAATTAATTTTAGTTGTTTTTTATTAGAAACCAAAGAGCAAGACGCTGAAATATTTAGACTCATAAGTAATAGATTACACTTGGACTGTTTTGTTGCAGTCATGAGGCCTTGAGTGAACATAAAACACTTTCATCACCTCACTGTGACAATAAAAAAGTTAGATAACTCAATGAAGTGGAGACCTTGGAGTTTTGTGTCTGTTCATCTCAACTGGAAATTGGAAGAATTTACGCAGCACCTTCAGGAAACCTACATGTTTAGCCTCGATGACACAGTCGGCATCACTAATGTTGGGCTTATTTTTCCTCCATATTTGTAAAAAAAAAAAAAAGTCTTTGTCAACCACATCTGTTGTCATTAGTCCTATTGTAAACTCCTTTTTCTTCAGAGGTAAAGCTAGGATTGTGTGCACTTCATTAATGACATGACTTATTGACTAGCATGGCGCTGTTGTTCTTCAGCATGGGGGATAGTAATAATTTCCAAACATTTGTGAGCTGGAAGTTTATTTTAATGGTATGAATAAAGAAGATGGTGATTAAAAAGTTACCGCGGTGTGTCATCTGAAATGGGAGTATGGGCGAAGTGACTGTATTGAGATGTAAATAAGTAGTGCTTCAGGTGGTAAAAACAGTCACTATGGTCTATTCCAGAGTTTATGAGCTGTGGGCACTTGTGCAGTTTGTCTTAATGAGCTGGGTGATTAATGCATGTGCTGCTGTCAGCGAAGGGACGCAGCACTGGAGAAACAATAAAACCCAGCAAGCCACTCGTTTTTGGTCTGCATGGCAAACTGATAGCGCTGCCTCTGTGACTTTACTGAACTTTCCTCTTGTTTAATTTGGTTAAGAAGAAGTGTGCCTGCAAGGTAGAAACTCAAGTCAGTTTGTTGGAAAATTGGAGTTGTCGTCGTATGGTGTATATTAAAGCAGCCGTAAAAGTATTTGGAACTGGTAGTGGTTTCATACCCATTAAATCTGTCATTAGGGGACAAATCCGTTGTTGATGAAAGCTTTGGTTAATGATTAAATACAAGCCCAGCTGCTTAAAGCCACAGACAGCGTCTTCTTAAAAGTGGGTAAAATTTGCCGGAAATTAGAATGACATGATAGTGCTCAGAGGCAGTAAATCATTTAGTTTAGGAAGACAACATTTGGCATTCTTTGGGGTCCAACTAATTTTAATAAAGCAGGAAATGGGCAGAAACGTGAGGCACATCTGTCTCACTGCTGGCGCAATTAACGCAGGATTTTGAGTCGCGGTGCCGTTTTCTGGCAGAGCTCCTCACTCATCTCCGTGTTGAAATTTTCTGCTCCAGTTTGAGTGAGGTTCTTTAATTAAATCATTAAAAAGCAGAGCATTTGCACAATATGCTCCGCTGCCTTCATTACAAAGCACAATCACTTGTAATTTATTCACTCACAATGAGGGAGTGTTGGATTTGATTCCTTGTCTGTAGCTTTGTTTTGCGTGAACACTGAGGGAGCTCATTTTCTCCTTCATTTTCTGGTCGTCTTCCAGGCGATGTAAAGGTGTACTTGAATGCTTTCACGTTCCGAATACTGAGACATTGACGGATGGTTGGAGTATAATAAAACTCTAGGATTGTTCTCTGTCCTGGGGATTAAGACCCACCTGCAGTCAGAGTTATGTGGAAAACATACACTACAGCTTTGTTTTGGTAGAAAAATAACATACAAACAAATAGGGACCACGGCTGAATGAATCACAGTAAATTGTGGTCACGATAATGATGTTGCACAGGAGTCAGTGGTGGAATGTAATGAAGTATTTTTACTTCGTTACTGTACTTGAGTATTTTTTTTTTGTATTTGTACTTTACTTAAGTAAAAATAATAATGCATTCTTTTACTTTTACTTCACTACATTTTGTGGCAGTTATCTGTACTTTCTACT
>JAPSES010000258.1:22783030-22797390 GCA_029822895.1 Maxillicosta whitleyi
ATATATATATATATATATATATATATATATAGTTAAAGATAAGATATGACTGTACTGATCCCACTGTGAAGACAATGCAATGAAGATGCAATACAAAGAGCCAACAGCAGAACAGATAAACAAAGCATTTGGCAAATTTAAGGGAAAAAAAATAGCAAGACAAAAAAAAACAAAAACAAAAAAAAAACAGTTGTCCAGTACATCAAGACAAATTCAATAAGTATTCGAGTGGAAAGAAGAAAAGTTATTAAATCCTACCCCCTCTCTCATTTATACAACTTAAGCTTAACTTAATTAGCTTCCTTAATAATAATAATAATGCTACATTTATTCTGAGTCATACTAATAAAAAAAAAACAGATTAGCAAAATTATTGGATAAAATGTCTAAAACCTACTCAATAAAAGTGAGTAGGTTGCTGAGTAGACTTTACTCTATACAGTTACATTTAAGAGCTATAACACACTATAAAAAATTAGGTAAAACCCACCAAACATATCCCAATAGATTACATAATAAATTACTCATAAAAGTGGGTAATAACAATTTCTAATTTTGAATAGGAATATAGTCATCTATTTAATTGTTAATATTATTAACTAATTATCACAAGCAATTATAGCTCCATCTTTAACCCTAGTGAATATGTGAGAAATCAGAAATGAATATTTTAGTCTTGTGTTTTACTTTTAATTACCTTTAAATGGAAAATCATTCAAGACTCTCATGAAACAAAGGAGCAGCTTAGCTCATTGTGCATGAATATGCAACTGAACACAAATATTCATTCAGCAAAACAAAATAAAGCTACTTAAAAGGATCAAACACACCATAACTCTGCTATAGAAAAAGAACAACACCTCTTAACAACTCAGAACACTGTAAAACACAACATGCTCCTCCAACATGTCACAGTATTATAGGGTAGCTTTTATTATATTATTATAAGTAGCAGCTGTTACAGTAAACACATAGGTAGTGTATGTAGAATTTAACCATAACATAATAGATTTCATTGGCAACTATTACTGTTGACTCAAATAGAACTGATTTACATAGTTTATACTTACCAACCCCCAAAACCCCTTTTTTACAGTGTAGAAAATGCAGAAGACAGTGCAGCTCTCTCTTGCAGCAGCTTTAAAGGATTAGATGTTATAATGTGACATGTATTTTCAAGAACATTTACATATTGATGGGAACTAAAATAATTCTTAGCCAGTTTTTTTTATGTGTTCAGTGCATCCTTAATATATTATGAGGTATGTCCTAGCTTAGCAGTTACAGCTTCTGTGAGCTGGCACATTTCCTTGCATCCCACAGGGCATTTAGTCGTTCAGTGGCTTTAATGTCTGTACCATAAATACACCATCAACAATCCAGCCCTTACACAGCTCCACAGAGCTTGTACACATGTAGAATTAAAACTATCTCTCTGGCTCTTTCCTATTTGCTACCGAGCAAAACTGTCGCAATGAAGAAAACAGGATTATTATATTGACTAAATATGCAGATTCCATCAATATTAATCATTACAAGTGTGATTTTGAACAGTTCTCAACACTGATCTACAGAACAAAAGCTACACTTACTATGAGGAGAAAATGACCAAGAGTTTAACCTGTGTCATTAACTTGAAGTGTATTATGCGGGGAATCTACTTCAACACTATTGAAACATAGAGAGGAAAAACAGAGTAACTAAGGCTCTGTAAGTACCTCTTGATATGGATTACTCCTGTGATTCAGTTATCATCTGTTCACAAACCCTGTGTTATAATCACCACAATGGTGATGTACAATGTAATTAACCCTGTTTAGCTGTCGTGTTTTACCTTAACATCGAACCGCTGTAGCATCTAAAATCTCCTCTCTTGCGTGTGTGCAGCTCCCCCATCACCCTCAAGGTCTGCCACTATGAATAATAATGACCATATTCTCCGCATCAGGCTAATACTGCCATTACAGCCAGGGTTGTTTACTGTCCATGTAAAATGTATGATTACGGACAAAAGGTGAGAGCTCAAGAACACATTAAACATCATTGACCTCGGCCACTCAGGTACTCTTCGTGTACTGAAGTCCTAATGAAAGCAATAAGGCAGGGACCCAGCGGTGTATGACACTGTCAAAGAGCCATTTACTGAAATATCTCTATCCGGGACACCCATATTTGCTACTTACCTGAAGCTAGTTCGCTGTAGTATAACCATAATTACTATGTCAGAGTATTTTAGCTGCAGAGCATCACATTCTTTCCAGGTCACTCACTATTTTTAATAATACGCCATTATCATAATGACTACAGGGAATTACACAAAGCTTCAGCCACTGTACATGATGTTGTCACTTTGCACAACCCCGTGCTTGCATTGCTAACATCAGCAATGGTGAAATACTAAAAGCCCATCAGCTTTCTTTCCAGATACTGCACACTACAATGGCTGCATTCTCTCATTCAAAGGAACATAGATAGCCTCTTCTTTAATGGCTCCGATGTGAATATGTGTATGTGTGTGTGTGTAGGGCCTCTCTACTGCTGTGTGTTTGTGCTCAATCATGCGTGTGTGTAAATGTCACTATACACTAGGATGTCTTTATATCCTAAGTTTATCAAAGAAACCAATGCACATGTTTTTTTTCCTCTTTACATTTAGTAAGCTAGACCCCTGTCACTATGCTTGGGAGACCCTGTGTCCTCCATTTCTCAGCCAATCGATTAACATCGTATGAAAACCACTTCTTCAGAGGGAAACCAATTATGTTGGTGGCGAGAAGTAGCCATCTCCAGGGCTTAGTCGTAATTGGCAGTCACGCTACATGGCAGACCATAGCCATCCTCGGACTAATTCTACTGAGTGCATAATGTATTAATTAACAGGTATTGATACTGCTAAGCTATATCAATATCATATTAATCCGCATGGCTCTCCTCATAAACTCATTTGTGTATGCCTGCGCCTCGATGAGTTGTCCTCCCTTTTTTGCCATCACTTTTCGTAATTTCTCCCCTGCTGCCTCCGTCTTACTCAATCCCTGTTTTCTCTCCATATTCCTTCTTTTTCTTGGCATTTATTGACTGGTCAGTTGGCCGTGTCTCACCAATTAGAATACGGTGCCATTGATTGCGTGTGTCAGCTGTTGTCTGCGCTGAAATATGGCTGCACACTATTAACTGGTGAGTGGATGGTAGTTTGTATGTCAGTGCTGGACAGGGTGAAAAGGTATTGTAATTGCTGCTGTGACCTCTGCGATGTGGCAGACTTTTATCAACGCTTCATGTCATTGTGTTACTGGAGCTGGACAACCGTAAAGTGTCCCGGGTGAACTTTCGTCACACATATTTTTCATTTGGGTTCAATACAGTGCAGCTCCAATGCTTTATTGCCCAATTTGAATATTTTGAGTTGCTTCAGCATTGTCTTACTTTATCGTTACTTTATCATTGTATGTATAGCACAACTCAGTAATGCTGAACATATATTAGCACTTGTAGAGAAGGTACGCTATATGTTTTTTTGGGTTTTTTTAAAGAAAGGATACATTTTTTCTACACACTGCACACATGCTGTTCTGCAGTCAGCTTAAAATAAAAAGGTAGTTTGCTTGGTAGGAACATTAACCGACACAAATGCAAGACAAAAACAAAGACAAAAACTACATTTATTTCAAGGTGTTCCTTGAGGTCAAACATTAAGTCCTTGGACAAACAAACATTTACTAGCACAGCTAACCAATCTGCAGAACACCTTTTATGATGTGTCTTAAATCACAGTAAAATATGAATTTACTGATGCCAGAGCAAATGTTGCATTTGTCCTTTTTAGTAAAGCTGTTATGTTTACTTATTTTAACTGTAACTGTAACTCAATTTCATACTTTGTAGTTGTCTGGTATATGTTTTATCTTCCATTCTAGTGCCACAGTTCACAGAATCTAGTCAACATTTTTACTGTTTAATATTCTATTATTTTAATAATAGGTTAATAGTAGGTTCCATAGTTTAATCAGATGCCTCCACTATTCTCTCATTATGTTAAAGAAAGTTATTTTAATGTCTAGCAGTTATGGCCAATCATGTATTTGTGAGGTCATTACAGTCTTGACCTTTAACCTTTAGTGTCCAGACCAAAAGCGAATAAGGGTGAAGCCTTATTCACCCCTTGGCCCTCTCCCTTACCCCTACCCCTCTGTTTTGCATCTACACGTGAAGGGGTAATGTTGTCCTAATTTTCGATGAGTCTGAGGGGAATGGCAGGGGGACTACAACCCATGAAATTTAGAGAAACTGACATTTTTCAGGACCACATTACGAATGGAGGGGTAGAAGAAATTTTCCATAATTCTGTTCAAATCATTAGCTAGATGGAGGTAAACACAACCAAAAAGCAGTGGGACAGGAATGTGATGAAAGACACACACAAATGTACATCTTTTCTTCAAAAACAACTTAATCATTTGATCGGGTCTTTAATGTCATTTCGCTTTTCTGCACTTTATAGTTGAAAGGTGCAAAAAGATGACCAAAGCCCATGCAACAGAGATGGTTACAGCTACTAATGGAATGGCGAATACTTTCAGAAACAAAGGTGTCACATCTGTTAATAGGGACATCCATAACTGCTGATGATGTAACAGGTTGTGAAGGGTTGTTCCATTTTATTGGGGAACGTTTCAACCCTTACCCTTTGCAGCTACTTTTCAAGGGGTAGTGCCAAGTGCAAGGGCCAAGGGTTAGGGTTAAGAGGGAGAGCTAAGTGATGAATTGGGTTTGTGCCAAAGTGAATACCAAATTAATAAAAAAAAAATAAATCTTTCAAGGGCTTGCTGAGATCGCAACCATAAGAATGGATGAGTAAGCCACAGTAACTTCAACCTTTGACCTTTGGCCACTGAAGTCTCTTTAGTTCATTCTTGTGTCTGAATAAACATTGGTGCCAAATGTTGCAAAATTCAACTAAACTGTTCCTGAGACACTTGTTTTAAACCTACTGGGGGCAGACACAGATTCATCAGAATAGACCTGCCATTTTACTGTAAACATAAGCAGTCACATAAGTGTAGTGTACGACTCCTGTTACTATGACGATCCAAAGGATACAAAGTCTTCAACAATGGTACAATGAGGGCAACATGCAGTCATAAATGGCGCCTTCCTGTTCCTCTCCCTGGAGAGTGTGGGGAGACATGTGAAGATGCAGAGGGTAAAAATAAAGCAATGAGGTATTGGGCACTCAACCCTCCTGTGGAATAGGACTGGGTATCCCAAGCTCAGAAAACCCATTTGTCTCTGGTGAATGTATTGGCCAGGCTGCTAGTATCTCTGTTTGCACTAGATCCCACTGCCTCAGAGGGGAAAAGATTGGAGACACAGAATGTAGGTGAAAGAAGAGTACAAAACAAAAGTGAGGGGAAAAAAAAAAAACTGCCCTACAATTCTATGGAAAATAAGATCAGAATGCCAGAACGTCTGGACGGACAGCTGGGATTAAGAGAACACGGTGTCCGTGTGTGTCACATGGTCCTTTCTGCTTTCTGTACCTGTAGCCTGCAGTGCTAATGCTTCAATTGCCACACAAGCTTCCATCTCACAGGAATCTCTGTCACTCTCCCAGACAAAGCCAGAGAAGATAAAGGAGGCATGTTAGTAGCCAGACACCCACTGGCTTTCATGTAACTGGATGCTCCTCAGGGGAGCAGCATTCAGTGAATGGCAGGCAGAGGTGGGAGGTGAGCGATTGTTAGACGGACACTTCTGAAGCTATTCCTTTCCCATTTAAGTGGAATATATGCTCCTTACACAGCTCTGGGAATTGTGCCACGGTCTGTTCCATACTCCTTTTTAGCTCACCGACCGATAGGCCTTGAGCTATTGTGAAGGCGCCGTGTCTGGCATGGTCTTTGTCGTCATCGTCTTTGTTAACCATTTTTTCAAACCTCTTCTGCAACAAAACTACTGGTCAGATTCATTTCAAATTTTGGATGTAGCTTCCTTTGGACAATATCTACAAAGTTCATTCGCAGTTTTGAGAAATTTTTATTTAGAATTTTTGACAAATTTTTAAAATATTTAAAAAAATTGCCTTTACATATAATGGGCAATATTTTGATGGCGTATAACATGGAAATGGCTACAGATATCAATGTGGTTACTAATGAGCACTGATAGGAAGTCATATAAGGACTTTTGGGTTCATGACCTTTGACCTTGAGTGACACTGAAGGCTGAATAGGCTCTACGCACAGCCCCACTACTTCCTGAACTTAAAGTAGCTCCTTTATTTCCTGTCTTTCATTATTGGACACACTGATGAATCCAGATTTGTCTGACCACAGTAGTCATAATAAGAAATAGTAGATGCACCTAGATTAATCAGTGTGTCCAATAATGAAAGACAGGAAATAAAAAGAGCTACTTTAAGTGCCATTTCAAGGTCACCAATATCTATATTTTAACAATTGTCTCCCCCGAAACTACTGGTCAGATTAATTCCAAATTTTGTACGTAACTTATTTGGCACAATGTCTACAAAGGGTGTTCACAGTTTAGACAAATTTAGATTTTTTAGTTTCTGGCAAATTTTTGAAATTAAAAAAAAAATGCCTATACTGATAACAGTCCCTATTTTGATGGTGTGTAACATTGAAATGGTTAGAGATATGAATTAGTTACTATAGAGCACTGATAGCAAGTCATATATGGACAGGAAGTCATAATTAGTAGATTTCCTACAGTAAAAGTACCGGCCACTTCTATTTGGACATTAATCTCCTGCATCAAGACCACAAGACTCAAACATAGCGCCAGAACCTGACAACCTCACAAATTCAAGTTATTGATTATTAATAGAACCGTGAAATACAAGGTCATTGGTCCTACTTTTTATTCTACTTCCAGTTTTTAACCTCTGAAATTCCCATATTTATGTATTCCTGCCTTGCTCACAAATTCTCTGGCCCTGCAGTTTAATAACACACATCTCCTTGAATGACTTTCTTGTCTTTCCATCATGGGTGAGTGCAGCTGGGTAACACTGAGCTTGTACTGTTAAAGCAGTAAAATAAACATCACCACTGTTTGTCATACACTGTATCCAAGGGCAACATCTCTTTTCTCTGATGATAAGCGGCCAACTGTCTGATGCAAATGAGTCTCACGTACTGAGGTTGCTGAACCTGAATGCTGCCGTTTCCTCCCGCACAGATGGAACAATGTCAGCACATGATGATAATGTCTAGAGGGCGTTGTGTTTATGTGTCTGCGTGCATGTACTGTACACGCTCCTGTTTTAATAGTTCAAGGTGACAGTTCATAAATCAGTATATCTGTGACCCAGAGGCTGCAGTTCATAAAATCATTTGTCGTCACATCCCTCTACCTCTTTATTCCAGGTGTGGTATTTCATTACCGGGCTCCTCACGACCGCTATGCTCTGTCCTTCGCCGACGCCAAAAGGGTGTGTGTGGAGAATTCAGCAGTCATTGCAACCCCAGGCCAGCTGCAGGCTACCTTTGCTGACGGCTACGACAACTGTGATGCTGGATGGCTGTCCGACCAGACTGTGCGGTGAGGCTTTAAACTTAGCATAAATGAGCAGTGGGAGGTTCAAAAGCCAAACTTCAGGTTTGTTGCGGTTGGAATGACTCATGGGATAGCTCCATTTTTACTGCTACTTTTCCTTATTTAAGTTTTACAACCCAGCATCTTTGATTGTGTTAAATTTGACTTAGTAGTTGTGTTGTTGTAAAGGTCATGTTCAAGGGTGAAATATCAGCAAAGCCGCATGAAGACGAGACAAACATCAACGATTAATAATTACGGTACCATCAACAGCCCCATAAATGTTGTCATGGCAACAAAGATTGTATTGTTGCCATCTAGAATAGTATTTGCAAACTGTGAAATTAATCTTTCCAGTAACTACCTTTTTAATTATTTAAATAGAAATTCACGCCTGTCCTTATTAAAGTACTGTCAAATTATTCTTGTGATATTTGCTACATGGCTACACAGGACACCAAACACAGGGTTGAACCAGAAAGTTGTCTATCAATCCTGATGTTCGTAATCTTGACAGCTCATCCAAATGTCCCGGTCTGAGCAGTAACTAGCAGTGCTGAGTTGGGTTTTCTGACAGCTTGTGCATGTAAGGTCTGATTTAAAATGGCTGTCACATATTTGTTTCAAGCACAGATGATAGGAAAAATAAATGCTCACTGCCATTAGGAATATGTCAGAAAACTTGGTGCAGTAACTTAGTTTGATCTACTGGAGGTTTCTATAAAGATAGCAACATAATTGGACCTAATTACTTGTTTGCACACTGGAAATGCAGTTAACTCCATCTGCCCCTCTGAGCTGTCAGTCAGGTTGCCACTTGTACTTCAGCTTGCCGCTTTCCATTAAGCCACACTTAACATTACCAGTCAGAGCTTGTCTCTCAAACATTGTTCTTCACATCAACATTTTTAATTTCAATTCATTGTTGCGTCTGTAGCCAAACAGATTGGCTGTTTTCTTCCTGACAATTTCTCTCAACTTCCTGCGGCACAGCTTCCCTTCCTATTTCTTCCTCTCCTTCTGCTCTGTGCTCCTGTTGTTTTCACATGGGAGATATATAATTGGTCCAGATCCAGGAGGCTTTGACTGCACATCAGCCAGGAGGAAAGTGTCCAATTAATACTCTGGAAAAATACAGACATCAGTCATCGCCTCATCAGCCACCAGGCAGAAACGGGAAAAAAGAGAAAGGGCAGAGTTACTACAAGACTCAGTTATCTCTCATGGTTGCTTGAAGTACTTCGGCTTTTTCCTGTGTGTGCAGTTGTGTGCGTCTGCGTGTCCTCTACATGTATGTCTGATTGTGTGTGTCGTTTCCTAGTACTTCATAAGCCCCCGTATGCCCAGCATAATCTTTTAATCAGCCTCTTTGCCTGTGCCCCGGTGCTGCTGAAATCAATGTTCTTGTGGAATAATTGCTCAGCCGGAGCTTGAATATAGATCGCTGTTTTCTCAGCCCCACCAGCACACCACGCCACTGAAGGAATTCCTGATTCCTCTAACCTCTCCTTGACTTCACTCCCTTCACTCTTTGTCGCTCTTTTTTTCTGTCTAAATCCTTACAGTAAGTGGTCTTCTTCTAGTGCCACAGTATTACACACTTTTAGGAACTGTTAAAAATAAAACAGTCAGGTAATTATCATGTGAAACCCATGCAGAGGGCAGAATAATTAAAAGAAACAACATACTGTATCTGTTGAATTGCTTTCCAATTACTGTTCTGAGGTAGTTGTGATATTTTAATTCTGTTAATGCTGAATAGCAGTTTCAGGGAAAGATTTTGTGTTTATTTGGTTTTATTCTGTGGTAAATAGTTACATATTCAAGGAAAGAGGATGTGCTTATAAGTTCATTGTATTCAGGGGCAGAAGATGATAAAAGTGCATTTCAGTTCTTTTTTTGTATGCATGTGAACACAGACTCATCCATTGGGGGAAAAGTTTGTCTTTTGCCTCCTTTTTTATGACCATGCTGTATTAATCCCTCACTGTCTCTGTTTCTGTCCCTTTCTCTCCAGGTACCCTATTCAATCTCCTCGGCCTGGTTGCTATGGTGATCGCGAGGACTCACCTGGAGTCCGTAACTACGGCAATAGGTCCCCCGATGAGCTTTTTGATGTCTACTGCTTCGCCAAGCAGCTTCAAGGTAGGAGTCAGGAGCTTCGGCCATAAATTTGGGTTTAGTCATGCATGGGTCCACTAAGCCCTGGGTGTGCTGCACAAGAGCGCTGTGACTAGGACTTAATAATCTGTTAGCAGAGAAAGGAAGAAGCCAGTGAGAGACGACAGAGGGGAGAGCCTGTAGAGCTGAGAAGGAAACAGGCAAATAGTTTTAAGTCTGGCCATCTTGTTACAACTTCCTGCAGGCAAAAGTGAAGTGGGTCAGTAGTACTATCCTGAAAGTTTTCTTCTACAGGCTGACAAAATGTCTGAGAGATTTACAGCACTATTTCAAGGGGTTGGTTTTTCTTTAAGTGGAGTGGTATGAGATACTTATCCATAATCAGTGTATTACCTGCAGGAGATGTCAGTCAGTCCCCACTTTGGAGAAGCAGTCTGAGTAAAAGCACAGCAGCTGAATGGTGTGTTACTATGTTCAAGATGAGCAACAAAGTGTTTTTTAGTCGGCTGGTAAAAACGATAATCTCATCCAGCAGAACACAGGAGCTGCTGGTTTATCATTGACTTCAGGGCTTAGTTTATTATGGGACTTTGGGGTTTTATATTAGTTTAGCCCATAAGGACCCAGCGTTACTTTTATGGCAGTTCCCAAATTATTTTTTTTCTCTATATTTAACCTTCCTCAAAGGTCCTGAATGGATAAAAAAAAAAGTGGATTGCAGGTGGATTACACCTTCATCCCAGAATCAGTGGTGTTTTTAAGGGACAAAGACTGTATTTCCCATGAGCACTAGCACCTACTTTCCTGAGGGCATAAGTGTGGCCAAGGTCTGCATTTGTTTTGAAGCCAATGACTGAAGAGCGGATCCTGTTTACAACTCTACATTTCTTTTTTTTAAGACAGCAACTTGCAGGATGCAAAGTGACATTTGAAACGAGACAAGAAAACTTAATTAAATCTGTTTGTAGTGCAGTTTAATAACTAGCATGAGAACGAAAATGAAACTTAATTTTGGATGTCCAGCTCCTGCGTCTATGTCTCCTTTACTCCAGAGTGTTACTCACACACTGGTGCTTTAAGGCATTTTCCAATAATATATGTATAATATATGCTTTTCCACAAAGTATTCAAGTATTTTCATAAATGACTTCCGTCATTCAACAGCGTCATCATGCTGCATTAGCAGTTCAGTTCTAGCTCTTTCAGCCTCCTGCATTTACACTATTCTACTGTTAGAATTGTCTTGTTCCTGAAGGACAGTTTAGTATCCAGGCGTGAACATTAAACTCCATACAGAACCATTTCAATCTCACCTTCCAAACCCTTTAGTTTGGGACTGAAATAATGCTACAAATATTACCAATACCAAAGAGCTAGCTGTATAGCTAACGCAGAAGCATTTATTAAGTGTTTGACTGAGCTACAACAGCCACTATAATAAAATAAAATGTTCCAATGCACATGTATAAAGAAAAGAAGCATTCTATACCTGTGTAGAAGGAAGAAGGTCAACTCCAGCTCTGTTTTCAGTCCTTTTAACTCCCTTAGTTCTCTTTATCCAGGGTCTCTGCACATTTCTGACAAGCAAATATCATACTTTTTAAGACCATTTTAAGACCTTTGAGTATAAAAAATAAGACCACTACCGCGGAACAAATATATGTACGGTAAAAAAAAAAAAGCACACTCTAGGCTCGTCTGCAGAACCCACAGTTTGTCTGCCTTTAGTGTAGCGGTTGGAGCGAATGCAGTGAAAGCACTTGTGCTGGGACCCAGAGACACTAAAGACAAAGCTGGGGTTGCTCTTGCATTTGTGATTGTTGGGGTGAACATTCACATGGGGACCGTTGTTGCCTGACTAGCAGCATAGAGCGTATGCTTTTCCCCTTTCATGTGAGCGTCAAGGGCTTTACAGACCATTGTTCCTAACTTGATGTCTTTCCAACATACTTTACATCACATTTATTCTGATGTTGTTTTTGATACCTAACTGTATTTCAGCTCCTCAACAACTTATCACTTAACTTGTGCTTTCTCATCTCGGTTCATGTTCACATATACCTGTTCCAACCACTTCTTCTTTGTCTGTTCTACTACATAGCTAAAAGAACACACTGCCCCCTGTGGTGTGATTCCTGATGATAATAATAATAACTGAATGTATAAACTGTGTCTTCATCCACTGTTATTTATCACTACTATCACTATGGAGCCTCTGGCTGCATTTTATACCAATTATTTAGATGTATTGATAAAATTAGTCGATTAACAGGTATTAAACTGTTCATATTTGTAGATGGTTTTGGCAGACAGTGGATGTTATGTCATCAAACAAACCAAGAAGTAAACAAACCAGCTTTAACTGCAGTTGATTCATTGAATATACAGTTGTGGAAAAATTTATTAAACCATCAAAATCATCAAAAGCAATGGTTATGCAGCCAAGTCCTAACTACTGTGTGTATCATGTGACTAAAACAGACAGAAAAGAAAGCTCTGTTTTTGTCAGTACCATAACAAAGATATTGATGTAAGAACTGAAATGATTTTGGTTTTTATCAAGAAAACATGTAAAATGGATAGATATCAGCTCTGAAATTAAACTATTATGAGCTATTTTTGTTGTCATCATTATATTTGTCCGAACAAATGTACCTGTAGTTGGATCAGGTGTTAAAATGAACAAGAAATTAAAGAAAACAAGGGGTGGGCTAATCATTTTTTTTCCGTGACTGTATATTAAGTATCTCATCTGACCCCACTTTAAACATTCCAATAAACCATTTATTCATGAAAAGTGGCTCATCTTTTTTGCATGAACAGCATAAGTGGATGAATTTTAGTCTAAATGCAGTATGCGCAGCCACACAAAGTGCAGAAAGGCTGAGTGAAGTGGAACGTAACCAGGCACATCATTGGTTTCGTAGCATCTCAACATTCACTGTGGAGTCTGACACCAGCTCCTCTGCCAATAGAAAGAAGCCTCGGTGTTGTTTTGTGGAAGGTGAGGAACATCATAATGTGAACACACAACAGAGTAAATCTATCTATGACCCACAGGAGGATGGGATGTTTTTATACCTGTCTTTCCCACACTCAAAATGGAAAACGTCTGACATTGGACCATTTTTTCTAATTAAAACAGAAGAGAAGTGCGTTTCTGCTACTCTCTGTGTTCAAGTATCTCTCTCTTTTCCATACCTGAGTCTGAAAACATAATCAGTTTCTACCTGAGGCAACACTGTTTGTAACTTCTATGATTACAAAATCTTGATCACACACAGGAGGAAAGAAAATTACAGTAAACCGTTAAATGGTGCCTTTACACAAATCATTTGAAAAGGCAGAAGAAATGACTTAATGTGCATTTGCTGGATAGGGTAATGTTTTGTCACAATGGAAAAAGAAACCCGTTATGGGATTTTGTTGTTGACAATCTGATACTCCTGCCCTGACTCATTTCTTAGGTTAAATCATAAAGACCCAAAGATCCATTGATTGTTGACCAAAAGTAAAATTAATCCTTTCAATCCATGTAAATAATTGGTGTAAAATACAGTTTGTCATATTTTCATGGTCATCAGATATGACCCATTTGGACCTTCAGAGGCTCCGTAGTTACTATGGAAACACCATCATCTTCTACAACATTGATTCACCAGTAAAATCAATGGAATTTGATCAGCGACCATGGATGGAGACACTTGAGTAAATGATATATTATACTTTTAAGTCATCTTTTCTTCATTTTTTTCTATTTTGATATTATAACCCTTGACTTTAATCTGAGCTTTTATGAACATCTACATGAACAGTGAATTAAGCATAAGAAAAAGGATTATTTTCACTGGAAAAAGATGCAAGATTCAGAGGATATTATTAAAAGGTATAGTGACAAATCTATTAAAAGTTAAAATGGAGATAAAAAATTATTTGTGAACTGACACAAAAGTCACACTGGGTGCTTCTGAGTTAATTAGGCAGCAAAAGTAAAGTAGAAGTAAACATAACATGCAGTGCAATTATAATCCCCCTTTGGCCAAATACAGTGTAAGATTCTGTTGAAAGTTACTGCCCTATAATTAAGATTAGATTGTCTTTGTGTAAAATTTAGTATACATATTTATATTTGAAAGTAGCCAGATATTATATCTGCACAATGCCATTTGACCTTGAAAAAGTAGGTCAAGGTCTCCTATTTTCAATAGACTTCTGCTCCATTCACAATACAAATTTGGAGCAGATATGTCAATACATTCTTCAGATAATGTGGTTATGTCATTGAATGGACAGACAGACAGATGACAAAATTATTACAAATACCCCTACTCCATTTTGGCCAAGGAGTAAAAACTGCAGATGTGAATGCAGTTCATTTTGTATTTTTGTACATATGATTCTCAGAGAGACAGCAAATGTCTCTTTTAAGGTTCCTGAAAAGTTTGCGAATCTCTGATTTATAGTATTACAAGCGGCCAAAAATTTGTCATATATGCAATATTTAACTGCACCATGTTCAGTTTTGATTCCAGGACACATTCACTGTCACATCTATTTTTTTACCACATAATTCTTACATAGGGCCACAATAAGGTTCATAATATTTCATTCATTTTTTGATTATTGATGATGCAGAATCGAACCGCTGCATCCAGTCTTCATCACATCCTAAATTAGAG